>CM056452.1:27620881-28038381 GCA_029783895.1 Triplophysa bombifrons
GGGCTGACAGTGTAATCAGAAACCTGTTGCCAACAACCTGCATACCCCGGTAACACAGCAACAGGTACTATCAATATTAAGAGCACCTTAGCAACCGCATAGCAATGCCCTGGCAACATAACAGCCTGCCGTTGCTGTAGGGACAGGCAAACATGACTCCAATGAATAGAAATAATGATTTCATTAAACAGAATTCAGCTGACTCTTTTGGCACGCGCTAAAGAGTTAAGGAGAAAATTCCACCGCTCTCTCGTTCCTCTAAATGATAATGTGAGCGTGGCAGCTGCGACCTGAGCATTTTACAAGAAACTTTCTTTGATCTTTAAATGTCATTCGAGGTCAGAACACGCATATTATCATGCGTTTCCCCTCACTCGCTCTCATTCGATTTCTTCCTCTCTCGCTCTCTCGCTCTCGCTCTCGCTCTCGCTCTCTCGCTCTGGTCTGGTGCCAGAGCGAGGTAAATTTAGTTCATTACACACAGGATGCTCAGGGTTAAGTCTTATGACACCGTATCTGGAGAACTTTGGACCGGCATGTTTGCATTTCACACGTTTTGTGCAAATCTCGAAGACTTTCCTGCAGTTAAAGTTGCATTTTATCATTAACTCATACTTATATAAACGTCTGCATGTATCTTGTCACTTAATGTTTTTGTGAATTCCCCTTTTGCATGATGCGTAGTGAGTACTACAGGCCTTATAGCCTACTTCTGTCTCGCTCACATTGACACACACACACTCACATTCATTCAGACATGACTGATCTATGGTGTTTCGGTTTTTTTCCCTGTTTGAGAGTTTTTTAGTTAACCTCACAGCGCACGTATATTCAAATCACTGCCTTTTTTTGGTTTAGGGCCAAACACTTTTTTTGTGAGCATCTGAATTGGGGCGGATGAGGAATTGCATTTATTCTTAAATACTCAGAATATCATGTCTGATCACTTATTTTGTCGTCTTCCTGTCGCCAGTGTTACATAACAGACCTAAACACTCTCCGCATCGACGCATCGCAACGTTTGGGAAGAGAAGCTTCGTCTCACACACTTAAAATCTGACCACATTAGTCAAACCGTAAGAGATGTAGGCTGTGAATTTCCAGCATTAAGGGGCCCCCCCTGATCTCCCACACGTCTCTCTGTCCCTTCATTTATGCTCTGATTGTCCCTGAAATTTCCCCACATGCCGCCTCTTTAATGTCATAGAGTAGTCACCGAAAATCTGGATTTATTCTTGATACTGGTGAAAATATAAACAAATAAGAATAAAAAACAGAAGTAGAATCAACATGTCTGCTCTCATGTCTACACCTGGCACGATCCAAATTCATTCATGTTATGTCGACCCGATCTGAGAATGAACATCCCATTCTTTCGGACGAATTAGTAAACAAAAGTTTTGTGTATTCGAGCACCAGAGTTTAGGAACGATTGAAAAATTCCGTCAGCTGCAACTAACAGGTGATTTCTTATGAGACAGTTCGCCCAAAATTAACATTCTTTCATCATTTGTTTACCCTCATGTCATTCAAAATCTATGATGTGTTTCTTATGTGGAACACAAACAATATATTTTGAAAAATGTCTGGTTTTGTGTCCATACAATGGATGCCGTGTTATTTGGTTACTGACATTCTTCAAAATATCTTCTTTTTTGTTTTGTAGAAGAAATTCAGACTGATTTGAAATGACAAGAGATTTTTATTGGGTGAACTATACCTTTATATAAACTACTTCAAAATCAAACCTATCCTGACTCTGGTTCTACATTCATTAGAAGGTTGTTTTGTCTAAAGAAACTTCCCAAAAAATTTATTCCAAGGGAGAAATGAAACTGCTACTACACCAAACTGCAGTGAACATTAAACCTTCATCTTCTAGTATGTTTCTTTTCTATTTTATCATTAACACCTGCATGAACATCAATACAAACTACGGCTGTGCAACCCGTTTGGATCTGTTAAGCAGGTCATCTGAGGTTTGGTTCATACAGTCATATCGTGAGATGAATACAGCCCAAAAAGTCAAAATCCCTCTCCCTGATTTACTCATGCAAACTGAAACCATCAACTATCATTATGATTGTGTAGATCGATTATATTGAACGTTGACACCGTTTAGTTAAAGTGACTTGGTTGGAATGTTGAATATAATCAAAGTAAAAAAGATTAGTTTTTTATGTCAACAAGATTTTAAAGAAGTTCACCTAAAAATAAAAAGTTCATCATTTACTCATACACATCCCAGATAGCAACCAAATAAGGAAATTGTTGGGGGCCAAATCCAGCCCACACCGTACTCCCCATACCACCTCATCTGGCCCAAATACCGCAATGGAATGATGGCTCTTGGTCGGACCGCTCGTGTTTGCCAGATTTGGGCCACAGCCATATCAAAGCTTTCCTGTAGTAGCTCAGTGGAGAGAGCATTACGTTAACAACGCAAGGTTGTGGGTTCGATCCCAGGGGATTGCACATACCTATGTATAAATGTATAGGATAATGCAATGTAAGTCGCTTTGGATAAAAGCGTCTGCCAAATGCGTTAATGTAAATGTAAAGCTATGCCACATGTCAAAAAACAAAACAAATAAAGCAGAGCTGACCCAAATATAAACAACAGTTCATTTCAATTCTGGCCCAGATTTATCCCAAAACCAACACCTTTCTGTGCTCTAGTTTGACAGAATTTGTATTGAGTTTCATTAATATTATAGTGATGATTGAGTCATTAGTGATGAACATCTGCTGTTAACAAACAGCATCACTGCAGAAAAGTTCAACAAAAACTGAAAAAAAAAAATTACCAAAAGAAACACAAACAACTACAACCTAAAATAAAACCCAGCTAACAAAAGTTTGTTATAAGAACGTTCCTTGGAGGATTTTCATGTGTTTGAATATTTTTTTATATATATTTTAATGTTTTAAGAATGTTACCATAATGGTGATCAGTGTTTCCTTGAGTTTGAATCTTGACCCTTGACTATTTCTCATTTTGATCTAATGAATCTACGTGCTTCAGATGTGCACTTGTCATTGCAGAGCAAATGTGAACCTAACCAAATACATTTACATTTATGCATTTGGCAGACGCTTTTATCCAAGGCGACTTACATTTCATTCTCCTATACATTTATACATAGGTATGTGCAATCCCCTGGGATCGAACCCACAACCATGCGTTGTTAACACAATGCTCTTACCACTGAGCTACAGGAAAGCTTATACAAATAGTATTGGTATGGAACCATTGAAACCACTATGATGTTGTAACTTGATTCACTGCTTTCGTTTGGATTGAGTGGTATGCTGTTGATCCTGAAAGAACGTTATGAGATCACTGAATCTAATTGTACTTCGATATCTAGAAAGATTTGTGAAAAATGGATGTAGGTTTATCGAAAAAATTTGCACAGACATCAAGAATCAGTGTATGAATCTCAGCAACAACTAATTCAATGCATGCTGGGAATTATAAATGAGTTTTGTGCTATGATGTTACCCTGCATATTTATTTGTTTCATTTTTCACAAATCTTTGCAAAATGCAATCAAACTCCCAGATGTTATATTGTTCTTTCAGGATCAGCAGCACAGCAATTTATTCAAATGTAATCATGGTAAATATCTCACTGACCACCAACTAACACCATTGATTAGAACATTGTTTCCACAACCATTACAAATGTGCTTTAAAAGCACATATATGTTCAAGAGTAAATGTCAGGGGGTCAAGACCCCAAATCAAGGAAACACTGTTCACCATGATGGTAACATTCTTAAAACATTAAAATATATTTTAAAAGGTAAAAAACCTCCAAGGAACGTTCTTATAACAAACTTTTGTTAGCTGGGTTGTGTTTCAGGTTGTAGTTATTGTGTTTTTCTGGGGAAATATTTTTTTTGTAGTTTTGTTGAACTTTTCTGCTGTGATTTTGTTTTTTAACAGCAGATGTTCATCACTAATGACTCAATCATCACTATAATAATAATGAAACTCAATACAAATTCTGTCAAACTGGAGCACAGAATGTTGTTGGTTTTGGGATAAATGTGAGCCAGAATTGAAATGAACTGTTGTTTATATTTGGGTCAGCTCTGCTTTATCTGTTTTGATGTTTTGACATGTGGCATAGCTTTGGCATGGCTGTGGCCCAAATCTGGCAAACGGGAGCAGACCGCCCAAGTGCCATCATTCCACGCGGTTTGTGGGCCGGATGAGGTGGTATTCGGGGAGTAAGGTGTGGGGCGGATTTGGGCCGCAAAAATTTGCTATCTGGGATGTCATTCCAAACCTGTGACTTTTTTTCTGCAAACACAAAAGAAGACATTTTGAAGAATGTTGGTAATAAAACAACACTGGCCCCCATTGACCCATTGAATCATATAGACACAAAACCACTGACACATTTCTCAAAATATCTTCTTTTGAGGTTCCACACAAGGGTGGCTTAATATTGACAGAATGTTAACTGTGATTATTTATATTATGTTACAACAAATAATAATATAGTAATATAGTAAAATAATCCAGTGCAAGTATCTGGTTTAGACTTTACCATAGTGGGTGGTGGAATTGCACCTGTTTTACATTTTTCCTTCAGAGGCACAGAGGTTACAGACTCTTTCTCCACCTCCCTATCCTCACACCAAGAGTGATTCATTGGGCAATTTTTTTTTTGACAGAATAGTTTATTTATTTATTTATTTGGAATTCAATAGATTTTGTGACAGCCCTGTTTTCACCTGTAAAACTCTTCAGACTGAATCAACTTTTGGCGTCACTTCAGTTACACAAACCATATTGTTTTGGGGGAATTCAAACAGCATTGAATCACCGAAGATATCATGTCATGTTGTTTCTCAGTAAGGTTTAAAGCAACTTTCCAGTATTCATTTTAAATTTCATGTTATTAGCATTTATATTAGTCCCTTAATTGATTGTAGTTAACTTTGAATGATGAACCGTGTGTTTCAGTGCCTAAATTTATCATCGCACTTTCCCCAGCATGTAAATTTCCGTTGATGGGGAATTTACATGAGTCACAACTCTCTAACACATATAAACGTTTGCTGTCTCCTCAATGTTCTGCGATTCTCAAGAGAGACGGACAGAGAAAGAGGTGAGAGTAAAGGAGATCTGAAATCTATGGAATACTTGCGGACTTGTGTGCGTGCGGCTTCGACAGAGAATCACAAACATGAAGAGGAATATGTTAGAAAAGAGAACAAGTTCTACCTAGAGGAAGGAAGTTTGAACAGGTAAATATAGTTCAGTAACCGCATGAGATTAGACTGCAGCGAGGGTATGTCACACCCGTGGTTTGTACGTTTCCTTCCGTTTTATTCAGGCTTAAACAGCACAAAAAGTAAATCAATGTAATTTAGAACAAAAATATATACTATTAAAGCTAAAGGGGAAAAGGAGGAAACTGCAAGAACAGCGGTCGCGTAGATCATATCACACATTAGGAACTGAATGGGCGGTTGAGTGGGCAAGATGGAAAATGTCAACCACAGTAAATATATTTTCTCATTCAGTTTCCAGAGAAATCTAAACCTAAATGGGTTTTTTGGGAAGTCACTTTGATAGAATTACTAGATGCTTTGTTTGTACAGGTGTTATTCAAATAATAATATATGTAATTTCATCATGCGAATCTCAAATATATGATTAATTCTCATTACTTTGTTTCTACTCAACAGGTTTGTTCATGGCCAATGAAATGGATGTTATGAAGCTCATGTCTCAGTTCAGGATTAATGCTAATCGTGATAGGGGTTTGCGTTATCGAACACCTGTGCTGTTAGCATTAGTCCTGCGCTGGTGACCAAACCTCAAGGGAAGGCAAAGGGTCTGAGAATTCAGCGACATCGAAACTGACTCTCATCGAAACACTCACATGTGTTAATTCTGTCGGTGACTGGAGCTGTCAGATATTCACTCCGGCCTGACGGTATTCACACAACCAGAATGCTTCAACGCAGTTATTTTAAAGAGTAAAGGATAGCTTCAATCTTCCATTCACTACATAATCATATTTGACAATAGAGGAACACATTTATGCAAACTCTGTGTGAGCCAACAATGAATAAAATGATCTTTTGGACCCAATGTTTGATTTGCATTTTCTTTCTGACAGGTAGAATATGTGCATATGCATATACATTCTCAGATGACAAAAGTGTTTCTGTTCAGTTAGTCTGTTGGCAGTTATGTGTTTTCAGATGACTGAGCTGGAGGTGGTTCTGTGGTTATAACATTCTCGTAATCTGAAACTTGTTCAGACTTTCAAAAGTGGTGATGAATTGCCAGAAATGGGTATTTAGAACCACTTTACCCTTTAGTGTATCACTAAACCTCAGGTTTCCCCATTGGGACAGCCCCTTGAATGTTGCGCAATGCTGATCCTAGACGTCTGGGGGCCCTAAGCAAACCTTTGTGGGGGCCCTTGTCGTAGTTTAATTTAGATAAACATAACTGTTAACTATAAGAAATAAAAAGATTAAATCAATTAACACACTTAAATGAATAACTGAGGGTTAGAACAATTAGGTTTTAAATTAAATTCACATTTTGATTCACATGTAAATAATTCTTTACCCAAAGCAACGCATGGCTCTGGAACCATCTAAGTGTCAAGAAAACTTTAATGGGTGATTAAAAAATAAAACATGATAAATATAGTTAACACATCAATAATTCTCTAAATTTGATGACATAAAAATTACATATTATCATGGGCAAACGAAGACATCCACATGAACAGTGTATGGCTTTGTGACTAAGTCATTCCCTTTAAATTCTATTGAAGTTAGACGTGTTTGTTATACGTGTATAATATATGCGTAATATATGTATAATATGTGTAGCCTACGTACGTAACTTTGGAGACGGTCCCTAAATTCATACTGATCATCACCTGTTGCGCACTGCACGATGTCCACAGAGTATGTCAAAGTAATTAAATAAATTAAGTATTAAAGAGGACATTTGGTTCCTGTAAAGTTGAATCCATAAATTATAAAAATTGCGTATCATATTTTTGATTTTGTACTCAAGGGGGCTCCCTGGTGGTGCATATGCCTTACGCAATTTGCGTAGTCTGCGTACACGTTATGTTATATCAAATAAATATTAATTTATGATATAACCAAGCATAGCCTACTACATGTTCTTAAACTGCTAAAATAGCATGTAAGCTATTTCACCAATATTCCAGAATAGTCCGTAAGCTTACTAATAAAACTAGAAAACTAGTACTATAACATTTTCCCAAGACACACGCACCCATGAATCTGGCCTCTTTAATGCTCTCAATAGTTTATTATTAGCTGGGTGAGGTATTATACCAGTTATTATAAATATTAGTAAAAAAAACACAAACGTAACATTATTTCTGGGGAGTGTTAACGCTGTAACAAAGCGGAACCACAATCTCTACGCCTCACATCACACGGAATGTTTTTATTGCTGTATTCAGTCGCTCTAACCGGAAGATGTTACAGCATGGTGAACGATTCTGTTAGTTAGATGGCTTATTGAGTTAAAATCACATTTAAGATCTTATTTTTCTGTTTATATTACGGCAGGATTTTTCTGTGACTAATGGCTGTTGGCCGGACAGTTTGTCAGATGCTGCAACGCCGTAAGTTAAATTTTCTGCCATTGACCTTCATGTATTCACATCACATCTGACATTTGATTAAAATATGACAAATTGTTTAACATTCATCTACACACGTACTCAACTGACGTCATTACTTAATCTGTGGATTACGAATATTAAAACAAAATATGATGTATTATGGTAATCCAGTTTTTTTTCACGTCACAGTGGGTTTTTCCTCTGGCATTTGCATATTTATTCATGATTTACCCCAATTACATATTCTTATGATTTATTGTAGAAAATAATTTAGTGAATCCATAAAATAAACCATTTTATTTTTACAATAATGTAAAATGACTTGATTATAAAATTGAACCTTATTATAGTTTATTATTTGGACATGGTATATTATTCAAATAAAATGCTACAGAATTAACGGGGGAATTAATTAAAAACAGGACATTTTGGAAAAATTGGTATCAAAGATAGATAATTCAACCTTTTTTTTACAGCTTTTATAACTTGATCACATTAAATGTTCTTATCACAATTTAAAGACACACAGAACATATTATAAATACACAGTAGTCAGATTTGTATATTTTTGATATTTCATCAGCTCATTCATCATAGAGTGATTTTCTATATTTCTCGTTATGTATCTTTGATGGATGACCTTTATAAGTTAAAGTGAAAGTTTCATTTTCTCTTTTGTGTTACAGGTCTGGTGTCCAGCGCAGCAGCTGCACGCCTCTCGTCTGCAGAAGTGCGCAGTCAATGCAGCTCCCTGTTCTCTCAAGAGCAGACGCGTCAGCGCGCTCTCTATCCACGCACAGAGAAGATCGAGGTGACCCTGCAGGGGCCCGGACTCCAGGGATCGCTACTCATCATGAACAAAGGCGTATCAACGCCACACAGCTGCACACGCCGTGAGTATCTGTGACAGCACGACCTGTGTGTTCAAGGGATAGTTCACAAGAAAATGAAAATAAATGAATCAATTAAATAATAATCAAATATAATTTTTACTCTGACAGCACGGAAGCAAAAGATTCAAACTCTTTATTTATTTGGAAGCTCATTTTGTTTTTCTCATGTCAGATCTGTCCGAGTGGCATGTGAAGAGTTCTGCTTTCGCACTAGTCGACGGGCAGCCGTGGCACATGCATCGTCCTTTGACCAGCTCCTGTGACCTCAAGCTCCTCACCTTTAAAGATGAAGACCCGCAGATAGTCAATCAGGTGAATTTGTGTGTGCATACCAGTTTCTGTGTGAACAAAACCGAGTTTTATTCCATCCGTAAATTGCATGTGACCGGTAAACCTGCGTCTATTCGTGTGTATCAGGCTTACTGGCGTTCCTGTGCGGCTCTTCTGGGACAGGTGCTCGATGGAGCTTTTAAAGACGAATACAGTGTTGAACTTCTAAAAATTCCTGAAGTACCAGGTAGGATATACACCTGCAGAATTATTGTGTATGGGTCATGAGAGATGTTGATGTCTGAACCTAATGTGTTTCTAGTGATCACCGGTGCGTTTTGTTGCGATGTGGTTCTGGACCCTCGGTTAGACTCGTGGACCCCTACAGAGGTCAGAGCTGATTCTTTATCTTCACGACAGTGAGCACATCTGAATATGTGTTTATTCCGAGTGTGCGTTGCAGGAGAATCTGCGCTCTTTAACCAGGGAGGCTCTTCAGCTCATCCAGAAGGATCTTCCATGGGAACCTTTAGAAGTTTCACCATCGGTGGCGCTGGAGATCTTCTCTCACAGCAGGTACAACACTTTATACATCATCATTATTCTTTCTGCATTATTGTGGCAGTGTTGTACTGAAGGAGGCGATAAAGTTCAGACAGACCTTCAGACATCTGTGCAGATGTGTTTTAAGTATGTTCCATATGTCTCTGGATTGTGTTTCCGCAGGTATAAACAGGAGCAGGTTGAAGAAAGTGCAGCTCAGAGTCAGAACGGGACAGTTTCACTGTACAGGTAAACACACAAACATGTATTCTGTTTACCTGCTACACACACACACACATACATTTATCTGCTCTCTGTGTGTCAGGTGTGGACATCATGTGATGTTGAGCGACGGGCCTCTGGTGACCCGGACGGGTATGTGTTCGCAGTATGAGGTCACAGCCGTACATACGTTAGGAGAGAGAGCGTGGGGCGTGCAGCGAAGAGCTCAGGGCCTGTCGCTGCCTGTCAACCTGACCGTACGTACATATGATGCTTGTATTGTGTTTAAAGATCATATGCACGAAACCACTGAAATATCATGGTTGTAAAGATTTTAATTATAAAACACATAATTCCGAAGCACAAAAAATTATTGTGTTATCTACCTTGCACAAAGACATAATTTTAAGTAATTATTAATGTATTTTATTGCTTTTTTCTGCTGCAATTCTCATTACCGTAACGTGTCCCGGTTTGCATTGCATGTTGTTATTTAAACAAAGTGAAATTGAAACAGTCTGTAAGACGTTTGGGTGTTCTACTAGATGACCTCAAATGACAAAAAAACGATTGATATAACATTCACATATGATAAAAATGAAGAAATATTGGAAAAAATATTTTTTTCTTGAACTGTCAGTAAAAATTTTGAAATAAAATTTAAAAAATGTAGTACCTTGTTTTTAATGATGACAAAAGAAAATGAGTGAAAATTTGACATCTTGAAACCAAGATTTTGTGAGAATCACCCATGAACAGGGACACACACTTAAAGCTGCAATCTGTATCTTTTTCTTGGTTAAAAATAAAGTAAGATCAGTTTTTGAGCTAGCAAGTGAAATCTGTATGAAAAACTGTCTCTAAATCTACCCTCATACACATCTGTAAGCTTAAAATGTTTTATAAATTGAGCTTTTGGGTATGATTTTGTATAAAATGTTAGTTTGATGTAATTTTGTATTTCAGTAAAGATGGCGATAGAGAGGCAAACGTTAAAGATTGCAGCTTCATGGCATACAATTCACGTATAACTTGGGACGGGTTCAGTCTGTCATGTTTATATTTGTGCTTTAAAGATAAATATTATTCCCAAATCTCTTATGTCATCCAAAGTCTTATTTATGTTTTCTAAGGCTCATCATACAATTTGGAGAAAACTGCGCCAGAGAGCAGAGAGACTAGTAAGTAGCCTCTATTCGTCTATGTGATATTATCCAAATCTCTATGAACATCTGTGATGTGATGTAAGTCAGTTGAATGTTTTTCCTAGATTAATACTGAGGTTGTGGGTCACATCTTTTTCTGACAGCTGTTTCAGACAGATATGATTTTATTGTGATTCCCGTGGAGTGGAGATTCATGTTGTCTGAGCTCACAGACACATGTAGTGTCCTTGCGTACTTGCAATTGTTTCACAATCGGTAAAACAACGCCTGATTGTTCCCTCACGACAGACACCAAATTGCTCTCAAAAGCATTTACCCATTCTGTTCCTTTCTGGTGGAATGAGCCTCCACCCGATCATATAAGACCACCACAGCCTCCAGAAATCAAGAGAAGACGTATAGACTTACAGCTGTAAACATTTCACGTTTTGACACTCTTAACAGTTTGTTACAAAAAAATTTTTTGATTCCAATTCGCAAGCTCTTGAATCGTTCCCATTCGTTTTGATTCAATGCATATAGATATAATAAGATTTAATCCTTTAGATATTTATAAAAAAAGAACATTGAACATCAGCTTTTTTCTCATTATTCTTCCTGAGTAATAAATTGAGAGAATAATGTTTTTATTGGTGACTGTAAACACGTCACACAGATTATGGACATAGAATTTAAATCCAGGATATTCTTTAAAATGCACTTGTGTAAATTATAGAATAGATTAATCTTTAAATTCCACACAACAGTTTTTTAGTTGCTCCCCAATTTTCATTTGTTATTTTATTCTTTCTACAGGTAGAGGTTTCCTCGTCCTCAACAGTGACTCCACCCCTCACACAAGAGGCCACGCCCCCTTCCTCTTCTCCTCAGCAGTAATCTACACCTCTGCCCCAGCATTCAGTGTTTGTATCGTCATGTTCAATAAACAAGCGAACAAAAAGCTTTCAGACTTGGTGTTTGTATGTCCACATTTATTCTGATAATCTGGGTTCATTTTGAGGTCTTGGTATTGACTCGACAAATCTGAGCACGGTTTGTGAATCAATTGAGATTAATGGAGATTATTTTGTGAGATTTCTACTTCTTTCTCTTATGAGAAATATCTGAGACGCAGAAAAGACTTAAAGCTCTAATAAACTCTTTATTCTAATGAACACAAATAAAGATATTTGGAAGAATGCTTATGACCAAACAGATCTTGCCCCCCACTGACTCCTATAGTAGGAAAAAAATACTTTATAATTGTTTGTTGAACACAAAAGAAGGTTTTTTAAAGAATGTTGAACGGAAAACGATTCTGTGGCACTTTTGACTTCCATTGTATTTTTTCCTACTATGGGAGTCAAAGGGGATGGTTAAGGCATTCTTCTAAATATCTTTCTCTGTGTTCATCAGAATTAAAATTCTTTAAACGAGATCTCATCTGTGATTTATTTTGTATGGGGTATTAGTTTAACATCATTTGTGCAGTAGACAGTTGAATTTCATTCAGCTCCGAGTTCAGATGAGAAGCAGGTGAGAAATCGGCACGTCTCTCCACCCCCTGGGCTTTAAATCTCTGGATATGCTGTGATCAACCACGTGTGTTCGTCCTCATCTGTTCAGAGCTGTGTGTGTTTGCAAAATAAGTGGTCAGCACTTTGCCAGATTGAAGACAAAGGCTGTGTTGTAAGAGTGACACGGACTGTCGGGACTGTTGCAGCTGCTGCGTCTGTCGCATGCCGACAGGTGCTGTGTGTGTCCGCTTGTGTGTGTTTGTGTATGATTTCAGTCCACAGGGCAAATCGTTTCATAGCAGATCAGTTGAAAGTGAGATGTGATGTTCGGTGTGTTCAGTCACATGTGCTGTGATGTTGATTTGAGGCCTGCAGATACAGTAATTCCTCAAATCTGATGTGTGATATGTGAGACTTTACTGAGCCCGACAGCTGCTGTCTCCATTCTCCCCGACAACCTCTGTGTGTGTGTGTTTGTAAGTGAGAGTGTGTGACACACCCCCGACACATGCACATAAACACACACTTTTTGACTTCAGCCCAATAGAGATGTTTGAGTAGATCTGTGAACCACCAAACTATGTCAAATATGTTATTTTGAGAATGTTGTGCAGTCCAAACGTTGCAGTTTACCAGCTGGAACTCCTCAAAATGTTGGTTGGGTCATTTTTGGACTGTGAACTGTGATATTACTGTTTACTTAGATATTCCACTGTAATTTCAGATTGTTCACTTGCACAATGGTGTAAAATGTGAATATGGTGATTTCTTAATACCAAAAAGCAGACATCATTTTTTGTTCTTATAATAATGATGCCATCAAGGCTGTTTCTTTATTTTTCAATAGTTTTACAGTACATGATGATTTGTTATATGTTTGTTTGTTTGTTGTATTATTGTTGTTCTGACTGTTGTTTCAATGTTTTGTTGTATGTGAGTGAATAAGAGAGAGTGTATGTCTATGTTTGTGTTTGTGTGTCTCTCTCTCTGTCAGAGTCTCTGTCTCTGTGGGTAAGTGTGTGTGTGTGTGTGTGTGTGTGTGTGTGTGTGTGTGTGTGTGTGTGTGTGTGTGTGTGTGTTTCTGTGTTTCTATATTATACTTTGTGTGTTTGTAAATATATATATATATTTATGTGTGAGAGAGTGTGTATGTGTATAAGTGAGAGTGTATATTTATGTTTGTTTGTGTGACTCTCTCTCTCTCTATATATATACTATATATATATAGATATACTTAATGTATAATTTGTGTGTGTGTGTATATACATATATATATATATTTGTATACAGTATATATATTTGTTTGTTTTTATATTATCATTTGTGTAGTGTATGTGTGAGAGAGTGTGTGGTTTGTGTAAAATATATATTTACAATTACGCATTTGGCAGATATATATATACTTTATAATTTGTATGTGATATATATGTGTGTGTGTGTGTGTGTGTGTGTGTGTGTGTATTTGTGTGTTTCTATATTATCATTTGTGGTGTGTGTAAATATATATATATATATATGTGTGTGTGTCTCTCCCTCTGTATATACTGTGTACATATATATATATATATATATATATATATATATATATAAAAATATACAGAATGTATAATTTGTGTGTGTATGTATACATATATATATATATATATTGGTATGTTTCTATATTATCATTTGTCTAGTGTGTGTGTGTGTAAGAGAGTGTATAAATATATATATATAGTGTATGTATAATTTGTATACATTTGTATATATTATTATTTGTGCAGTATGTGTGTTTTTGTGTGTGGGAGAGAGTGTGCGCGTGCACGCGTTCCTGTGTATGTGTGTGTTTGTGTATGCGTAAGTATATGTGATTATTCGCTCTCTCTCCTCCCACGTCAGTGAATGAGTGTGTGAGTAAATTAGTGAGATACAGCGGGTGAGTGTTTTCAGTCTGTGGTCAGAGTCAGTCTCAGTGTGGATCTATAGTGCCAGCAGCTATACACAGGACCCTCAACTCAAGCCTCTATTCTTCAGCAGCATTCAGCAGTTCTGTGGAGAACATGATTCTGTCGCTGGTTTTTCTGGTTTTAATTCAGAGTAAGTTCTTTCTTCTGTGTGATCTGCTTTAAGTCTCATGATCTGCTCAAGAGAACAGGATTAGACTGCTCTTAACTGTCTTACACCACCATAGTACTACTGACACTGTGAAAAAAACATTTTCAACCTGCTCTGAAAAATCTCTATTACTTTATATTAAGTTCACTTTTAAAGAGAGGTAGCTGCATTGTTCAGATGTTATGATGACATGTAATTGAGTTGACAGAAGGGAAATGTGTTTCTAATGAGCAACATCAATAACATTTGTTTGGAGAGGAGCTGGTTTTGGGTTTGTTTAAAAATTCATAAATATTTATTCTGACCAAAGGTCGAAAATTTGACTCACGTCTGCACGTTTAATCATTTTAAACATTTACATTGACACATTTGGCAGACGCTATTAAGTGCAAGTTTTCAAGCTATGCATCTTATCAATATGTTTTCCTAAATCCAACCCCTGATCTTTGCCGGAGATATGGGCAACACATAATCATATTCATAACATCTACAGTATTGTTTGTTTCAACAGAATTTAATGAATTTGAATGTGATGTAATTTGTTTAATTTGTTCTTAAAGGATGTTTGCTCACTTTTCTGTGAGATCTTTTACCATATGTGAGATTTCTACATTAAGGAAATGTTTGGGAATCTTGAATGTTGTGTCTTTCATGTCTGGAAAGTCTCAAAAAGGAACGCACCCTCAGAAGTTATTGAAATGTTGTGTAGATTTGTTTTTGTTATGTTAGTCTGTGCTTTGTGGGTGAATCTCTATAAAGTAATTTTGCAAATCTTCATTCATTGATCACAAACAGCGGGACAGTCTTCTGGTCACAATTTTGGGAAACGTTGACGCTTCCGAAATGGAGAACACAACGCAGTCACAATGATATTATTAAGTAACACTCTGTTTTCAATACATCACAGCACTAGACTTTGAATAAGTTTGTAACAAATTGCAATATTATTATAACTAATACTTATGGTTACCTTTATCACATACAGTAATATTTACAGTGAATAGTTCTTGAAAATGTTTTGGACAATATCATGATATCAAGTGTGTTGTGAGTGGGTGGTCACTGGTTTGTTTCTGGGTCGTGATTGTTATTCTTGTCATGATGGGAATATTTGAGGATTCAGATGTACGAGGAGAGTGTGTGGTTTGTTTGCATCTGTCGATTCTGGCAGTGATGTTGTGTTTTACTGTAATTCTGCACTGCATGAGATCTTGGGGTACAATTGTGTCACCAGACGTCTGGTGTGTGTGCGTGTGTGTGAGTGTGTGGGAGAGTGTGTGAGTGTCTGTGCCAGCTGTTGCAGGGCAAAGTTACATACACACACAGAAGCTCTTTGTTCTCTCGTGAGCTCCACAAACTCACAAACATTTGAGGAGTCAACACAACAATCAATCAAACGCCGTCCATTTCCCTGATTGTACACACACCCCGTTCACTTTCTCTTCTGTGTTTGTAAATGTAAACGAATAAATCATGTAAAGCATGCCAAGAACATGTCTGGAGGAAAAGCCTAAGAAACTCAAATAAATCACTTTCCACAGATAGAAAGACCACTGATGAGATCTCTTTAAAGCCTCAATTATTTTTCCTAGACATCAATGAGATTAAAGAGAGAGGATTTGCGTCTCAGATGTTTCTCTTGAGAAAAAGAGTAAAAAACTTTCTGTCATTAGAGTTTGAGAAGAGATGTCAACAACGTGTCAAACTGGGCTCAGAGTATTGAAGGTCTCAATATGAACTCTTCAAAGTATCTCATTAAATTGACCCAAATCCAGATTATTTTACCTTTACGATCTACATTCATTATACACCTCTTTACACAATTGTCTCCTTGGTTTTTGTTTTTATGAGACTTAATCTCATTTATAATAAATTTGTGTTATTTTTTGGTGGAGATGCATAAAGCTGTTAGTAGTTCTAAAATAGCCTGTATTCTTTAAGAAAATTTGTGTATCTTATAATATAACACTTAGGCCTTATACATTCCCACACAAATTATCACAAATTATTTCATTTTGGAAAATAGTTTAACACGTTTTACACATTGAAAAATTTGTTTAATGTGTGTGTATGCTAACTCAAGCCTTCAAGTGTCTCACTGTGAGGGAGAGAGAGAGGGAGAGAGTGAGAGAGAGAGAGAGAAAGGGAGAGAGAGAGAGAGGGAGAGAGAGAGAGGGAGAGAGAGAGAGAGAGAGAGAGAGAGAGAGAGAGAGAGAGGGAGATAGGGAGAGAGAGTGAGAGAGAGAGAGAGAGAGAGAGAGAGAGAGAGGGAGGGAGGCATTTGTGGTGATGTTGTGAATACATCACGTTTCTTCTTATCTAACTCTGGCAGTTCCAGCAAGCGTTGTCCATCAAACCAGACAGTCCCAGATCCGGACATCTGGGCAGCCTTGAGCAGGAGGAACTTCAGATAAGATGTTCGTGGGACGTGATGACGAAAATATCTCTTTGCTGCAGGTCTGAGAACGGATAAGATGTTTTTCAAGAGGTTAATTCAGCCAATGAAGATTCTGTGATCCATTGTTTCTCACACACAATATATGGCTCATAATATTTAGATTGATTAGGTTCTAAACGATAGACATATAAAGAATGGTTGGGAAAGAGCGACAAAGATTTGTTAAGAATCTGCTCTGCTCTTGTGTTCTACATTGAAGGATTAGAAGTACAATAATGGCCATAGGTGATGGACATATACGAAATTTGCTTTTAAATCTTCCCTCAGGGTCAGTTCTATCATAAAATTTAACAAGGTTTAAAATGTCCATATCTTTTTGGACAAAATTATCTGTCAAAAAAGGCAATTGGGTCAGAAAAAGAACATTAATTTAGTTTCACCTTTTCCTTAAAAACGAATTAAAAAAATATTCCACTATTGTGCGTGAGGTTGAGTAGAACTGAAGTAGATTTCATGACGTGGTTGATATGAGAGATAACGCAGCATTCCTTCTGTGTTCAGTAATGGACTTTTACTGACTTCACTCAGAATTTGAGACGATGACAGACAGGCACAGACACTCTGGAGCCATAAACTGCGTTCAATACAAGACGTTCACAAAATCTATTATCTTCAAAACACTGAAGATGTTTGAATAGATGAGATATCTGGATACTGTATATTGTGTTATAATGCTGGGTTTTGTCCTTTCCAGATTGCTGCTTTATTTTTGTAGCCTTTCACTCGCACGACTTTCAATACACAGACTGCGTGTGTATTTACATTTATAGATTTATAACCTGATATCAAAACAAGTCCTATATTTTAGGATGTGGCTGACTAACACCTTATTTCACCCCAAACCTTAAAATCACAGCCGCAAGGCTAATTTAGCTAAAAACACGAGTTTCACAAGGTAACAAAACAACGATAAATGGCTTCCCTAATCCCGCCCCCAATCCTAACGTGAGATTTTAGGAAATGTTTTTACTTCCATCCACCTGTCGTGATCAGCTGTTCCAGACATGGTATCTGAGAATGGTCTACAAAAACATTACACACACTTTCTGTGAAATAAGAAACACATTTTTTGTATAGATGTTTTGTTTTTTTGTTTAAATACCAAAAACGTTCACTCTTTGAAATGCTTCGTTGTTTCAACCTATAGAAAACCTCCAAATAACCTATACAGTTTGTTTAGTGTTTAATCATAAAGAAAGCAATATTTGCATTGTTGCTTGATCTGCATTAACCTCTGAAAGATCTTCCAAGATCATGTTTTGTATTCTTTACCGTGATTTACGCTCTTCATTCCGCTCGACTTTAAAAGCTCATGTGGAGAAACAGGAAGACACACAATGACTGGAGGAAGGGCTGCACCTGTTTCCTCTTCCTGTCAGGAAATCAGAATTCTTCTTTAGCCACAAACACACATTGTTTTTCTGTTCACCACGAAGTCCAGTAATAATGAGACCAGCTATGTATAGAACTTCATTTGTCTGATGATTCCACCAGGAATTCTGGGAAGAGTTTATGTAGCTGTATATACAGCCACAGAAAGAAGTTAAGAAACCATCAGCCTTTCTTAGATATATTGTGAAATATTATGTATTAAGCCCAAAAGACTACAGTACCAACAGTGAAAAATACATTTAGAAAAAGATGATTAAGATTCAACATTTCTAATAAGTGTAATGGGTACCATATAAATAAACTTCAGCATTCACACAAGCATTTTTAAATCCGTTGCTGTGATTTATTCTCATCATCTGTGTCTCACAGGTGGCGGTGTCACTCCGGTCACCGTCAGCACTCACATTCCGATAGTTCAGGTGCAGGAAAATTCAGGTGAGTTCTTGTTCTTCAGTTCTTCATCATACACCGGAGAGATGATCGGATGTCACTGACTTCTGTTCTGCTTTCCTGCGCAGAAGCCGAGCTCTCCTGTGACTTTAAGACCGAGCACGAGAGCAATCCTCGCATCGAGTGGAAGAAGAAAGACAAAGAGGTGTCATTCGTTTATTTTGAAGGACACTTCACAGGTGTGTGTCAACCCATTAAAAGAATCACAGATGAGATCTTTTTAGCAGCTCAGTTATTTCTGAGAAAAGAGAAAATGATAACTTTTAATTAAGTCCAGTCTTCTCTGAAAAAAATCCAGAAATCTCAAAAATGTCTCCATTCATGTTTCAGAACAGAGCTCAGATTTCTCAAGTCTCCATCACACAGTAAAGATCTCGATATGAACTATCAACATTTCTCATCAAATGTATGTTTTTAGGGCCCTACCAGAGTCGCGCGACAATCGACGGGGCCACGGTAAGACTCCAGAGAGTGACTCAGGCGGATGCGGGCGAGTATCGCTGTGAGGTGAGCGCCCCTCTCGACTCCATCAAACTGGGAGAGACCAACGTCACGCTGAAGGTTCTGGGTAAGATCGGCTGGCAGATTTCGGTTCTATGTACGAAAAAAGCTACAATGTGATTTCAAATGTGTGTTTTGTGACAGTCCCACCCCACACCCCGTCATGTGACATCCCGAGCTCCGCCCTGACGGGCTCACTTGTGGAGCTCCGCTGTAAGGACCAACACAGCATCCCTCCAGCCAGCTACACCTGGTACAAGGACAAGATGCCCCTGATGTCCGTACGCCACACAAACGCCAACTACACGGTCGACGAGATTAGCGGTGTGCTGGTGAGTGTCAACACACCAAGTTATCTGTTTGGCAAATAAACTCTTCATTTTATGTTCTTCTCAAAATGTTTGGTTGTGTACTCATTGTTTAGTACTACTATGCTTAAAGTATGCTACCAAGGACACATTTATAAACTTAAAAGTGGACCAATTTAATTTCATGATATAAATAGCTGAAATGGTACACTTATGAGTATACTAGCAATAGTTAACACATAAAGTATACTTCAAATATAAGTAAATTGAACTTGAAGTACACTATTAAAAGTAAAGGTGCTTAAAAGGCTCTTCACAGTGACGCTCTCATAGAAGAACCATTTTTGGTTCCACAAAGAACCATTCAGTCAAATGCTCTTTAAAGAACCCTCTCTTTCCTACCTTTTAAAAATCTGAAGAATCTTGTATTCACCACAAAGAACCTTTTGTGAAACAGAAAGGTTTTTCAGATGTTAAAGGTTCTTTGTGAACCAAAAGTTTTGTCTTTGGCACCTAAGAACCTTTTGAAGCACCTTTTTTTTAAGAGTGTGTACTACTCTTGTAAGGGATTGGAGAGGTTTTCTGTTCTGTTATCAACTTCGTCTCAGATGTTTCTGAATAATTGCAGAACAGAAATAAATACAGAAACAAATGAGACAATTGTTAAAATCCATTAAAAGTATGGAGGTGTAAAATGAATGAAGATTGCAGAAGTAAAATAAATTGTTCTCTGTGTATTAGATCTTTCAGACGGTCAGCAGATCTGATACGGGACTTTATTACTGTGAAGCCAAAAACGGCGTGGGATCTCCAAAACGCTGTGAGAGCACACACATGCAGATTGGTAAGATGTGTGTGCATCATCACAGACTGAATTTAACTTCACCACATTGTGAACAACATTTTAATCGTGATTCTTTCTCTCTCTATCTTCTATCAGATGATCTGAATGTACCAGCAGTGATCACTGGAGTTGTTGTAGTGTGTATTCTTGTGATTTTGTGCACTTTTGGAGTGTGTTACGCACATCGACAGGGATACTTCAGCCGTATGTTCAAATCAGTTTTAGTTGCTCTAATAATGTATTATGCTTTCTCTCTTTGTGTGTTTTTTCGTTTTATTTGGCAAGTTCTGTTAAAGATGTCAGGAGTAAATTATTGGACAATAAAAGGAGGAATTTATTTTGCGAAAGCATATCTCTTTTCAAAAAAGTTCAAAAATCATGTTTTGTTAAGTTTTTATCGTGTTTGTTATCTAGATGTATTTTCTTAGTTATTATAACTTAATTAAAACAAGCCAACTGCAGTTTGATTGGAATGCACAGTAAAAAAAAGATATTTGAACATTTTTAAAAACGGACCTGTCATGTGCCCCTGAAATTACTCTGACATTGTTTCTCTTTTGACTTTTGTAACATCATACACAGGACACAGAGGAAGGTAAGAAGAAGAAGTTATTATAACTAACAAAAATGTGTGTGTGTTTTTTTTTGTTTGTGAGACTTGCACTCAATTGTTTTTCGCTTTAATAAAAAGATAGGAAGACCGGTTGGTCTTCATCGTGACTAAAGCATCGAATTGTGATTGGTTAATGACTGCATGCGATGGGTTAATGACTCCACGTCTCATCTCTGTTGAGATATCTGCTCGATATCTGTTTACTAACAGTCTGAAGTTCTGCATGCTGCGAAGCGACTGTAACGTTTGACTTCTGACCTCTGACCTCAGCGGTCCGTTATTGCAGGTCATTCTGGATCGCACAGTGTCACGGTGTGGCGCACATAAGCAGTCAGAACCTCAACAGAACTGAGCACATGTGAGTCTGACACCAACCGGCGATAAGGTTGAGGGTTGAACTAAAGTTATGGGGAACCAAAAAATCTCGTCATTAGACTTTGGCTATATTGTGGCCAAAAGAATATAAGTCTAATTGCGATTTCTATCGAAACACTTCGATATAATGCCTTCAGTTAAATTCATCTCTAATTTGATTTACTTTTTTTGTGATTCTTAAGCAAAATTTTAAACAGAAACCAAATTGATTACAATATTGTGATATGTCTAGAATTAACACAATATCAATTATCATGTTTATTATCAAAGTAATTGTTAATGCTGGTTCTGTTCATTGTGAAATTTTACATGAATAATATATTGTTTTTTTCTGGACAAGCGAAAGAATATTTTAAAATAAAATAAAAATTAGGACGTTTAAAAATTTACAATTGAAATAAATAAATAAAAGGTGGGTCTTTAAACAAACAAGTGTTTGAGTGAGTGAGTGAATGTGTATTTTATAATATATTCCTATGATCTATTATGAGTTTATTTTTCTTGTGTTGTCATGTAATTATTGAATCTTTCATTGTGTAATAAATTCATTTGCTCTTATCTTTCAGACAACATTCAGGCTACAGTCACCCGCCACAGGAAGTGAGTATCTTTCTTTATAAGGTTACAGATTATGTAACAGCCAAAACATTTTTTAATTCATGTATTCAGCAGCATTTAGATTTAACTTTCATCTGAGGGTTACGCACTTTGACATTGTGTTCAATTTTTTCTGTAAAACTGACATGGAGATATAATGTTAGTTTAATGCTTATATTTAATGGTTCTTAAAGTAAGGTGGAGCACATAAACAAATTATTTTTCAGTCCCAGGATTTCAAACACACCCAATCGTTCATGTTGTGATGGAGAACAGACTCATCATCTCTGGATTCTTCTCTGCAGTTGGACTGAAATGCAATAATGTGTGAAATGTTTCTTACATTACATCTCTCAAGCCTTTGATGGACTGTAAAATAAACCGAAAGGCTGTTTTGGGAGGTGTTTGATTCTCTACTGACCCCAAGTTGACCCCTTTCGCAGCCCCTGCTGGCCAAGGGTATTAATGGCCACTTGCGCCCCCTTGTGGAAACTCTGCAGCAGTAACAAGGATTGAGCATGTTCCAGTATGACCTTGTGCCTTACAAGCAGAGACTCTTCTACTGTTAGTTAAATGTTTTTGTGCCTTTTTATTTTAACTAAGTATCAAGTCTGTTTAACTGGAGTGTGAGAATGTAAATCTTTGAATGGCTGATTTGCTGTATTTTTTCAGTATTATCTTTTTTTAAATAAATATTGAAAGTCTTGAGCTCTATTCAATCCGTTATTGTAAATTTATGTATAATAAAATGCAGACACAATAAAACATTGAGAACACAAAAATCACACGAACACTAAACATTTTTAAACTAACATCATTTATTAAACATTCACTTCAGACAGCTTTGTATATTACAGATGTGATGGTGTTTATTTTGTTGCCACCTCCTCCAGCTTGGGATCTGTTCAAGAGACATGAAACACGTTTAAATAACTTGCAACTCAATCACTGAAGATCACACAATTAAATAATTATAGTTAAAGTTGTGTACATTTATATTTAATTTAGTTAATTCAATTACCAAATCAGTAATGTTAGAAGATAGATCACACCCAGCAGACATCCATCAGGATATCACTAATGTCTATCTTATATAAAATCCCATTTAGGCGAGTAAAATATTAACTAAAAAAGAAAACCAACTGCATGCATGTAAACTGACGTAAGTAACA
This sequence comes from Triplophysa bombifrons, assembly GCA_029783895.1. Lineage (NCBI taxonomy): Eukaryota > Metazoa > Chordata > Actinopteri > Cypriniformes > Nemacheilidae > Triplophysa > Triplophysa bombifrons. The sequence continues at coordinate 27,643,927 of CM056452.1, forward strand.
TTCAAACAATATCAAGAAAATAGGGCGAAAAATAATGAGTGACATGGTCACATTTATTAACATCAGTGTGAGACAATTGTACGCTACATTTGGTTTCTATTTTAATGTCTAAATTATGAACATATCTCTCAAAAGACCAGACATATTAACATCATGAACAACACACATGCTGTAAAGTGTGTTTTAGACTCTTGAGCAATAAACACTTATAGGTTTTAGACAAGGACAAAAGCACAGTCTCAAAAGTCTAAACTCTGATCTGTACACAACACCACATTTCTCACCTGGGAATTTGAAATCTGGGAATTTAGTTAGATCTCCACCACCATATAACCTCTGCAGTTTGGTAATCTCCTCTGTCAGGTTCTTCTGGTAGGCTGGACCAGCTTCAACCACACCACCTGAAGCCCTGAGAGAGGAAACACATAAAAAAAGTTATAAAATCTGTCCGTCTCGATCCAAACACCACTGAATATCACTATGAATATCAATGTAGTCCATGTTAACGGAGTTCAGCAGGATATTAGGAAGTCACTAACTTGGCCTTGGTGTTGTACTCCCGGATCTTATCCAGGAAGAGTTTCTGCACGGGGTCCAGATCTTTAGCCTTGTTGAAGAGGACGGCGGACAGACCGATGTTCCTGCGCAGGGTCACCGTCACAGCTGAGCGAAAGAGGGATGACAGCTGGAAAAGTCGATGAAGAGCCATGCTGCTACACACGTAGAAAAAAAACACTGACTTCAATATAAAGAAAGTGATGTGATGTATAACTTTAGTTTGGACCCACAGGAATAAGTGATGCAAATACGAACAGCAAAAAAGCTGTAGTAAAGTGTGAGGTTCAAAAGCACTAGACTAGTAGTAAGTTTACCATAATAAAGTATACAGCAGTATTTTATTCGAATGGGGTGAAAAGCAATAATAATTCAAACATTTATATCCATGGTTTTGCCAAATGCACATTTTGAGGTGCTAAAGTGCCTGGAACAATACCATACTGTTACCATGATGCAGTTGAAAAAAAGATGGTACTAACGTTACCACAGTATCGCATGTTAATGGCTTAGCACTCAGGACTGTAACCATAGAAACAAAGTAGGTATTATGAGAAGGTGATGATAATAATAATAAGAAATGATTGTGAGTTGAGTTAAACTGGTCTTCAGTCTCGCGCTCTCTGACCCTCACAACGCAATCTAAACGAGCATCTACATCTTAAAAACAAAGCAAAGATTGGTTCCAAATGAACGTATATAACTTCATCACGACACATATAAAAGATACATAAACATTTAACGACAAATAAACGTGGAAAAAGAATACAAGATCAGTCACCTTGTATTTGACACTGGATCCAGCGAATGACGAACTCAACTGCTTCCGGTTTACCGACGCATGGACTTATGGGAGTGACGCAATCACGCAAGCGTCGTGTGCGTCCTTTAAAATCTTTTAAAAAACTTTATCTTTATGTATTGTATCATTTATTTATCTGTCTTTGTGTTTCTGATTCTTCTTACGAGTTTTATGGATAAATTGTTAAATTGTGCAAATCAATAATGAATAATATTGCAATATAAGGACTTTACTATATTAAAAGTGAAAAACGCCATTAAGTGTGTCGGTGTTTAAACGAAAAGGATGTTTACTGTTGATTATTTTTTCACTGTTAATTTGAACTTCATGCATGATTGTTTCGCATAATAACGTGTTTTAACAACATTGTTTGTGCATAAATAATATGGCCAAAATATAGTTCTAATTATGTATTCTGTGATATTCAGAGATACATTAAATCAAACCACAGGAAAACATGTTTTAAAATGACTAAAATTACAATTATTCGGAAATTTAGTTGAACTTTTATTTTGTTAATTTGCCTTCTGCACACGTGACGATAAATATAAAAATGCTACAAAATATACAATAAAACTGAGAACTACATTCAAAAAATTTAACAAAACTTCTTTATCGAAGAACGTTTTATGACAAAATAATTTATAGCTATTTTTTTATTTGATTTCAATATTTTAGCTAATAGTTTTTAATACTGATTTCAATATTTTTTTCTTTACATATTTGTTACTCATATTTCCGACTGATCTAACTCCAAAATGTTGTGTACATCAACATGTTAAATCTTTAAAATCAAACGCATTAGCTATGCAGATTAATAAATCAACAAATTAACAAAGAGATTACTATCCATAGAGTTAATATACCTGAGGTAATAAATTGTTTGTAAATAAGGTCCAAAAAGAAGTCTACGCAAAGCAAGTCTGTATGTACATTCAAAACTTTATTTATGGAATACAGTGTAGAAAGCGCAGTTGTTATTCCAGTCAAAGAAATTGATATAGAAATCAGAAAAAAGCCACATAAACAAAAAAGCCCATTGGTTTTCTAGTCCAATCATCATATACCATTCCAGATCAAATCAATCCACAGAAACCCAGACGCCTCCCTAAAAGTCAAGAGACATTAATTGGATAATAATTGACTCTGACAGAGTTGAAAACATCACCTCAGTAGCTCTGGAATCTGATGGGCTGTGTGAGGTTTAAAAAGTCTGTTGAGTTGATTCTGTAAACGATTCATTGACATTCATTAGACCGGTTGATTATTCATGTGAATCTTTCCAACAATGTGACTTAAATCAAATTCCATTCACACCGGTTGCCAGATCATAAACCACATGCAGCTTCACACAGAATAATGACAATCGGTCATTGATATGATCAGGCAATCAGCTCCATGTACAGAGATGAGCGGTTTTCTAAAACTGAAACAACGACATGGTTTGTGTGATGACATGAGTGCAAAAATGATGCTTGACCTTAAAATCGAATCATATTTCATTGAGGAAAAAAGTTAGATCAGCAATTAGGCATTATTTTAGAATATTTCCCATGAAAATAACTTCCTCATTGTTATGAAAAGATATCTCAATACATTCTTGTTTCTTTTCCGTCTGGACATTTTTTTTTTAATCAAAATCACCATAATTCAAATTAGGCCTTTCTGATTCACACCAACAATTGTTCTATACAAATGATACATTTATCTGTTGATAAGAATGTGAGTTTTTTTTTCTCCATTACAATAGTGATCATTTTGCCCTGCACCAAACACGAGAAAAACAGAGAGACAGGAGAGCAAATGAGCTTCAGTGATGCTGCTGTTTAACAAGAGACAAACGTGAGAAAGAGGAGAAAGACATCTACATCAGTCGACACACAGTTACACAAAAAGATAAAACCGACCGGTGAGGGGACGCACAGAATAACCCACCTCAAACCCACCCACCCGCCCGCCCTGACCCAACAAACCCCCTTAAAAAACACATACAACCACCTGTGACATTTGGAGAATCCAACTTAAATAGCTGTCAGAGAAGTAAATAAATCTCTGAAATGCATAGAACGGAAACATCTAAACTTAAGATAATAATGTACATCGACAGCTTCAGCCAGCCGTTCAGAGCAGGCCATAATAAAAAAAGAACAAGATATAGAAACAAAAGCATGAATATCTTTAATCGTGTTTAAAGCAGAATGCCAATTCAGTCTAAAATGCTTTTTTGTGCAACTCAAGTCACGTATTCACAAGTTACTAACTGTTAAACCAGCTAGTGTCTACATGAGAAAAGATCAAGATCCAAATAGCAGAATTGTTCTCATCATTTTTTCTATCATGCACTACATAGTAACAACTGTTCTTTAACTCTTTTTTTTTTTGCTTTACTTCAATATCGACGGAACTAAAAGAAATCTCACTTTTTTGGCAAGTTTCTTTGTTTTTTAAATTATTTTTCCATTTCTTTTTTTGTGAAAAACAAACCAGAAACAATCAATCAAATAATTATCAAGATCTCAATCATAAAGACATCGACTTTACCACTAGATTTTTTGTGACCGAACACAGCACAGCTGCAGTCAGTGCGTGATGAAGAGAGAGGAAGAGGGGGGCGTCACCCCTCACATGTCCCAGTGTTTTACTCATTTAGTAGTGTGAGGAAGGACAGTGCAGAAACACACCGCTTACGTCTGGATATACATCACTGCACAATTTACATTCGCCTTCCGAACATTTCATGAAATGAAAAATCGATTGAGCTTTTGACATAAATCTGAATTGAAATTGACTATTATAGCATTCATTTTATTAGGTATCACACCTTTCCAATCAATGGGAGGAGCTTTTGTTCGACAAGCAAGAACAAGGTAAAACACGGATGTCGTCTGCACTGTCCAGAGAGACGGGGGGTGAAGGGATGGGGAGGATGGAGGTTACTCCATCAGTTCTGATTCTGCTCAAAGAACTTGTAGGTGGGGTTCTCATAGCCGTTCTGTTGCATCTTTGACAGGTGACGCTCCTCTGGAGTCACAGCAGCATCCACCTGTATAAAAAGAGAGAGACCTCATTAAACTGAACCTTTAAGATCAAGAACTATCTTCATTATGCTCACACTCACTGACCTCGATGATGCCATGGTGGATGGATGTGTACTGCTTCTTCCGCAACATCACTAGAGTGATGACGATGATGGTTGCTATGACAACACCTCCGACCATGAGGCCAATAATAGCCCCTTTATTAAAGCTCACGTCCTCTGCAAGGAAAACCTTAAATGACAAAGACACGCGTGCATCAGCATCTTCAGCTCTCGATTCTTTGAAGCCTCATCCCGTCACACACGGACCAGGACGAGTCCGATTTTTATAGTTATGAAAGTTCCACTACATTCTGTTTTTTTGTGGTGAATTTGTAAGTTTTGTATTTAGGTTTGCGTAGGATGGTGTAGGTACCAGTTTCTGGTGGTAAACTTCACCGTGTCTCTCTTCTGCCTCCATCCGCAACTCGGGAACATCTTCAGACTTCAGTCCAGACACTGAGCAACCAGGAAGATAGAAAGGCATTCACGAGTTCACAGAGATGATGATCACATGATTAAAACAAAGAATGAGCGGATCGGTATCATTTTACCTGGTCGGGTTGGAAGGTCTCTATCAGGAACAGGACGAGCATCTACCGGCTCAACTGTAGAGAGAGATGAGTGACTACTAATTTGCAAAATACACTGATTCAAATCACAAAATGATTCCGATTTTCAGTACACACTAATTCGAAGCATAAAGTAATAAGCAGCATAACATGATTCTGATTTACAGAACACACTGATTCAGAGTAAAAACTAATTCTGGTTTATTGCATAAATTGATTCTGATTTACAGCACACGCTGACTGACTGAAGTCTTTGATCTGAATCAGATTGTACTGTGAATTAGTATCAGATTCAAAGCAGGAACTGGTTCAAAGCATAAGGTGATTCACAGCATAAAATGATTCTCATTCATACTACTTTAACATCACAAACTGATTGATTTTGATATACAGCACACACTTATTCACTACAGACTGATTCAAAACATAAAATGATTCACATCACAAAACTAAATCTGAATCACATCTTAAAATGATTCACAGTACATACTGATTCACAGCTTAAATGAATCACATCTTAAAATGATTCACAGTACATACTGATTCACAGCTTTAAATGAATCACATCTTAAAATGATTCACAGTACATACTGATTCACAGCTTTAAATTAATCATATCTTAAAATGTTTCACAGTACATACTGATTCACAGCTTTAAATGAATCTTATCTTAAAATGATTCACAGTACATACTGATTCACAGCTTTAAATGAATCACATCTTAAAATGATTCACAGTACAAACTGATTCACAGTTTTAAATGAATCACATCTTAAAATGATCCACAGTACATACTGATTCAGAGCTTTAAATAAATCACATCTTAAAATGATTCACAGTACATACTGATTCAGAGCTTTAAATGAATCACATCTTAAAATGATCCACAGTACATTCCGATTCAAAACATAAAATGAATCACAGCTTTAAATGCTTCACGTCACAAAACTAAATCTGATTCACGGCTTAAAATGATTCACAGTACATACTGATTTGAAACATAAAATTATCCGATTCGCAGCTTAAAATGATTCACATAACAAAACTAAATCTGATTCGCGGCTTAATATGATTCCCAGTAAATACGGACTCAAAATATAAAATGATCAGATTCACATCTTAAAATGATTCAAATCACAAAACTAAATCTGATTCACGGCTTAATATGATTCACAGTACATACGGACTAAAAACATAAAATGATCAGATTCACATCTTAAAATGATTCACATCACAAAACTAATTCTGATTCAAGAGATAAAATGATTCACAGAATTAAACGATCCTCAATCCAAATTGATTCCGATTCACAACACAAAACTAATTCAACAGCACACATGTGATTCCGATTTACAGCACAAGCTGAATCAGATTCACAGCAGCGCACACACAGCCCCACATTACATTTTGATTCAGCATAAACTGATTCTGATTCAAATCACACACTGATTCACAGCGAGTAAAGATTATGTTTCTCAGCCCATATTGAATCTGATTCAGATGACATCCTGATTCTCATTCACATGCAACTGTTTAATTATACAAACACACAAATCAGAAGCCCAAAACTGCTTCACAGCTCACTGATAATCTACTCATTGTGGGTGTTGCTAGGGTGGATGTTAAGGAGCAGAAGCGAATTCAAATGAATAGCAACAGTAACATGACGCTGGTCTCAGTAAACAGCACCGATGACGTGAATCTGCAGCATGTCTGTGAATTGCTCACAGGAGCATGTGCTTCATGTGAAGGTGGTTTAGAGGAAGTGATGCATGTGTCCATATGGCGCTCACAGTACTGAGCAGGACCACACAGTTATGAAACAGCGTGGACTGCTGGGATACGTCCAGCTCTGTGTTTGTGTGTGAGCACATACCCTCGTTCTGCGTGTTAGGCTGGTTGAAGCTCTCAGGGTGAATGAAGCCGAATCCCTCAGTGTCGGGCAGCAGGTCCAGACCGGCAGTGCTGTCGGGCATTAGAGCGTCATTCCCGTAACTCACCCTCACGTCGCTCTGCAGATTGGCCAGCTGAGCGAACATCTCCTTCTGTTCTCGCTGCAGGACATCTGAGAGAGACACAGGAATTCAGATGAGACCTTCTGCGTTAACACGATAAACCAAACAGCTTGCAGTCTTCAGAGAGCTAACAAATATCTCTGAACTACCAACACTTCTCCTGAAGGCACAATGAAACATTAAGCTCAATCCAATTCACAAATTTACTGTGACAATCTTTGCTTAAAGAAAAGAGAGAGAGACTGACAGATGGCTCGGTGACATACACAGAGCAGAGAATGAGGTGAACAGAATCTTGCGAGATTCGGTGTGATTCAAGCAACTTGACTCATGTAACATGTTTAGTTGGCTGGCTGAAAAAAACATTTGTTGATGAGTGTCTATGTACAGCAAACTCACCGACTTGGTCCTGAATTTCTTCGGCGACTCCTGGCACTTTGTACAGCAGTCCAAGAGACTGATTCATTCTCTCCTCGATGACTCGCAGATGCGTCAACACCTGAGGTCAAAGGTCAGAAGGTCACTGAGCCTTTAATCCCCTTAAATCTCTAATCATACGGCAGCAGGGTTGACACAGAACATACCTGCGGGCGAATCTGAGCCGCCTTCTTGGGGTCGACCATGCGCACGTGCTCGAAGTGTTTGAGCGTGTGCTGTCTGTCCTTCTGCTCGGCCCGCACGTATTTCTTCAGCAGACTGAACACGTGCCGTGGCTATAACCGGAGAGTGACACGAACAAGAAGGAAAGATTATGAGGATGCTTACACCGTGTGAAATAAAAGCAGTGAGAAGTAATATGTGTTTACCCTTGGTGGATCGGCCTGCAGGGCGGTGAGATAGCTCTCCAAAGCCAGCCGGCGTCGGTCATTCAGTAGAGCCTCCACACGAGCCATGTGTGTCTCCACTAACTGCTGTCGCTCGCTAGCCGCCTCCTGCTCCAATGCCTCCACCTTCTCCTGAAAGTGCTGCGGAGAGGTCGTGAGACCACATTCTAATCAAGCCAGAGCAAACTTTCACATAAAACAAATTTGGTAGGAGAAATGAGACCTACCTGGATCACAGCCTTCTTGTCATTGCGTGGTAGACTCTTGGCCTGCCTTTCCGCTTCTTCCCATTCTCTCATCACCTGCAGAAGAGCCGACAGCAAAATCGCCTATAAACATCTTCATATACACTTGTGCAACCTACTCAGTAAACACACATCTTGTGGAGACTCATAATTCGACTTCAAATCCACATCCACCACACCAATTCAAATCATAACACTGTCAGTTTAAGGTAAATGAACAAGTGTATATGTATTAATATAGCTGCAAGCAGCAATTACGGGGTCAAGCCCTGAAATATGTGGACATGGGCTGCCATGATTCTAAAATTTGGCTGACAATTATTATTATTATGATGAATTCTCTTGTTGAGGGCTTTGACATTTTATTATTGTAAATCTTTGATTCGGCTTTGAAACGCCCATATTGTTCTAAATATAAGACTATGTTTTTTTATCTGGAAATACATTTAAAAACTACACATATATTTAAGGTGTAGTCTTTACCGTGTCAATAATACAACCACCACATATGTGTTAATTGAGTAACTTGATTAGGGGTGAATTGAAGGCACTTTGACTCATAGAAAAGCTTCTAGTCTGTTTTTTCTCACTTGAAAGACTACAATAAAATTGTTCTTCTATGTTAATGAAATTTTGGTACGCAAGTTTTCACACTTCGAATAGATTAAATAATATTAAATTGTACTGCAGGTCATTTTTATGGCATATGCTTTTAAGTTTTATTTAAATTGATGCTGATGTGGTGGTTCACTGTACAAGCATTACCATACTTCAGTAACAATATATACACTAAAATATGCAATATGCAGGCCCTACAGCTCCCCCTTGTGTCTTCTATAGAGATGTGCAATAATTGCGATGATCTGAAATCCTGGCGATGAGGTCAAACAATCGCAATGTGACGATTATTTAATAATTGTGAAAGCCCTAATGTGGACCTTTCTGATGAGACTGTCCTCTATCTGAGTGCACAATTTCATAACTCTCTTTTGTACGGTTTCTGGACTGCCATAAATACACAGGCAGAAGAACAGGGGGAATAGGAAAGCAACATGGTACAATAGGCCCATTTGGGGATTGTACCTTAATATTACATTCAGGATCAGTCGACCAATCAGATTCAGACTGTGATGTGTTTTTCATTCGTACCTGAGACATGCGCTCGCGATGTCTGCTCTCCAAACTCTCTTTGGCCTTGAGGAAATGCGAGTGTTCGTTCTCATCCGCAGGGGTTTCCAGGTATCGGTCCACAGCATCCGGAGGACTGGAGGAGGGGGTGGGCACTATGGATCAGAGGCGGCAGAGAAACAAGAGATATTCAGATTATAGGCCAGAGAAACACAGATTCCCTTGAAAAGTTAGTCTTGTAAAAGCGTTAAAGAGAGGTTAAAAGAATGATAAACACAAGCAGGGAATGTGAAGACGTTCATGCTGGATATCAGTATCATATCAGTAACATCTGGACACTGGAGCAGAGAAATATGTGACCTTGAATAGAAGTTTTGTGATCCTGTGTCTTTAAAATCTGAGGAGAATTTGACAGCTTTAACAGACTGCCATGACAAATATATCGGCCTATATTAAAATTTTTGATTTATAGATTAACGATAGTTCAGAAGAAAAAATTATTTATAAAGGTAACATCCGTTTTTAAATGCCATTCAATATCCACATTCCATATTTAATGTTATTCAATGTCCACGATTAACAAAGCATCATGTGTTAATGTCCTGTTTCATTTGTTTTAGTCTGTTTTGATGCTAAGCTACATGCTGCCAACAAAGCTTTTAATGTGCACTTAATATTAATTTAGTTTCACCTATTTTTTGTCGTTTGCTGTAATTAATACAATTTTTGTTATATTGTTGGTTCAGTATTAGTATCGGCCATTAAACAAAACATTTAGTTGACCACTTGTAAAAACTAGGTTTATAAAGATCACACAAATCTGACAACTTACGAACATTGACAAAGGATTTTAACATCTCTCACAAGCTGCACCTAAGATTTATTTCAAGCAAATGTCACGACACAAAACACAGAAATTTCATGAAAGAATCTGTGTTACAGGAGAGAGAAAATTGATACAGAGAAGATCAACACCAACACCAGCTCTTCACCATCTGTGTGATTATGAAGTGACGCACAAGATATACAGTTCAAACAGGGTCAGTAAACGGCTGTTAGTGAGAGCAAGAGGAAAATCGCAAGTGAGACGAACAGATGATTCGTCCAGATCATCACGAGGAGCAGTTAGAGTTTTAAAGACGTGAAACATCGTTCACAACCCATTTTACTTCTGTAAAGCAACACAAATGTGTGTAAAAGGGTATAGCAATATGTGCTTCAGAGCATCTCCATGTGTCAAAACTTCTTTCTATGAATTCATTCATTTCAAATGTAACTGCAGTAATATTTATATAAAAGCTGACTTCAGTGGGTTAACATATGTCTTCTAAAGCTGTAAATCTTTTAAATACGCTCAAAATATGAATCGTTTTAATTTACAAATGTACTGTGTCACTTCAGAACACAATGTATTTCTTAACAATGGATGCATGTGCATTTTGAAGCTTTTTTGGTGTCGAATCCAAAATAAGAATAACACATTCTTATTTTGGTTTCAAGGATTTTAACTTAAAAATGTTATCTTGTACTCGACTGAAGAAAGGACATGATATACACATTAACATTACGGAGATGATGTCAGCCTGAGAGGGTATCCTTTAAAATTACTCATCTGCAATAAGATGAGGAGTGCGTGTTACAGAAGTAAACAGGGTGAGCTGATATGTCAGGTGATTGTAGGCAGACTTAGTCTCACACACGTGTCGGGGACTTACACACGCCGCCGCAGACAGACATACAATACTCCTCAGACTCAAAGTTATTGCGGTTTCCTCCACAGCCTCCATAGATGAAGAGCGCGCAGCGGCCCTCCTCACGGACAAAGTACCAGCGGGACAACATCGCCCTGCAAGGGCCCGTCTCTGCGCTCGCCAAACACACTTCTGATACAATACACACACGAATGAGTCGCTGATGTCACATGGGAACAGAAATGACTCGATCAGCTTCACGAGACACGAACACTCTCTCACCTCTGACCACCTCCTCAACAGACTCCGTGGTGGTGGTTGTGGTGGTGGTCATGGCAGCGTTGGTGCTCTGCCCGTTGTTGATGCGTTCGTCGATGACCTCGTCGTCCTCATCTTCCTCTCCGTCTCCATCCTGGTCATTGTCAGGAACCTCCTGCTCTTCGTCGGCATCTTCATCATCCTCTTGCTCCTCCGCCGCAGCAGCAGCAGCAGCAGGCTCAGCGTCTGCGGTCATGCTGCGCAGGACACAAAGTGATTGTTTACGAAAAATATTAAAACATTTCTGGTAATTGAAATCAAATAAATTCTGGCATAAATATTTTTTTGAAAACTTAAAATGGAATTGGAAACTAGATGGAAAATGTTGCCACAGGAATGAAGTTGAGATGATTAACTGGAAAAATGAAAACTTAAATTATAAAAAAATTCTCTTCAGCAATAAAAAGAACTTAAATCACTGCCCTAAAAAGTAAACCATGATTTATATGAAAACTAATGTAAACATTTACTGTACATTTTATTTTATTTATTAATCATTTATTGTAAATTATCTTGAAATGTTTGTTACCTGGTAACCAGTAACTGTGCTACTACAAATTTTTGTGGTGGTGTTTTTGAGTTTGTGTACAGTGATACACACACACCTGTTCTCAGTATAGTCGGCCTCAGCGCCCCCCCACCACACATCCGAGTCAACTTCCTCAACAGTAGTGCTGTCCGTCTCCTTCTCCGTCTCTGCAGGGCAGCAAACGAACTCGACGCCACGGAAACGATCGATACCGCATGGCAACAGCATCCCGTAGTCATGGAGATTCATGCTACGGTCACCGCAAGACTGCAGCGAGAGAGCGAGTGTCAGAAATACACGAATCACCCAGACAGAAAAATACTTCGAGAAATCCTATATTCACATGCATTGTGTTGTTACCTTTAATCTCAAAGGTAACAACATTTTTTAATTACAATCATATTGTGTGTTGCACGTTGAGTCTCTCACCTCTTTGGCGACGGTGTGCCAGTGCAGGTGACTCTCACACATGTCCATGCGCTCCTGATGTAAAAACTTACACTTATCGGGAACCAATAGGGCGTCGCTCACGAACTCCCCGACTGTCTCACACACACAGAGAAACACTCACGATGAGCACTGACAGCATGTGATTGAAGAGCAGCATACATGAAGCATGTTATTAAACGCACTCACCCAGACAGCGGTACGGCACAACGATGTGCATGTGACTGCGACACTGCTTGCGACCTTTCCTGCACCAGTCCCCGATGCTCACTGGCTGGTTGGCCTCCACAACGTTAGTGATCTGCAGCTCGGGATATACCTGCACATCACGAGAGAAGACTCTCAGATTCACATCATCCGGCCCTTATAAAGTGGGATTTAACAATGTTTCGTCCATTCGGACTTTTTTTACAATTTTAAACGTGCAGTCTTCTCATGCTTGACATGGTCAACTTGTCAAAAAACTAGTTGGACGTATGACGTAGTATTTTTGTGCTTAAAACAATACACCAAGGTTCGTATAGGTTTCAGGAAGTTTTTTCCGAACATGAAAATCAGTTTCGTAACAACTTTTCTTAGTCCCTAATTGGGCAATTCTCCTGGAAAAGCACCCCCACGGCAAGGCGAAAGAAATAGCCCGCCCAGGTGTCAACCGACGAGGCATAGGAAGACCTGCAAACCATCAAGATTGGCTGCGCTGCATTAAGATTGGCTGCGCTGTGGACCTGCAGCTCGTTACTCTTGGGATAGTGAGAGAAGTTGAGGTGTGTTTGTTTGTTCACACCATTTCAGTGATGGATGTTATATAAACCGTGGATATAACGCTAAATTTGCAGATCGTTCGAAAACGATAGATGAAGAACATGAATTGCATGAGCTAAGTGAAACTAAGTCATATGTCTATGTTTTGTTGGCAATCGCCGCATACGTGCATAATGTAAACACCACGGACATATAGTGAATCAATGCGATGATGTATTGTGTGCTCGTGATTTACACTTACGCACTTGGCAGACACTTTTATCCAAAGCGACTTACATTGCATTATCCTATACATTTAGTTCCCCCGCACACCTCCAATAATAATCGTACAGCGTTTTTTTATTCCATAAATGTGATCAAACTAAAACTCTTTGAATATACGAAGTATACAATCTAATTTATAGGTACTGAGGATTAATATGAAATAGGCAGAAACTGCGCTTTCAACGGGACCTTTAAATATATCAAGTGTCACATGATCAAAAGGAATAGTTCAGGCAAATAGTTAAACCTCATGCCATCCCTGATGTAAACGGCAAAGCACTGCAAGGTGCTATTTAGAGCATCAACATTTTGGATAACCTTCTGAAATAAAATTATTAGTTTGTTCACACACAGTCATTTACATCTGGGATGGCATGAGAGATTTTAAATATTTGGGTGAACTACTCTTTTTAAGAGGGTAATTCCTCCTTTACACCCTGTCTCTCTCTCTCTTAATACCTCTTGGCAGTACTGCAAAATTCCCTCTTTTGTTCCGATGCAGCTCTTGGTTCCAGTATCAGATTCCCATTTTCCGGTCTGAACGTTGATGTGCATGTTGAGTTTTCCGCAGAACATGGCCACCTGTGGCTCTGCCAGCAGGCCTGTACCTGTGTCCGACGGCACCTGTAAAACAACATCAGAAAAGTCAAACCCACAGCCAAGATAAAACAACCTTCACTAAACAATGGCACATTTATGAATGTAACAAAACAAAATACACACACATTTTAGGGATGTCACAATTTACCGGTACCGCCAATAACCGTGATATAAAAACCAAGACGATCTACATTGTGTCATTGTATAATAGGGATGGGACGATATAATCAATACCGTGTTATCGCAAAAGTAAAATAGTCTCAATATTATCATGGTCACATGACATAACGGTAGGTCTTACGGCATAACAGAGAATCGCACAGTGGATGTTATACCGAGGTATTACATTAGAATGAGTTTTTGATATTGCTACATAACTATTCTACAATATCGTAAACTATTCAGCATCTATTTAAAATGTTGCCTTAAGCGTTACAGTGGTCAAACTCTCCCTCTCTGCCTTCATATATTACATTTACAGACTTGGCAGATGCTTTTATCCAAAGCGACTTCCATTGAATTGTACTATTTATTTGTTTCTGACTATGTGCAATCCTCTGGGATCGAACCCACGAGCTTGGCGTAGCTTCTCTAACCACTGAGCCACAGGAATCCATACACTTGGATTATGAGTGTGACTTGTTTACCAAATAACAGACAAAACACAAAAAAAACCTAAACGATACCAGCAAATATCGCCAAAATATTGTTACAGCAAAGTCGTTGGGTCATGATAAGCACACAGTGAAAATCTGATTTAGTTACAGCCCTAGGCACAATGTATAAGTAGGTGACCTGCAATAATGCCTGAATATAACTGCGCAAACACATGGAATGTCTGATAATGTTTCTGAACCTTGTGATCTTCACCAGCAGTTTTACTTTGTATCTTATCTAACTACATTATCCTCCAACATGACAAAATGAATAATACAAGAAATAAGTTTTATCTGACAAACCTTGATCTTAAGAGAACATTTTATGACGTATTTACAGTACACTACATGAAAGACAAACAAAATCCACACAATACATGACTGACAAATGCTAACTTGTTGTTAAAGAGTTCTGCGTTACTGATGTCCGGTTCACACTATGCACACCAGCACACAAACACTCCTACCAGCGGACACACACACAATGCACAACCAACACACACATGAACCTGACCAGTTGCCTTAGCAACCTGTATTCATTTTGATGATGATCCTAAAATAGGTTTAAAAAAAATCTTTCCAGAAACACATTTCTCACGGTGTAATGTTGAGGGTTTGTGCTGTACAGCACTGAGGTGTCAAGCCTTCATTTCTCTTTGTTTGTAATTCACACTCACAGACGAATTCATTAGAGAAGAATTCATCTCCATCAGTCTGAGGGTCTCTCCCTGCGGTGCCCCTTTCATCACTGAGCCAGAGGGTTTGAGTATGTGATTCTCTGCTCAAAAGAAACATTGTGTCCCACCAAAGGACAGAGGCACGGCGGGGGGACCTCTTACCGTTTTGTGTTCTCTAATCTTGTTAGCAGACTGAACGTACTGGCAAGACGACAAAGTCCTATTTGTGACGAGGCCGTGTTATGAACGAGAGCATCCGAGTTACACACCAGATCAAATTCTTTCTCTCTCAGACACTGACAAATGCACGCAACACACACTATCGAGTTGGTTGAGATGATGCTTAAAAACATTTTGAGTTCGGTAGATTTCACTGCACAACAAACACAAAAATCGTTTTTTGGCACAATGTGAGGTAGAACTATATTGTCTGTGGTTTAATATAAGATTAAATTAAGACGCAGTCAAAAGTGTGGTCGATAATATTAGTTCTACTGCTTTAAACTTTGATAAGTGTTGAGGTACAACGTGACATTTTAAATAATATAATCGCAAAGACACATTATAACAATATGTAAAATTTCCACCAAACAGTCTAGGGACAGATCACAGATCGTAAACATGATGAGAGACTCCAATCAGTACAATGTCACTAATCATCGAACACAAAGCTCTCGAACACACAAAGAAACACACATATAAAAAACGAATGAAACACACACATTAAACACAATCACACAAAACACTCAATAAACAAACACACAGGTACACAAAAAGCACAAAACGCACAACACACACACGCACGCACTAAACAAGATTTAACAGACACGCATTCAACAGACGCAAAGAAACACACACATAGAAAAAAAAGAATGAAACATGAAATACACTCAAAAAAATATGCAATAAACAAACACACGCATACACAAATCGAACAACACACACGCATACACAAAACGAACAACACACAAGACATTAAATACACAAGAAGTTCACACATAATAAACACAATAAACACACGCAATAAACAAAACACACATACACAAAACGCACAGCACACACAAAACAAGATTTAACATACACACATCTAATATACACATAGTGAAACACGCACTCAAGAAACACCCATTAAACAAACACATGCATACACAAAAAGCACAACAACACACACAATAAATAATAACACACATAATAAACACACACACTGCGACCACACATTAAACCCAACACACACACTGTAAAATCTTTGCATGAGGTCAAATGGGGACAGATATAAACTCCCATGATGCCACTGATCACTGTAAACACAGATAACACACATTTTAATGCAAGCTTAAGGGACACACTCTTCCTCACAAAAAAGCAGAACTTCTTTATTCCGCGCACACACGTGAAACACACACATATTCCCGACAGCAGGTGTGTTGTGCTCCTGCAGGCCAGCGGGACTCAATTACCTCTGAGCCGCTTTATAACCCTCGGCTTTATCTGGACTTTATGTTATACTGTCAAACTCCTTGTGCAAGCCTGCGATAGGTGCTTCTCTTGATGCAACCCAGTAAATGTTAGTAGGACATCTAGTTAAACCTAGCAACAGTATCTAAGGCAAGAAGGATTTAAAGAGAGAAAGAGGGATCAGAGAATTTGAATAGAACGAGATGACCGAGCTCAGTGCAATCCTTCTGTCTGACCGCACCTGTGCTGGAAGACTCCGCCCACCGTCATTTATCTTCCACCCAATCAGAAAGAGATCAAATACAGATACTGACCTTTGACATCCTCCTGTAACCTGAACACCTCGCTGTGTATCCTAACGGTTCGGATTGAATTACTAAAACATCAATGCTGTCATACCGAAATTCCTTTCAATTTGACTTTGAATATACTTCATGGCATACAAGAATATATTTAGAGTTAAATTCTTTCTTTCTCGTTTAGTTCAGCAATCATTTGTGTATACAGGTTTTCTTGGAAAGGGAGAACTGTTTTTAAAATTTAACCAGTTAAAGAATATCTGAACCCAAATGCCCTCATTCGGAACAACTGTCTCAGTGTTATTAATTATTAATCATTACAGATCACTATCATTCCAGTTTGTTAAAGAAAGAGTGGTTTATTATTGTTTGTTGAAGAAACATGTTTATTTTTATTCAATAATCAGTTATTTAAACTCACATCAATTGACAATCAGATCTCTTTTACATTTCTTCTACATTGAATATAATTGATGTCTTTCCGTAGCTTGGATGTCCATTTTTTCTTTGTTTTTAGGAAATGAATAAAAACACTGTGCTTTTTTTAATTAACAAATACTGCGTCGTCGAATTTGAAAATCACTTTTCGATACGTTTTATTTGTTAGATATTTGCAAAATCCAGCAGCAACCATAAAGGGTGACTGATAATAATGATTTATTGCAAAAAATTAAGATACAAGGTTTCAGAAAGACTGGAGCGATATGATAAGGAAACAACAGGTCTTCTGCATTTCCTATATTTCAACCCTATCTCATACTTTGCATGACTTAAAATATATAAAAAATAACCTTGAACATTTCCAATTTTTAATCAAGTTCATAAAAAAGATTAACATTTTAAAGCACAATTCCATTTGAACAAAATCAGTCATGGGCGGGATATGAAATCAGTGGAAAACAAATGTGATAAAATTGATACTTCCATGAGTCATGACGCTCGAATAAGCCTTTTGTTCAATGAGCAATGAGATTTTCCTATGAAATGTTTCTAGGTCAAACAGAAGGAGTGAATGTTTGATCGAATGCCATTAATATGTTATTGTGTTGAAATGAATACGGTGAAGATTAACCTCATCTGTAATCAGCCAGCTAGAACAGCTTGCAATGAAAGTGTCCTTCAGTGTCAGTAATGAAAGATACACACAAACTCATATGGCGAAATCAATGCAACCATATCACGACCCAGCGGATTTTATGTTATGGTGTGTCAGGTAAGACATTGAATGGAAACTAAAATGAAAATGTCAAAGATTTAAAAATACAGAATGTAGTGAATACTGTGTAAAGAGGGCAGCAAATTTCACTCCCTTTTCAAGTCTCGTAAGTAGCACAAAATTGTGATGACCGCAATGATTATGTGTCATCCGATGGTTGTTAACGTAATTAAAATAAAAGCATTTCTCTCATTTGACTGTTTTCATTCGTAGCTCCACAAATTTACTTAACACACCACACCCTCTGACATCATATCGATTGACACTTGATTGGTCTCTGCGGGCCGAATCTGTGCCACGTGACCCATGAAGAACTCTGTCCATCGACTGAGCTCATACATAACCTCTCATCACATTTACATGTAAACTGCGGTGTATAATCTGCTCGAATCACTGAGCAACCTCGGGCTGCGTTTAATTGGGAACTTGCGTTATCTGCGGCTATACGGACATGTGTACTGCAACACCCCCCGGATGGCGATACGGAGGCTGCTTAGACATGCCTGAGGGGGAAAATAACTGACATATCTCTCACTAACAAGACATCAGCATTAAAAAAAATGAGTGTGAGAGAGAGAGAGAGAGAGAGAGAGAGAGAGAGAGAGAGAGAGAGAGAGAGAGAGAGAGAGAGAGAGAGAGAGAGAGAGAGAGACACCCTATCAAGCTGCCTTGGACTCAGCTATCTACATAGAAAGCTACCTACTAAGGATGCAACCGAGTTGAAGCGTTAATTCAAGTCAATGATTTTGAAAACGCAGACAACGGATGTAACACAATATTCCATGAAGCATGTGGGAGACTTCGGCAAGTTTAGTCAAGCATAACATTACACAGCACAAACGAGACGTAAAATGGCTCCTTTTAGATGTTCAGAGCTCTTTATATTTTGCTATCCTGATTTCTCATGACGCCTCAGAAAAGGTTGTGTACGCAATCTACTGTTATAAATCTTCTTATGAAGGAAACATCCACAGAAAGAACGAAGTAGCTTTGATTTCCCATGTGTGTATGTGTGATAACATCCGTCCGTGCTTCAGGCCGGATACACAAGCCAGGATGTGTGTGTGTGGTAATGTAATTACAGATTGCACGCACGCACACACCCTCTGAAGGGATGCTTCACCCAAAAATGAAATTCAATAATCATTTACTTACCTTCGAGTTGTCCCAAATCTGTGTAAATTTCTTTGTTCTGATGAACACAGAGAAAGATATTTGGAAGAACGCATATAACCAAACAGATCTTGCACCCCATTGGCTCTTATAGTAGGGAAAACTACTTTATATTTTTTTGTTCTGTTGAACACAAAAGAAGATAGTTTAAAGAATGAACAGTTCTGGTGCACGTTTGATTACCATTGTATTTTTTCCAACCATGGGAGTCAATGGGGGGCAAAATCTGTTTGGTTACAAGCATTCTTCCAAATATCTTTCTCTGTGTTTATCAGAACAAAGAAATGTATACAGATTAATTGGAACAACTCGAATGTGAGTAAATGGTGAAATATTTTCATTTTTGGGTGAAGTATCCCTTAACACAGTGCAGTGCAACGAAGATGTCTGTTCCCACAGAGACTGTTGCCACGACACCCATCCCCCCCTTCAACCTGCCATGACGACGTTTAGCCTCACGCCCATTACCCCCCCAACCCCCCAGGGAGAAAGTGTGTTTTATTGTCATTCACAGCGAGGACCACATCCAACACACACACATTACATATACACATATATACATTCATATTATCCAAAAGGGTGACCAAAGTACGGTGACAAAAATCAATTCATTTCAGCAATCTGCATCTATCCAGTCTTTTGCTGTCAATCAAATCCCATTCAATCCATAAAACTCCATCAATCACCTCCAGTTCTTATTTAGGGAGGAAAAATACATTTGAAACGCGCTTGAACCGTTCATGCCATCATAAAGCAGTACAGATTACCACAATAATTTAGTATTGTTGCTATCATTGGGTGTGTATCTGAGAGAAAGCTCGCCATTTTAAACTGAACAGCTTTGTTTAGAAATGTAGGTCATCCGTCAACCAGACGCATTACTTACTGCAGCGAGACAAATCTATCAGAGAGCAACAGAGATCTCACAAACACAAACACACATTGTCTCTGTAGTCTTCCGCACAAATAGTGGACGTCCGTTCTGGGTATAAACAGGAGGTAAAGCAGGACATGGAGTCACCATCAGAGGATCTCTACAATCAAATCAAAAGGTTTATTACCTCGGTTCATATGTGGAACTAGAAGTATTATTGTGTTATGGTTCAACAGTGGGTCAACGACACAAATACGTACTGAATTTAAACTCAACAAATGACATTTGGAAACGATTATTAAAATGTATGTAACACATGTTTAATTTATCATTCGTCATGTCATCGACTCTTAAACAGAGGTCATTTCAATTGTACTCGTAATGTGAAATTGTTGCGTTGCGATGTAAGAATCCTAATTCCCACGATACCGTATCGAAACCTCCATCTCTATATACAAAACAACTGCAGGTGGACGGTGTAATGGAAATATCAGCGTGGCATTCGGAGGAAAGCTGGGAAACGCGAGCAGAGACAGGAATATCGCAGCGTGCCGCGCCCCATCGCACGCAACGCTCTCCAGAGGAACTCTAATTATAGAGCGGGTGTCGAGCGCTGAAGGAGAACCCACGAGACACCGAGGACCTGTTTGTGTGACATCTACACATCTGTGTGCGTTACGTTCTTACATTTATGTCTAAATTACTTTCAGATGAAGACAATTTCAACAAAGCTTCTGATGCTACACACAGCACACAATTATTGTTTTATGTGCTATAACTACCCGTTTAATACTGAGGGTTTATTCACATCAATAGCATCAGTAGCCTAATGCTAGCAGGCAGCTAACTGCGGTGAGCTCATGCACCAGCGTCACGGTTACAGCATCATTCATCTTCCTCTGGGATGAGATTGTGACGGCAATGTGGGACTCTGATAATCACACTTCCATGTAACGGTGACTGCGAAGGTCAGAGGTCAAACCCAAATAACAAGAAGCATCTGTCACAATACGTCTATGTTAATCCTGGACCCTCCACAGGGCCCTGTTGCCCTGGAAGCGATACTGGATGATATGGGTTTCCTATGAATTTAAACATGTGTGCCACAAGTCTCACGTGACATATTCATCTTTACTGAAAGTCAGTTTAAAATATATTGTACATTATAAAAAATAAACTTTTAAAATAAACTGACTATTAATTAGCTAAATGCACGTTTTTCCTAAGACCAATAAGGTACCAAATACATTTTGATGTAGGAATTAAAAATAGAAATACTGTTTAAATCTTTAAAAAAATAATCAGGGCATGTTTTCCACAACATTCAGGTTTAGGGGAGGGTCTTTATAATAGCTTTTTTCTAATAAATTTGTTTGATTCACATTGTATGAATTTACGCGAATTAGCCAACTCATAAAATAGTTACAAATTCCTGTAAGATCCGTCTATCAACTAAATTGGTAAGTTAAAAATTGTTTCATGAAAGCAAAATTCGAACCTATTATTATAAATACTGTTTAAAAACATTTATATAATTTTTTTATTAATATTAAGGCCACGTCCACAAGTATTCCCTCTCCAATCTTTTTTTTTCCTTTTCATGGCCTCGTCGCAAGAAATATCTGTGTACGTGAAACCGCTAAACCTACTCAAAACGATGATATGTACATACCAAATCAGTATGTGCATCTATAATTCTGCCACGATGATCCACTAAAAATGAAGAAGAAGACTTGAATCATACGCATAAACTGTGCGCGCTTGGGTGATGACATCATCTTTTAAATTAATTCATTTAAATTAAACCCGTCGATTTTACTATTTTTTACGCAAGGAAGACGTTTTCAGATGCATCAACTCTGGGACCGGGTTTCAAAAAAATAGCAGTTTCAGGATTCCAAAACGCTGTACCGTGTAGTCGAAACGCAGATACGATACAAAATCTGTACATTTACAGCTAAGCGCGTCACCGTGCAGATGGCCTCTAAGGGGCGATTCACATTTCACGTCTTTTGCAAGTTTTGTTATTTTAAATGTAGACACGCGGCACAAATAGGGAGTGCCGTGGTCGCGACGTGCACATTTGTGTAGGCGTGTCAGCACCGCATCAAGATGGAAATAGTTCAACTTTGCAGAGTAGAGAAAGCTGCACAGCTCACGTTTTCCACACGGTTTTAGACGCTAAATTTGAATCAGGGCTAAAACATCTTTTTACAATGACGGCAGATCATGGGACTAATGACACTTTAGGAATCTATATAATATAGTCACATAAAATCTCATTTAAAGCCCTGCAAAAGCTACAGTATGTATGCAGCAAAATCATTACAAACATGTTATTGTTATACAATAACAAACAAACATCTGCTGGTCCTACAGAGATTTGAACAAGCTTATCCTCGTTAGACAAGAGACTATTGTGTTAGCGATCACCATCACTCACCTGCTGACACACCATATTCTAGTCAACAATGCTCTCTATTGACTGTGGAAACCTGCCGCTCAATGGCAGTCATACCAGTGAGGGGAACACAACCTTTACAGATCTACAGATCTGAACAGAGGGGACGGCCTATAGCTAACAGTATGCAGCATGGCATTTCATTAATGTCAATAAATATTAATATAACTCAAACATCGATCAAACATCTTTAAAAAGTTGGCATAATAAATACAGTGCGTTTTGTTTGACTGAAGAACACTCCAACAATAGATATAGGAACTATGAAAATGTTCCTCTGCTGCGATGGTCCCTTATGAGAACCTCCAAGATGTTTTGGTGGTACAACACCACACCACACCACACCACACATCACAAAACAATCAAATATTGGGTACTAATGTAATGCAAAAGAAGGCAATAATCGAAGAGAAGGCAATATCTCCCTCAAGTCTGGTCAGCACACAATGACCCGCAATCTATTAAACCATTTCAGAATGGCAATGTATTCTAAATATAGATATTATAAAGCTTACACTACTTTTATTTGTTTGCTCTTGCAATGTCACAACACCGTCTTATTCATTAGCAAGCCATTCCGAACACACACTACCAACATGGTACTACACAAGACATACAACGGTATAGAAAGAATTGCTGTATTCATTTATATCGTTATATACGTGGTAGTACAGGGTTTTTAAAGGAATATCATGGTATACGCATCCCAAATTCATGGTGTTACCCAAGTACTTTCATGTGAGCCACAAAATGAATGGAACTGTGAGTACTGACCCCTCGGCTTCAGGTCACGAGTACTTTTGAATTAGTTTAACCTATACAAACACAAATAAATAGAAAATATTTTAGTATTCTATGGTAAACTGAAGTATAATGCTGCAGATACTATAGTGCCTTTGATTCTTACCATAATTTATCATACAAAATTATGTAGTATGCATTAACAGCGCGATTACAAAATGACACTATGGTACATTACGATGTACTTTTGTACACTAGTGTTTAATGTGTGAAACGTCATTATCTTCCTTGTAATATCACGTTACTTTGTGTTGTTATCTATAAAACACATTGGAGGAAACAAACGGTCTTCACCAACAACACACAAACAAGAATACAGCGCTCCTCAAAGGACAAATAATCCACCCAGCACAACGCGTTCAGTCGCGTCGCGTCGAGCTGCTGCAGTGATTCGCCGCCATCTTAGGGGGGTGGGGGGCGTTCAAAACAAGCAACACTGAACACAAACAAATAAGAGTTTACGACTCGTATTAAAAAAAAAAGAGTTTCACCTAACGCAACGCTTGAAAAGCGCAAGACGCGACGCAACGGCCAAAGCGCTGCGGTCTGACGCATGTGTACAGACCAATACGAACAGCATGCACCAATCAAACAGGTCAAACTATAACACGCTGTCATAAATCTATAACGTATAAATAAACATTATAGTGAAGTCTTAAAATATGATCAATAATCGCCAAACAAAGGACACAGAAACATCAAACGCGCCGCGAACGCGTTCTGACGTCACAATTACACGCCCACTTGCAACTACATGGATGATATTACAAACATCCTGATGTAATAGGAATGTCATTTCTACCACAATTGAACACATCCTGAAGGAAGTTATAGTTATAAACCTTATATTTATATATTTTTGCTCCAGAATCCCAGTTTATTCAGGAGAATCTTACAGCATTATTTTCCAGGTTTAACGTTGCACTGTTTGATCCGAACCAACAGCTGAGCTCATTCTTGTATTAACTTACCAGATCAGACTAAATAACAGATCAGAATAACAGATCAGACTAAATAAAAGATCAGATCATGCATATGTAACGTTGCACTGTAACAATAAAGCGTCAAACAGAGGCCGATAGTCGTAACTTACACGGTTTTGCTGTCGTTCACTATTCGTTTCAACACGAAACGTTTTGTGAATCAATGCATTTCACTGATATTAATTAATAATAATAAAGTCTTGCGTGTCAGATATTTAAAAAAATCTCACACAACAGCAACAAACCAGCGTACATGCGACCAGGACTCTAATGTTCATCCTATGTTCGCGAGACAGCAAATCAATTCACACAAAAGTGTGTGTGTGTGTGTGTATAAAACTATACAATAGTGTGTTTGTCACTCGCGACTGGTTTCTTCCTCCTCGCCCATCGCCGACGTTTTTGTCCTGTGTGGATTTCTTACCTCGACCGCGAGCGTCGACGTCGCGAACATCAGCAGAATAAAAAGCGCTTTACACCCCATCCTGCCGCCAATGCGCCGCGACTCCGATAAAAACTGACTGTGTGAAATTCCGTGGACAGATAAATGTTCCCGTGTGTTTTCCGTGTGGACTCCACGAAGGACGCAATGCGAGTGCGAGCGGTGCGTCACCTGACCGCGCAGCCAGTGCGCGAGCGGTGCGTCACATGACCCTACAGCAAGAAGGAGGGGGGAGCTTTAGCTTAATGCTGAATATTGAATAGATGTATTATACAATATTGATTTATCCTATACAATGTATTTTCACCTCAATCGACCGACTTTACCTGTTCATTTTACTATTAACGTTTATAGTTTTTCATTTTGTTGTTCTTTTATTATCCGTTTTTTACAGAATAACATCACGTGACGCATTTGTTTTGTTTCACGTGTGTAACAACCAGTATTAATCGAGACATAAACGTTTGCGTTTACACATTTTATAGTAAATTAATTTGTAGGATATTATTTACGGTTTTATTTTCTTTGCTGCCACCATGTGTCCATTTATCAAACTGCAGTTTATCTCTAATTTATAGGACGTTATCTTTTTATTTAACAACAAAGCAATATATTTTTGAGAAACTTACATTTTAATACAAGTTAAAAACACATTTAGAGTGATCTTCCTTGTAAATGGGTCAGAAAATGTGTTTTTATCATTTTAAAAGAAATTGCACCCAGTTTGTTTTATAACACATCAAGGTCCCAATTAATGTACTAATGGTCACACGAATAAATAAATAGTCATAACGTTTTCCCCAGCGGACAAAATCAATGTTGATCAGTATTGTGTGTTTACATGACACAGACATCATGTAGGAACTGTGTGCACGACAGTAATCTATCTTATTTTCATAAATAACACAACAGTGATTTTACTGTATTTTCAATTCATGTCAAAGACAACACATAGTTAAATCGGAATAAATTGCTTCACAGTAAAACACATTTGTTAGCTCAAGTCATATGAGTTGAGTTGTCATGCTGTCCTAGTCTCAATGATATAAGTGTTCAGTAGAAGAGTCCTCAGTAGAAGTCCATGCCATCAAAAATGATCACATCCCGTTGTAAGAGTCTCTATGTGACTGTTATGATGGATTCTCAAATCCCTCACAGCCACGGTCAGGTACCAGCTCATACAGGTGACAAGGCTGTTTCAGCTCATACAGGCGTTTCATTCATCACCCGCCACGACACGCTCATCTCAGCTCATTTTCTATTGTATCCTGGATACGGTGGAGGAGGAGAGTTTGTTTCTCTGGGTGGAGTCGGTGTGTACGGTGGCGGCCGCAGATCTGGGGGGTACATCTCATAATCATAACTGTAAGGTGGAGGCGGGCCTAAAACAATCATGAAGAATTAAACGTTAGTTGCACTTTAAGCCTTGTTTAACTTGTTTTCAATAATGACAAAAATGTATGCGGTAAGTTTTGTCCAGACATTCATATTTACTCGAGATAAACACGTTTTATCACCCATATCATTACATTTTCTTTGAGAATACCATCTTTTCATAAATGTGATTTCACATGACAAAATTACCTATGGTCTGTGTTGCATGGAATTGGTAGAAAGTAAACATCTGTAATATATTTTTATAAAAGTTATTTATGGCTTCATTGAAAAAAACCAAATAATGCTGTGGATCCACCAGATCCGTGAAAATTGAATAACAAAAATCAAGGCTATTTTAGTTCAGTCAAATTAAAGTTTATTAAAAATAAAACAAAATATTGACCTAAATATGCCCGGAAAAAAACTAAATTAAAAATTGAAATATTTCCTCAAAAATAATCTGAAATAAGTTTAAAGCACTAATATCATAATAATAAACAAAAATCTGAATAAAACAAAAAATAAAATGAATTAATCTTATATAGCAACATAAAAACTAAAATGATAAAACTACAATTTTTATAAAACTCAAATAAGTCAAATATTAAGTTAATAGGTCAAAACTATAACTATAAGGTTATGCAGGAGACAATAATCATTTTGTAATTTATGTTTATTAAAGGTCAACTTCTTTTTTTTATTAATTGTATAATGTCATAAATTAAACCTTTTGAAAAATAAAACTTTTAAAACGTTGCTTTATTAAAATATACAAAAAAAAACATGTTTTTTCCATTAAACCCTTGCCAATGTTATTATTTTCCTTATGCAAAATTAGGTATAACAATTCCTTACAATTTTTATTCAAACTTCTCTGTCCACCTTTAAGTTTACTTTTCTGTTTATAGTTATCTGTCTGTTTTTTAAGACCCACTGGAACAACACTCATAATTTCATTGTATACAGAGCGAAACAATGACATTAAAGGCTCAGTTCAACTTTACTATAGAATATACTACAGTAAGGTTCAAAAACCCTCTAGTATCGATGAATTTCACCACTGTACTGTTGATGTAGTTGTTGAACGGTCTAAAGGATTGATGTGTTACCTGGGTAACCCTGAGTCACTGTGTCGATATATGAGGTACTGAAGACGCCCACTCTCGCCCCTCGCCCGTTCTTCACACACATACAGACGCAAAGAAAGATGGCGGCCGCCGCGCCCATTAGGAACACAACACCAAACACGATCCCAGAGATGGCTGTTCCCCTGAGACAGAAGAGAAGGCAAGAAGATTTTTTGCATTGTCGACTTTATTTAGAATTCAAATGCCACCCTCTTTTTTTAGTTTTATTCAGCAGAGTGTGTCTTTCACAGACAAGCATCTGTAGCTTCACGTGCCGAGGACAGTCAACAAGCTCAGTACATGTTCCTGAGTGAGTTCCATGACATCAGACCACCCACTATGTTGATATTTATAATCCTCTGGTTTTGTCCGATCAGAGACCGAGTCAACAGTGATATGTCTCATGGGGTGGAGCGGTTGTGCTGACAGGCACCTGACTAAACATGCTTTTGTTGAACCACAAAGGATAAAACATGTAGGTTAGCATTGGATTAATGTGGAAGAGTGAAGACGTAAGTTCAGGCTAGTTTGAGCTGCAGTGATTCTCCAGAGGAAAATGTTTTTGCTCAGACGTTGCACAGATCGGGAGACTTGTGTTCCCCGTCAGGATTCATTGAAGTGTCAACATTTGATCATAAATCTTGTTCTAGAGATCTGTAGGGCGGATTTCAAGTGCAAATTAATAATTAATAATAAAAAAAAATGATGTGTGCGGATTAATAATGTATAATAAGTACCTCACCACTGTGTAAGACAATTAGAATTATACTTTTTTATTTCATGCCAACTTCATTATTTAAAAAGTTGAAAATGCAAATATGATTAGTACTGTAGGCAAAAATTAACACCAAATAAAAGTCCTATTTATTCACGTCAAAAATAAGACTTTTTGGTGCCCGTTCATTTCGTCACAGGTCATTTCGGGAGGGGAAGGAGGTTAACGCTTTTGATTAAAGATTAAAAGTGCAATTTTTTTTTTAAAATAACGTCTACTGATAAATCATTTATAATAAATACCTCACCACTGTGTAAAACAATTCGAATTATAATTTTTTATTTCATGCCGACTTTAAAATATAAAAAATTGAAAATGCAACATGGTATAATTAGTAACATGTTATTTTTTAATCAGAAACAAAAATCACAGATGAGAAGTCTATCAGCGTTCATTAGCATCTCAGATATTTTAGGATTTTAGCAATTTTATTTAAAGTCCCTGTGAACCGGATATTCTATCACATTTCCGAGTGTAAAAGAATTGCAAAGTAGAAAATTTGTGGGCTTGGCTCGCGTTTTTCACTGCGAATTGATTAGATGTGTATAAACACCTGTTGCGTTGATTTTTAAATGAAACTGGCAGCTGACTGACAGTTTAAGGGGAGGAGCTAACGGATGCTCCGCCCAAGCCATCTAATTCAGTTCATTTGAGATGGAAAGTCATTTCAGGGCGGAAGTGCATTTTCAGATGAGATTTTATGAGGGTAGATGAATTTTAAAAAGAAAACAATCCACTTTGATAAGCTTTTTAAAGTATAGACGCTGCAATATTTCATGAAAAAACAAGAATTGTCATTTTTGATTTCACTGGGACTTTAAATGAAAGACTGAGAACTCTACGTCTCATGAGCTATAAATGAGCAGTCTCTGAGCAAAAAGTTATCCACTGTGTCTCTAAATTACTGAGCTGTAGGATTAATGATGAACTGTGTGGTCAATCTGACAGATGAGCCAACCAGAAGAGAAAAAACAGCTGCCTTTGAGGGGGGTCACAGGTCAAAGGTCAACCTAATTCCTCACCTAGCAGTGTGTCTGTGTGTGTGCTTGTGTACTTACGAGAGCACATCTCCAACATAGGCATAGTAAGAACAGCAGAAAGGAGGTACACCATCACAACAGTACTCGATACAACCGTCACACTGGGCATTCCCTCGACCTACACACACAGACATCATGATTTACTTCAAAGTGATAGTTCACCCCAAAATTTGAATTATCTTATCATGTATTCAGCCTCATTTAACTTCAAACCTGTTTAAATTACTTTGTTAGAGAAAGATATTTGTAAGAAAGTAAGCAACAAAAAAAGATGCAATATTTATTTCCTACTCTGGTAGTGGACGATGTCACAGAAATTAAAATTGCTAACATCATTACAAATATCTTTCTTTGTGTTTAATAGAACACATTTAAACAGGTTTAAAACAACATGATGGTTAGTAAATGATGACATAATTTTCTTTTTTTGGTGAACTAGCCCTTTAATTTAGACTGACACTACACAAACCTCTGTCAGATCCATCAGAGTTCTTACAATGTACAGTATTTCTTTTGAATAAGTACACTGTATTAAATGCTTTTTAATTACTGTAATACATTTAATGAGAATCTCATTAAAATTACAAGAAAATAATAATATTCCAAAATATGGCAACGATAATGAGCAATGTTATGGGGAGAAAATTACCTTTCATTAAAATAATATTGCAAAAATCTTGTGTTAAAAATAGCAACAGAAGTGTTTTTATTAGATTTATCATTTGACTGAAAATAAGACAAAGATGCTTATTTAACCCCGGAGATTTTAGCGTGTATGATTATTTTTCAAAGCCTTTATGTTGTGTAGTCTCTTTTTAAACGGTTCAGAATATCTCCCGCTTTTCTCTCTATATGCAGAGAAATCACAAAGAGCCGAGATGAACTATTCCAATCATTCCTGCCCTTGACAGACAAGTCTGATCCTGCAAGAAGGAGCTGTTAATTCTTCTCTCTTTCGTGAATCTCTGCCTTCAAGGTTTGATGTTGATCCAATGCAACTCTCCATTTCTATTGATTTGGGTTTACATTTCTTTCAGACACATGCATGCTTAAGAAAAATAGCCCCAGAATAGGTTTTCAAAATGCCCTGATTCTTCATAAAATACTAAACAAGAGTCACATGAAGCACCCATAAACTCAACACAACGCCCATTAACAGGTTCTTCATGAAGACATGGATCTAAAGTTCTTGAGGCACAGCTTGGTTCCACGCAGTTGACCTTATTTCAATAAAACAGCAAGTCAGGGCGGGACATATTATGTGGCCCCTCCCCCTTTTAACGAGCCAATAGTGTCACAATGCATGCCATCTGACAAAAAGCCAGAAGTGCAGAATGATGTCATAAACACCATTGAATCCCTAAGAGTTGAAGTGAGAGACAATCTTATGGAACACAGAAGTTATTCATATCGAACTTTCTTTTTAATTTAATGGAGACTTTAGGTATTATTATTATTATACAAAAACCCCCAAAGTGTACATTTGACCCAAATCAAGCCTTCTCTGTTGGCAATTAAAACGAATAAGATTTTTTTGCCTGTTGAGAAAACGATGTAGACACGATTACAGCCCTGTCTCGTTCTTCCCCCAGACATCACAGCATAATTGATATAATTATGCCTTCTAAAGTGCCAAAATTTGGCTTTAATTTAACTGGCAGTTTTCATCTGGCTCCCAGAGCAATTGAGCAAATGTGAGGCCCGGCAGTCTGGGTGGTCCCCTAGAGGCCCTCGCTTTACCTCTGGGTCCTGTCGGTCAACACATTTGGGACAAAGACCCTTTATAAGCACTGGTGCGAAAATGTTACACACACTGGAGACACACACACACACACGACTAAATATTACAGCCACAGTACTTCATCCTGGTGCCTTATTGTCCTCATGATAGATTTACCAGACTACTCTGATTTATACATTGCTCCCGAATGATCACTACTTACATACCATGGTGTTTACATGGTACTCCTAGGTATTACCATGGTAGCATGTAAAAAGACACATCTTTGTAGCACTACCCATGTTTCTGTTACAAACATTGAGAAAACATTTATAAAACACACCAAAACCCAGAAAGTGGCCAAATGGTAAGCAATTATTATGTGATTTATCTGATGCAACTCCACAAAATGTAAGTTAGAATTGAAGTCATTCAATGTTACATTGAAGCATTTCGTCGTCGTTAATTTGTAACATTTTTTAAACACGACCAGAATAAACACGTTACCGGATAATAAGCACAGAATGAGCGACTCCCTCAAGAACTTCCAGCTCTTCCTCGGATTTTCCATCATGATCCAGAAGAAAACCCCGAAAAGCCGCGTCTGTCCAACTTTTACATGTTATCGAGTCGTTCAGTTGCAGTTAAAGAGTCTCATCGGCACGTTCGGGGACTTGTCAAAAGTTAACGTTAAAGTTACGCGTTAAAACGAGCTCTTTCATCCACGTGCGCGCGTCCCTCTGAACTTCTCCTCCGACTCCTTCCTCTTTTGTCTCTAACTTCTTTCTTGCGCTATTTTCTTTTCTTCGACTCGATCCCCTCCCCCCAGAAACAGCGCCCAGATGAAGCTCTGCGCGACTGCGAGGGGACGCATCGAGCGCGCAGACAAACCACCGACGCGCCGCCTCCGCGATCACGACTCCTCGAGCAGCGAAAAGAAGCGCGCGTCCCGGTTACCGGAGGAACGACACGAAGGGCGCACGATCAGGGATCACGTAACTCGGCTTCAATAGAGCCAAATTGCGGCCTCATCATTTCGTGAATGTCCCTCGTGTCTATATTTAGAGTCGGCACATCCCTGACCTGAGATGCAAACAACACCAAACGCACACAAGACCAAATACACGTGCTTTAAACTGCAATTCACAGTATTGTTATTTTTATTTATATTCCAGTTTAGCATCCCGAACAATTGTGAACAACAATATAATAGATGCGTTATTTTACATCTCTTCATTCCCTTGAGAAAACAAACTGTTTTTTATTACAAATAACGGTAA
The DNA here is from genome assembly GCA_029783895.1 of Triplophysa bombifrons. Taxonomy (NCBI): domain Eukaryota; kingdom Metazoa; phylum Chordata; class Actinopteri; order Cypriniformes; family Nemacheilidae; genus Triplophysa; species Triplophysa bombifrons. The sequence continues at coordinate 27,676,111 of CM056452.1, forward strand.
AAAATATTTTGTGAAAATTAGTAATTGGATTATGACAATATTAACATTCTCAGACAGACCAAATAAAAGGTTTAAAATAAATGTTCCCTTAACATCCACAGAAGCTTTCTGTTGTTTTCTGTTCTATTAAAAACCTTTGATTAAAAAGATCTTTGGGGAACCACACAAGTTATTTTAAGAAATTGCTGTGAATTACCACATTTTTAAAACTTAAATTTTATTTTTATTATTTTGCTGAAGGTTGTATTATTACTTATTAGCAGAAGAGCTGACTGGGCTCCTGTAACATAAAGACTAGACTCCATGTGTGCTCTCCAATTATTAAAGATTGTTATGGAACAAAAGACTTTCTCATTTCTATCCAGTGATGTGATTATTGCCTGACACAGGTTTTCTTTCAACCATTGTTAAGACGATTTATTTCATTGATTTAAATTGGTCTGGAAGGCCTTCCCTGTCTGTTTTATAATATGAGCTGGATAGATGTTATCACTGTCATTGTTTCATTTCATAGATGCGTTGCAGTAAAGTACAAAATGCAACAAAATCAAGATCTTTGGTCGTTTAGCTTTTGTAAAAACTTAAATTTCTGTATTAACCAATGAACCTTTTATAAAAATGCACACATCGGGATGTATGGATTGTTGGCTTCACTGTTTATCTTCACATCTAAAGATAGAATTGTATTTTTGTTGTAAATATGGTGAGTCCATAAGTACATGCATTACCGTCAATGACCCCCAGGGTTCGACAGACCTCAGATTGAAAATGCTAAATTAGTTAGACCACATAAGACACACATTCTTTCCACAAATCAATGTGATACTTTATTCATAAACCTAAGATCATAGATACTGTATAAATACTCTAATATAATCTACATCCTTCAGTTTACACAATAATAACAATTAGAAATACAATAATTATAAAAAAGCAACAAGATTATATTAAATGGACTGTACAAAAATAAATAATGTTTGGCTATTCTGTACAAAAAGAAAGACCTCATTACAAAGATACCTTCTCAGAAGGTAGGAGAGGATTACTTATGAAGTAGTAATAGGAGAAAAGTCCCTCACCGTATCTTGACCGAATCACACGCTCACACACAAACACTCTCTCAGGTATAAAACCCAAACTCTTTGGTCTCCTCCCCCTTAAAAATATAATCCCTCTTAAAATCGGATTTAGTTTTGCAAAATTGTGAAACTATATACCTAGCTAAACTTAAAGCTAATGTGCATTGTGAGTTCTTTTGTGGAAATGCATAATACCTGCTGTAGTGTTCGATTAGCAGCATTTGTGCCTAATAGCTGAGGTGTAACAAGACCAACTAGAGGGCGCTTTGCGATGCTTGACTAATGAAGTCCAAGTACTGATCTCAACCCTTAAAATAATTTCTTCTTAATAGTCTCATCTGTACTAAGCTCCTCCCATCTTATGTACTTGCTTGCAACAAATTAAAGGCGCTTGCCCAGTCCAGCTCAGACAAACGTTACAGCTGTTCATACATTCTTTCATGATTCATACATCATATACCATACACACTCAAGCACACACAAAACAGTTGTGACATCAGCATCCAAAGCAGCAGAGATGTCTTTCTTATCCTCCATCACAGCTGTCATGGCAGGTACACAGTGTGCCAGCTTTGTGCCCTGTACCCAGTGTTGGATGGCGGAATTAAAAAAAACACTGAATTAAGTTTGGTTGCAGTCTCTGTCATAAAGGGTAATCTGAATCAACATGGGGTCTGGTTGCACAAGTCCAGAAGAGGCCTTGGCCTGTCTTTTGAACTGCAGCTTTCGTTACCCAACGTGCGACCATCGTGTCCTATACAGCGCAGTGTGCGTTTGCGAAAGCCCCTGCCACATGTTTTGGAACAAGTGGACCACTCGCCCAGCAGCCAGTACGGACAAACCTGCATGAAACAAGGTTGTGACGATACGGGTTGCAGCTCCTCTGGACAGTCTTTTGATTGGCGGCCATAAGGATCGAGGCAGATGACATCACGCTTCTGGATTCCACCGCCGCAGGTCTGCGAGCAGGGTCCCCATTCGCGCAGGGTCCATTCCGCACCTCCTACTTCGCTGATAGCGTTAATAGACTGTCGGCTGGAACCGGAAGCTGGACGGGGAGCAAAGTAGGTGTATTTTACTCTTGGTCGAGGAGAGTCGCCCACTGACAAGACTTGGATGGTAAGAGGCTCGGGTAAAGGCGCAAAGCTTCGCAGGCGCTCTAGCTGGGCAGAAGAACCACTGTATCTCAGCAGAGCACCTCGCAAGGGGATGTCAGTTTCTAAAGTAGTGAGCTTGTAGTCGCCATTCAGCAGGTATGTGCCATCTTGTCTACGAACTGCCAAGTAGCTATTGTCGTGGTGACGGCCTCCAAGAGAGCGCTGCTTGACATCGAGGTGTGTAGCTCCAGCGGGTATTGTTACTATGTCCTGGTATCCCGGTCTTAAGAGCAAAACAAAAAAGCATAAGTCACTATAAAGTGGAATCTAGAATGGTACCTTCTTTGGAATTTTGAATCGAGCTGGTAGAAGCTTTTGAGCAGACAGTGAGCTTACCTAGCACGTTCCATTGATCCAGACACTTTTTTGCAAGTAGAACCATCTCCACCACAGACAGCACACTTGTCAAAACGTTTGTTGGATCCAATGACCCGGTCACAACCAGCCTTCACGCACTGGCCTTGGACGCAAACTGAGGTGGAGTCAGGGGTGCAGGGTGTTCCATCAGCCACCTGAAGCAAATAAGAACAAAATTAAGCATCATTGGCCCTCACGCATTTTAGCTTTGACATATGCAACCCTTTAGGCTAGTTGAGATCTCACCTTTGGTTTTAGAATGACGAAATACCCAGTTCCCTTAGCGCGGCACACCAACTTGCAGCGGTCTTTGGGAGACACTCCAGCATACTTCGGCACCCACTCAACACCTTCTCCTGTGCCAAACGACACTTGCGAGGAGATGTCGTTGTGGGCCAAACACTGTTCCTCACGGAATGTCAAACCTGCACGCAGTGAAACAAATACAAATGAGTGTCAAAAGGCTCACGTCTTATTTGCAAGTTGAAGGTGCTGTTTAGTGACAGGAATATCCCGTACCATTGCTGTCAGGACAGGGCTCAGTGTGGCAGGAACGGTACTGAATTCTTTTCCCTTCACAGTATTTGCCTCCGTTTTTGGGTAGGGGACTGTCACAGTCCCTGAAAGAGTACTGCACACCTCCTCCACAGGTACGTGAGCAGCCTCCCCAAGGACCCCAGGTTCCCCATCCGCCGTTGACTGGAGTCTTAAAGGTAACAAGACAGAATTGTTGTAAGTCATAAGGACAACACAAAAAGTAAGTTAATAGGTAGCACATGATGTACAACAAATGGTGCTCACCAGAAACCTGGCTGCCTGGTTCTTGCTCAAACACTGGCCTGCCATACAGTAGCTGTTGGACCCACAAGGCGTCCCATCGGCCCAGGGGAAATTCTTGGTTTGGCAGACCAGCAAGCCATTTGCAGTTGTGACGGTGCACCAAAGGGCAGCGCAGGTGGTGCTCAGGTCAGGACAGTGCTGCGATTCTTCTCCAAATGTGAGGCGGCACTGTCTGTCAGCGTCGTAAACGGAACCCGGCAGAGCTTGGGGTAACTGCTGTGGCCTCTGGGGCTTGTCTAGTAAACACTGACCGTGGCCATTATCCAGAAAGGTTGTGACCATTAGAGCACTGCAAGGGGACCAGGGCTGTAGCTGATTCAGATTTGACAAGGTTGAGGCCATCATGTGGGCACTCCAGTGGTCACCATTTACACTGGCACACTGTTGGGCGTCGTCATGGGGCATGTTAAACACATGACCTGCAAGAGAGGAAAAATACTTTTCTTTAGTCAAAGGTGTCATTAAGTTACACAGGTTTATAGACCGGAATGTGCCTTACCAAGTTCATGTGCGACTGTGAATCCTGCCTGCAGGCCGTCATCTTCAATAATGGAGCAACTTCGATTGGGATCACACACAGTGCCCACATCGGCCATACCCAGTGTGTCACAAGAGTGAGCACCACAGAGATCCTGCAAAGAATGGAGTTGACAAATATAAGCTACACTGTTACATTCCTGAATAGATTTATTGAATGGTTAGAACTGTCATGCAATCAATTCTCACCTGTCTAGTAAACAGCACCGCTGTGTCGTAATGCTCAGGGTCACGGTCACTCTGTGGGTTGTGCTGTTTTTGCCACTGGCAGAAATTCCTGAGCATAATAGCTGCATTGGAGGACACCTGGGGACCGTGTTCCTCTTCGTATACAACCAGCAGCTTCACAACGGCCAGAGTGATGGAGTTATGAATGCCAGGGTGGCGATACAATCGAGACGCCACCGCCATGATGGTTAGCAAATAGGGTTTGAGTCCAGCACCATGAAACTCTGCCATCGACTGGTCGGCCACAATCATGATTTCCAAAAAGCGAGGAGTGGACACGAAGCGACGGGATCGGTGGTGTGCTGGAGGATGAACAACAGAAAACTGAAGTTGAAATTCAAAGTGAAAAGAGCTTTTACAGATTTACAGGGTTTTTAAAATACATGTCAATGATATATTTCTGTCAGAGATAGATTGTACATTTTCTTTTAAAGTTTATATATCAAATGTAGGCCAAAAGCAAAAATCCCCATTTTGGATTTCACAGGATCTTTAAATAGTGAAACACTTATTAAAAGAGAGTGAACGTTGCTTTTGAAGCAGAAATGTCTCGTGAAGGGATATCAGCACAGTTTGCGTATTTCTTCATTAGCCTAAGCCTGTTTCTGCTCCGCCCTGTTGATATATTATCAAAACTTACGCATGGAAACACAAGCTCCAGTCCTTAAGTGCAGATATGCGCAACATGCGGTACCAGGAGGAGAAGTTCCACGTCTTTATCGCCTCCCACTCCCCCAATCCTCAACCCTTCCCTTCGTGGCTAGAGCTCCTTCCCTCCTCTTGCGTATGTATATGTCTCAAAGTTAACCCCTTCGCCTTACCTACTCATCTACCATTCAGAGCGCAAAAAATATTGATTTAACAAAATCTCATAAATAACATGTTTGAAATGAGCAGTCCATATATAAGTTTGATTAACCTAGCAGTTAACTGTAGTAGTATGCGTATGGGTAGACGCACAACTCTCCAACCCATTTAATTCGCTCCTCATGCGTCAGCGCGTACCGAATGACGCGGAGTCACTGAGTTTATTGAGTTTACATGGTGTGTACGAGAAATATAAAAGAAACAAAAATGCATTTGAAACCTTACACAATTGTTATCTGTATACTATTATTTTTTTCGAATGCACAAAACGTGAGAAAAGTAAAATTTTACATTTTTTTCGAAAAACTTATCTACCTTTAGAGCCAGCTGGGTTGGGCTCTGCATTTGATCTTTGCGCATCTGGTTTCTCGTGGACGCGCTCCTCCTCCTCGTTCACGCCACACTTTGAACTGCTCTCCTCTGTCAATGTCCCCCGTTTTCTTCGGCGAATGATATGGACGTCTCCATCTGTAGACCGCACCTCTCCGTTGGCGTTTTGGGGTTGAATGAAGTACTCTTCAGCACCGACAAAAAAGCCGCCGCGCAATCCATCGCACACGTTGATCGCGGCGGCTGATTGTTCTTCGCCCTTCACGGTTCCTGAGAAAAAGCATCGCGCGTCTCCCGCGCTGTCAACCTCCTCCGACCCCGGTTTGCCGACCATCTGGAAGACAAACCCTGGAGCTAAAAAGGTCTGGTCCGGTTCCAACACCAGAACCATACGATTTCCAAAGACGTCCAGCTGATAGACGCGCATCTCCGATTCCTTTTCCTGCGCCTCTTGAGTATGGGTCGGTTCGGTTTCGTACGGTTCGGTCCGAAACGGTACCACTGTGCTTTCCTCCCACGCGCTCTGCGCCGCGTTAGCGCACAGAGCTGCAACGAAGCCCAGCATTACGCGCAAAACGGACATTATATTCCCGTCGGGTCCTCAAAATAAAACGAGAAAATATGAATGGACCCAATGAAAAATCCCTGCAAAGTTGCGTTTTTTAGAAAGTGACAAAAAGTTCCCGAAGCTGGAAAATGTCACAGAAAACTGGAATAGGTACCAATCCAAAGCTGATGCAGAAATAAATAAAAGTATCGGTGTGCCCTGGAATGAGACTTGAGCAGCAGATTTAAAGTTGAATATTACTTTCCGAAGGAAAAAGACAAGTCTCGAAAATAAGTTTTCTTCACTGTCTCTCCTAGTCTCAACTCTGCTTTGCTCTTAGACTAGAGTGGAGCCCGGCTCTCTATATATGGCCCGGTGCGGGACCACCCCTTTCCTGAAGCCCCTTTGATCCACTGCGTACGCAACAGAGAGCTGGCGCACTGCCACTATAATCACTCATCAGGGTACAACACTTACAGTCCAAACCCCTTCGTATTAAACCTTTAAACTCTCTATACATCTGTATATACATGCATTCTGTACATTGACATGATTTATGTAACTTGAACAATCGAGTTCATTCATACACAGAGTGTATTTTACGCACACTGACAATTAAGTTTTGGGTTACTGGGGACAGCACGTGTGATCACAGATTTGTCACATTTAAGTGACTGAAATGTCAAACTTCTGGGTGCTGGGAATAAGCTCAGGCGGTTCGCGTGGAACGGTTAAGGTGGACCGGAACGTCTCCAGAAGCGCGTGTGCGCGCCGGGCAGGAGGAGTGGAGTTCCCGCAAAACTTAATTATACGCGGATTGTGATCCGTATTCACGGTGTGTGATAAACAGGTTTGTTTCGGACGTGTTTAACTGGACAGATTTAATTAGATATAAAATGGGGACATTCAAGGAGAAAGTACATACCGTCCGTGAGCACAAGCGAACAGCTCTGACAACCCGAACATAATTGTCCACATATTGAGTTTTAGTTATCTCATTACATAATCTAATCTATCCAATTTCATGTTAATGAATTCTGCAGACTATAATAAACGTCATTACTTCTATATAAATAGTCTTAAATGATAAAGGATGTATTTTACTCTGTAATCTCTGAAATGACGTGTTAATTAATAAATGTATCAATATATGTGCTCATCAATGCCCAAATATCCGAATTAATATGAAAAAATAAATCGTGCCAAGCCGAGAGAGTTGACAGTCTACCTTAAGAGATGAATTTCTTATGTGCAAGTTACACTTAAATCCACCAGATGGCAGCAGAAACCAACAACTCATTGAGGGACTTTGGCTGTAAAAGTAAAACTATTGCACCGATGAGAAGTATCATGGGTCATTCTTATATAAGCCCACAAATCTTGTAGTATACTTTAGTGTGTAATATAGTAACGGTAGTAAAATTACTAGGTATATATCTATAGTTGCTAAATACGAAATGAGGGAATTGCAGGTTATAGTGCTGTAATGTTTATATATATATATATATATATATATATATATATATATATATATATATATATGTCAATGTTAATACCGTTGAAAGTGTTTAAATTCCCAAACAGTAAACCATGGGTCGCAAATCACTAAAGATTCTTCTGTCTTAAAGAAATAGGGCCTTTAAAGAGGGAGATACAGTGGAGTACTTCAGGCAGAAAAATGAAATTAAGTGTGAAATTAAGAGGGCTAAATCAGCTTTCAAGGAAGATCTTGAGGTAAAATTGAGATCGGGAAATTTAGGTTCTGCTTGGGAGGGGATGTATTCAATAACAGGTCAGCAAAGTCTGAAAAGTAAAAACAGAATTAGTTTAAATGGATTCAGCTCAGACGCAGTTCTGTTACAGGATTTTAATAATTTTTATCTAAGATTCGATGATCATGATTTTATAGAGGAAATCGATGGGTTGAAAGATAAATGTAAAAGAAATGAGGAGGATGACTGTGTCTTTTTTAATGTGAGTGATGTGACATCAGTTTTTAAACAGTGTTAAATCAGGAGCGCACCTGGGCCTGATAAAATAAGGGGTAGAATACTTAAGGAATGTCCCGAGCAGTTAGGTCCAATATTTTATGAAATTTTTGCTTTGTCTCTCCAACAACAAAAAGTACCTGAACTGCGGAAGCAGTCTATAGTGATTCCAGTACCAAAAAAGCAAAATGTACCGGTGATGGATGATTTTAGACCTGTGGCGTTTACATCCCTAGTGATGAAATGCTTTGAAAAATTAGTTAAGAAAGTAATTACGCAAAGGACACAGAGTTCTCTAGACTCTCTGCAATTTGCTTAAAGGTCTAGGCGAGGGGTAGATGATGCAATAGCGACTCTTTTACATCGAGTTCTTCAACATTTGGATAAGCCTAAAACATTTGTTAAATAGCTCTTTATTGATTTTTCATCCGCTTTCAATACTATTCAGCCACATATCTTAGTTGTGAAGCTTATAAATGAATTTGGGTCGGATTTTAGTCTGGTAGGATGGATTTTAGATTTCCTTTTGCAAAGAAAACAGAGAGTTAAAGTGAATGAATGCTTTTCTGAATGGCTGGGGTCATCTACTGGGTCTCCTCAAGGATGTGTCCTTTCGCCTTTATTATTTATCTTGTACACAAATGACTGTAAGAGTGGTTATAGAGATAGGCATATTTTAAAATTTGTTGACGATTCGGTAATCGTTAGTTTAATGAGTGAGGAGGACTCTATGGTCCTGTGGTTGATGAATTTATTATGTGGTGTCAGAATGCTTTCATAAAACTTAATGTTTCTAAAACTAAGGAGATGATTATTGATTTTAACCTTAGGAGGAAATCTATTCATGATACACAAATGAGCATAAATGGAGTAGGGATTGAGAGCGTTGAACAGTACAAGTACTTGGGTACTGTTTTGGATGATAAATTGTCCTTTTCTCACAATACTGAGGCTTTGTGTAAGAGGGGGCAGCAAAGATTGTATTGTTTGCGGAAACTAAGGTCATTTAATGTGGGGAAATCATTGATGTGCATGTTTTACAGATCCTATATTGAGTCACTGTTATCTTTTTCACTGTTGTGCTGGTTTAATTCTCTATATGTAAAAACAAGAACTGTCTTGAGAGGATGGCCCAGTTATACCATAGACAGGTTCTGAGCAAAGCTCAGGAAATTTGATAGATGGTTCCCACCCATTGTATCATGTGTTTAACCTACTCCCTTCTGGCATTCGTTTTAGAACCCCGATTAGTAAAACAAATCGAAACATTCATTTATCCCCTCAGCTGTAAAGTTTTTAAATGTAAGGTAAGAAGGATGGAAATGTATAATGTATTTGTATTGAAATGTATTGTGTTTATGTGAATACTTGGGTAATAAATGACTACTCTGCTTTTGGATTTTGGTTATTTGAATAAAAGGTGTTCAGTATTTCTTTGGATTTAACGAAGAGGCTCAACAGCAGGTGGCGCTACAGCCTCATGGATTGCGTTTATGTGTGAGTGCCCATAATATGCTCTTAATATTTATTACATAGCACGAATTGTAGTTCTGTTTGAGAACTACACAAGATATCAATGGATGCTTTAAGTAACAGAACATCTAAAAGATTTCAGGTTTCCATGGTTTGTTGTAAGGGGGAATTGTTTACCCGGCTTCCTCTGAATCTAAAAAAGCATCTAAAATCAGCAAATAGATTCATATTTAAGTCTTGCCATAGAAATAAAACTTTAGTTTTTATAGGCCTGAAGACTTATGGGACTTCTAAGCTATGTGTTGTCTATAACAAACCTTCTTAACAAATAGTTTCTTAAAGATGCAGTTCACTTTAAAATAAGCCATTTTTATTTCTACTATGGAAAGTCAATGGGAACTATATTGAAGTGAACTACTCCTTTGAAGTTATTTTACAATAGTTATCATTAACAATACTTATTTAAAAATAAAGACAAGGAAACTGTATAATAAAGGTAGTTTTCAAAATCAGGTTTATCATATCATTGGTAAGTTGTTGAAGATTTTTTTTAAGTAATTGAAATAAACGGTGTGACTAGTCACCAAGTCTCCAAGTCTTGTGTCATTTTGGATAAACGCATTTGCCAAATGACTTAATGTAAAATCAAGCCAATGCTTTAGGTTAAATCATGCTTGTAGGTCCAGAATTTAACTCTTCATTCAAATCTTTAAGATATAAATCTGTATATTTAAACATGTTGTAGTCGTGCTAAATAATGCAGTAAAGTAATTGGTGATGTTAAAGGTTAAAATTAGTTAATTTTAGTTAAATGAACTGAAATAGCTTATTTGATTTGTTTTACTTGGAAAAACAATTCAAGCAAACAAACAGCGTGATGACATAAGCAACAAATAAATCCACCAACCAATCAAAAACTTTTAAATATAGTGATTTTTATATACTGTACAGTACAAATATATTCATGAAGATGGTTTAAAAACAATTTCTTAGAAAGGAAATATTCCGCTCAGTCATATTTCTAGTTAAATAGTAAATATGAGCCAAAAAAGGACCAGAACAATAAATAAAATTCATGTGTTTTCTTTTTTCACATACCAGTATAAACAATAAGTTATAAAATCAGTGCTGTGTGTATTCAGTACAACGTCTGTTTTCTGCTGAGATGAGTGAAGACATTCCTGCGTTAAAATTACAGATGAAATATGTCAAGTTCTGAATCCGTTCACCAAAAATACTGTAATGAAATTAATCTCATGAGTTCAGCGAAGTGAATCTGTGCTGAAATGAATCTGTGCTGAAATGAATCAACTTTAAGGATGATCCTTTTGGACCGATGCATTAACTGTTGCTTTAACCACGCAGATATCAGTGAGGAATCACACCTGTCGCAGTTCACATGACACGTCTTTGGAGAGATACGATTAGTGAGACAGAGAGAGAGCGTGCTGAACTTAGAAATGCACCTGACATTGCTCACATCACTTTTAATAAACAGACGCAGTTGAAATGAACACGTTACTAGTGTTGTTGAAACGGGCAGTTCACCCAAATATAAAAAATTGTCATTATTTATTCACCCTCATGTCATTTAAAATCTGTATGTGACTATTTTGTCTGTACGTCTGCACATATTTTGAAAATGTCTCAGTTGTTTTGTGTCCATACAATGGAACTCAAAGGGGATTGGTGTCGTTTGCTTACCAACATTATTCAAAATATTTTCTTTTGTGTTTTGTGGAAGAAGAAGCCATACAGGTTTGAAATGACATGCGAGTGAATTAATGAAGAAAGAATTGCCATATTGGGTGAACTGTATCTTTAAGAAGTGTGTATATGCATGCTTATTCTAATGTATGACTAGCGTGAAGGCTGTAAAGGGATTCTTCAACCAAAAATGAAAATTTTGCTCTCATTTACTCACCTTCGAGTTGTTCAAAATCTGTATACATTTCTTTGTTCTGATGAACACAGAGAGAGATATTTGGACGAATGCTTATAACCAGACAGATTTTGCCCCCCATTGACTCCCATAGTAGGAAAAAATACCATGGCAGTCAAAAGTGCCCCTGAACGGATAGCTGTCCTACATTCTTCAAAATGTTAATTTTTCCTAACAAGCGTTCTTCCAAGTATCTTTCATGAGAACAAAGACATTTATACAGATTTGTAACAACTCGAAGAGTAAATGATGACAGAATAAAATATTTTGGGGGAAGTATCACTTTAACACACACTGAGTTGAAAGGGGGGCATTACGACATCTGACATGTTTGTAGGCCGGCGTAGGGAAGTTCAGTTCATCAGCGATTGTTTACACGAGTCACATCAAAAGGCCTCCAGACTGTTTGTATATTTTAGCCCTGCAGCATAAAAACACACTGCGTGTCATTATTTCCTAAAGTTTGGTCTCAGAAACGAAGCCGAGCTGTGGAACAGGTGTGCAGGGACCATGGAAATGGCATGTTTCTGAATATGATTGGCTGGTTGCGAGTGTTCAGGGTACAGAAACATTAAAAAAGTACAGTGATGATAGTATAGTACAGTCTGAAAAATAAAGATACTAAAAAGGGTCTCTGAAGGGATGCCATGAAAGAACCACCAAGTTGTTCTAACTCTGTGTAAATCACTTTGATCTGCTGAACCAAAAGGAAGATATTTGGAAGAATGACAGTTAGTTTCAGTTCTGGAACATGATTGATTACCATAGTAGGAAAAATGTATATGTTAGTCAAAGGCGCCCAGAACGCTTTGCATTCCTAAATTCTTCAAAATATCTTATTTTGTGTTTAACAGAACAACAACAAAATGGCCCAGAACTAAAAATATCTGACATTCTTCCAACTATCTTTCTTTGTGTTCAACAGAACAAAGAAATTTATACAGGTTTGGAACAACTTGATGGTGAGTAAATGGTGATTGAAGTTTTATTTTTAGCTGAACTGTCCCTTAATGGAACCTTTATTTTTTAATGTTCTGTGAAGGCATCAGATTGTTATACTGTGGTACCCTGATATACACAATGGCACTGAAATTCACATACACTGGCACTATAATGGTCCATTGTCCAAAATACCACGGTATTTTTTGGTCATGTTTTTGTACGTAAATAATGGGGGCGTGGCCAAACATACACACACTTTTGCACACATCAGATTTCTCAATCAGACGTTGAGGATAAACTGAACCTGATTTTCTTTTCTGAACAACCATATTTGATTTTTGGATTGCCGACTCTATACGTTTGGCAGTTTGCATTGCTTTGATCTTATTTTAGAATAGACAGACACTTAATCCAAGGCGATTTGCTGTGACACGCGACCTGAAGTCATTTCATTTCATGAGAGGCAGTCTGTGTTGATATCGACTTAATGAGCAGTGATGACTACCAATGCAAGATGATGAATGAAGCTCATGATCTGATGCAATTGGATACTGCAGTCAAGTAGGAGCGCAACTAGCAACCAATTACACTTTTAAACAGCGACTAAAACGCTGACAGAGTCAACGTACTGTACTATCTATTCTAGGGGTTGTTGTGAAACGGTTGCAGTTTTGTCGTAGGGGCGGAACTGCATCGAGCGACCGATCTGCCGGTCACTTTTCCACATTTGAGGCAAGAGCTGAAGCTCTGTGTCCAAGTCACAAAACAACACAATTGCCGGATCCCACAGTGATTGTGTTTAGATCATGGAACAGCATTTATACAAACACAACTGTCAGTCTACACGAACCAGCAACGGTTCAGTCATGTAAGCGTCTATTTGCTCCACGTAGCCCGTGTCTCTGCTGGACACCTGTCACAGTCGACCGGAAACTACATCCTCCCTCAGTTCGTTTCATTGGTCCTCAACACTTTTTTATCAGGCAGTGTTTGAACACCGACGGCCGGGTGCCGAGCGGACAGCCTTTCGACAGTTTGTCCTGTGTGTCTTTGCATTGCACTGTGCGACTCTGCCAGCCCGTATCGCAAGTCCTAGAGCACACCATCCACGGTCCCATCACCCACCGGGGTCCTGCGGGGGGCATCGTTGTTGAAGGCTCCGTCGCCGCAGGGACCTCAGTAGTGAACGTTAAGATCTCAACAGACGACAGCGCAGCAGCGGTCCCCGAAGATGCGATGGACGTCCGAGGGGGGAGCGGTGTCTTACGGGGCATGAAGAAGCTGTAACGGATGTCTAGTGGCTTCTTAGCGTCCGTGGCGAGCACCTGCACCACCAGGCTTTCTAGTAATGCTCCAGGGCCCATGCTGTGAAGGTACTCGTCTCGCTGGCTCCACCCGCTGTAGTTAAGAACGGAGCCATTGAGGGGGATGACCGTCTCTGATGTGGAGATCATGAACTTGCCGTTCAGAAGGTATTCTCCACCGGGTCGCCGCAGAGAGAGGTAAGCTGTGTATCGCGTTTGGCCTTTAGGTTTGTACTGCCTTACTTTGAAGTGCGTCGAGCCCTCGGGTACCTTCACGACATCAGTGTAGCCCTTACTGCAGGAGACACATAGAGATCGCACAACATCAATACACACACGTGACTTATTATTCTCCGTTCCAGGATAAACAAAGAAGGCTGAGTAAGGACCATGTGTCAAATCTGCAAACTACTTAAATCAGTCTAATTTGTTTGCATGTCTATACTTTCTAACCTCTTCTTGGTGAAAAATCCAGCCACTTTGATACAGCTGTTTCCGTCCCCCCCGCAGATGCCGCACTTGTCAAACTGAAGTTTTGAGCCAATGATTCCGTCGCAGCCCGTGCGCACACACTTTCCTTTAACACACACGGAGCTGCTGTGCGGCCGGCATTCTGTCCCGTCAATCACCTGCACGAAAAATAACGTTGATTGGTGTGAATCTCCAAAACGTTTTCTGCAATGTGCGACACATATTCTCCACAAAACACTCTACACTCACCCTCTGGGAGAACACAACATAGTATCCCGTCCCTTTTGCTCGGCAGGTTAACTTGCACATGTCTTTAGGAAGAATTCCTGCATACTTTGGTAACCATTCAACGAAAGTCTTCACTCCTTTAGGGTCTGTTTGATGGCCGTTCCGTTGCGCACACTGCTCCTGTCTGAAATTCTTAGCTAGCACAGACACAATGACACAAAGAGTAAGTGTACATAATATGTGAACAAACACTAGATAAAAAGGTAGATTATATAAGGGGGTGATTCTCGCGAAATCTTGGTTTCAGGATGTCAAACAACAACTGTATCAACAACTTCATATTCAACTTTATATTTATTTAAAACAAGATATGACATGTTTAAAGGGAATAATTTAAAAACTTTGAGGGACAGTTTAACACCATTAGAAATATTATTTTAAAAAACAATGCTTAAAACCGTAACTATTTTAAACTGTCAATCTCGTAGCATATTTTTCTAAAAGAAGCAAAGCCATGATGCCTAAGAAAGTTTACATAAATCGTACATTGGGCTCATATGACACGGCTTAAACTTCTTTCTTTCACTATTTCTTCATTTTTTTTATACATGAATAATCTGTCAATCCTTGTCTTTGTCATTTGAGAACATCTAGTAGAACTCTCAATTAGTTTTTCACGATATTTTAATTTTACTCTGTTTAAAATAAAACATATATACACTCAGACAAATCGGGTTGCGTTACGGTTATGAGAATTCCAGTAGAAAAAGCAATAAAAAACATAAATAATTAATTCATGTCAAAAATATGTTTTGTCCAAGGTAGAGAACAAATTATCTTTATTTCGATCATTTTTTATTGTTACCAGATTGTATGTTTTATAATGAAAATCTTTTTTTCATGCCCTTTAATGCGCCCATGATGCTCTGGGTATGCTGTCAAAATGGACAACTCACTAAGGCGTGGAACGGCGTGTTTTTGCTGATTTTGCAGTTAAAGTCCCAGTGAAATAAAGAATGACAGTGCCTATTTTTCTATGAAATATTGCAGCATTTATTGAAAATTTTGTTGTGATTTTATTGTAATGTTGACGTGTTGCTTCACTGTGATGTGATTTGTGTCTCTATTAGACTATTGAATGGTAAGGATAAAGGCCAATGATTTCCTTAGTGTATTACTGTTTATACAATTTATTCTATTGTTGGTCATTGTTATTTATTGTTAATTTTATGATATTCTCAGAAGTTGTATGTGCAACAATACTGGCCGGTTGAGCTGTGCAATATGATGCCTGTCCGCATGTTTTGTTGCCATTGTTAAGGCGATTTTATGTGAATGTATTGACTTATTAACCTACTGTGTATTTATTTACATACATTCTCATTACTTACATGTGATTTGGAAATACAGCATTCACTAAGCCCAAGACAAATTTCTCCAAGGCTACAAAATACTATACTGTATTGTATTGTATTGGTTTTGTCGTAATATGTTTTGTTGACACACAAATTTTAATGTGAAGTGGTTTTGTTGTGATATATTGTTGTGCCGAGACTTTGCTGTTATGTGCAATGGTTTTGCTGTGAGACTTTGAAAAGCTGTGATGTGTTGATGTTCTGTGCGATTTTGCTGTGACATCTCACCGGCTGGTGGGCACGGGCTGACGTTACAGGACCTATAGACAGCTCTCTTTCCCGTGCAGTAGCGCCCGTTGTTGCGTGGCGGGGGGTTATTGCAGAGACGATTTGCAAACTGGACGCCACCGCCACATGTGCGAGAACACGAACCCCACGGACCCCATGAGCTCCAGCTACCGTGATTGGACGTCTGCAACAGAAAATCAGAAATTTCTAAATAAACACCACGGTAAAAAAACATTAACCAGATACAAATGAGCAAGTAGCATTATCGATTAATGTTTTACTTGAAAACAGAACATTTGTGACCCTGGATCACAAACCTGTCTTAAGTAGCACGGGAACATTTCCAACATGTCGAAAATCATCAGGATATGTAGTAAAGATCATGTTCCATGAAGATATTTTGTAAATTTCCTAACCTAAATATATAAAACCTTTATTTTTGTGAGTGGATGCCCTTCCACAGATTAACAACTTCAAAGGCAATTTTCTCAAAAATGTTTCAGATTCCTTAGTTTTAAACGGTTGTATCTCAGCCAGATATTGTCCTATTATAACAACTCATACATCAATAGAAATCTTATTTTTTCAGCTTTCAGATTATGTAAAAACCCATAAGACTGGTTTTGTTGTCCAGGGTCACATTTGCATAATGCAAATAGTATGCATACAAAAAAAAAGCTTTGTAGTTTATGGTTCTATTTGTACTAATGCTGCCTCGGTTTCTATTTCTGTCAACACACAGACTACAGGGATATCTCATCGGTCCAAAATCCTGCTCCAGATAACTGTTTATTAATACGTTATATTAGATTGGTTCTGATTGGCCGCGATTAAAATGTGACGCACATCATTTCTGCTCTGATTGAGGACAGATGCTTGAAGAGTCTGTTCACAGGAAAAGCGAGCTACAAAGACGAGTCCAAACCAAAATATTTTCACTTTTAAGTAAGCTGCACCAATATATGGTGAGCGATAAAAGCAATATGCCTTGATGTTGACACTAGCGGCTGATTTATTAGCTTATAACTTTTTTACCTTCAGTTGTGTCATCAAATTAATATCCTCAAAATTTTCTTCCAGCCGGCTCAGAGTTGAAATAAAACCTCCACTGACTTATCCCCAAAAACCCTCTGTTGGTTTAATAAACACAAACTCGCCTGGTTTTTAAAACGTCATGAGGTGCCGAGGAACGATTGGGCAGTCGAGTTGGAAAACACATTTTCGTTGACCTCTCATGAACAAGTTCAACAAAACAGCAGCAGTGCTGTCTGAAGAGTGTGTGAGAGACTAAAACACACACCAGCGGCAGGAAGGGTGTGGAGAGAAACTTCAGAACCAGCGTATGTGTGTAACACAACAGAGCCGCATTTCCTTATTCCATGCGACAAACAAACACGCATGCATGAAGAGACACGCTCAAACAAGAGGGATATTCTTCAGCAGGACAAAAATAAGTCTTGTAAATACTTAATGACCTGTGATACGTGGAGGAAAATACCAGGCCTGTCTAGTGGAGGACAGGAGGAGAAATTCCAGCAGGTGAAAAAACCAACGTGCTTCATTCATTTCTGCATTGAAAAAGTGTGCTTTTATTGATTAAGGCAGAAGAGTTTTCCCTACAGTTTCGAAAGGTTTCCATGTACGTTGATAACCAAATAACACTGAACCCTTTGACTTCCATTGTACGGACACATTTCTCAACATATCTTCTCTGTACAAGAAAGAAAGTCATATTTTCGGTCAAACTGTCCCTTTAAGACGGTGATGTTTTTGACTTTATTTATATATTTTTGAATTATTTGAAATACTTTATAATACTACGCACATCATCTCCATTTTCACACAGAGACGACAATGAGTTTCAAAAAACTTCAAGCTCTTAAAAGCTTTTATATTTTTTGTAAACGCCTGCTTAGTTGCTGATATGTCAAGTGGACTGAATGAGATGTTGGCCAGAATGATTCATCAGATGATAACTGATCGCTGTGAGATGATCAGCCAAAACTGTGTGATAAACCAACCAAAAGGATTTAAAGTAATATAAAAGATAACAAATAATATAAAAAACATCTTACAGTGAAAGCTCACCCAAAACTAAAACCTGCATGACTTGTGCAAAGAAGATCTGTTGAGAAATGTCTCAGTTTTGTGTTTTTTTTGTGTTTTTCCAATGCAAGTCAATGGAGTCCAACGTTTTTAAGACTATCTTCTTATGCACTCTGATGAAGAACAAAAGTCATACAGGTTTGGAAAGACCTGAGGATGAATAAATGATGACTGATTTTTTTTGCTATTTCTAATGATACTGCAAGAGTTATTCTGAAAGAAACAAGCGAGGAATATCAAGTTAATCCACTGCAGAAGATTGATTGATATGATGAAGAATTCAGGAAGAAAAGAAAAGAAAGGGAGAGTAAGTGAGAGAGTGAGAGAGACAGAAAGAGAGAGACAAACCCTTATAGGGGGTTCACACCAAATGCGTATTAAGCGTAAAGTAAATTACATACAAAGTCAATGCAAAGCAAACGCATGTGGACGCAAACTCGCGGCTAGTGATGTGAACCCATCTAGTCTTCCGCGAAGGTTAAAAATATTTGTAAGAACGTGTCACTCAAACAAAACTAGAAGTTTACATTACATTTAGTCATCTAGCAGACGCTTTCTTCCAAAGCGACTTACAAAGAGTTAGGGAGCAACAAGCGATATGTCATTCAGGAGCCATAATACATTAGGTGCCAATACAAAGTTACTGGTTTCAATTTAAGCTAGACCACTACCTTTTGAGAGAAAGGGTTAATTATTATTATTATTATAATTTTCATTGGTCTTTCAGGTATTCACAGAAGAGAAAATTTGCGTTTTGCGCGGCGCGACACACCAATCTGTTTGTTCTTAATGCTGGGTTCACACCGAACGCGAACAATTGCGTTCAACGCTCTTTATTACTCGCGGGAAAGGTTCATTATTTGAGTGATGCCTTCTGACAAATTTTTCTGCCAAGACAAGATTCGCGTTCTGTGTAAACCCCCCATCCCATAATGGCAAATCACGCAAATCATATGAGAATATAAATAAAAGCTTAAATGTCCTTTAAAAACAGCAAGAATTTCACATTTAATATGACGAGTGTTTGAAGGAACGGTCGAAAAAGAACCCTTCAAAGGCAGACCATCTTACATTTTGAAGAAAAAATACTGGCTGTTTTACTTTGGAGTAAATGAGACTGATGAATTTCAAGTAGACGGCAAACTTACCGAATAGTGTTTCTTGCGAGTTTTGTCCACACATTTCCCCTGCAGACAGATTCTTCCCTTGCCGCACGGTGTACCTTCCACACCTGGAAGTTTCTTGGTCAGACAAACCATCTGGCCCTTCCTGATTACAGCACACCACAGACGGGCACACACGTCCATGCCCGGGCACACGGTGTACTCCGGGCCGAAGGCTAAACGGCACTGAAGGCCGGCGTCGTAACTCTGACCGGGGAGCTCTTCTGGACCCAGCAGAGGCTGGCGAGGGGAATCCAACAGACACTCGGCTGCATCAACACACAAACCAGAGCACAGCTTCAGTACAAACACATTTATCTAAATGCATTATTATTTAAGAGCAACGGCACACAGATAAAGTCGTCTTAAACGGATCGCTTTCTCACCGTTGCCGTCGTCGAAGAAGTCTGTGATGGTGGCTGACGTACAGCGGCTCCAGGGTTTGGAGGCATCGATGGAGGTCAGGATGGATGACATGAGCCGCTTGTCCTCAGTGGCGCCGAAGCGTTCCTCACAAAACTTGGAATCGTCGTGAGACAGGCCCAGAAGATGTCCTAAGCGAACGCACAGGAAGTGATGTCATGAATGTTCGTGTGAGTATGCATTGATTCTTGGGGTATGCGGGGCGATGCGATCAATACCGATCTCGTGCGCCACGGTGAACGCCGCGTGCAGCCCGTCGTCCTCGATGATGGCACAGCTCCTCTCTGGAGAGCACACGGTGCCCACGTCAGCCATGCCGAGAGTGTCGCATGAATGATGTCCACACAGATCCTGCACACATCACACACACACTGGTGAGTGCACAAGATATCGGCTACACACCCTCATCTTTCTCGCACGCAAACGCACACGTGCTTATGTTGAATGCATGAATTAGCATTTTGTCTTTTCCTCTTTGTGTTTGGGGGGTTGATAAATAAGTATTGATTTACAAAAGTGAGTATAAGACCCCTGAGGACCATTAACATGTTACACAAGAGGTCAATGAATTAATTAACAGAGCCCTGAGGTGACCGGGTGTGCCGACGAATTGACAGTAAAACATCAGATTCCATTGACCCTCGACAACGGTCGAGAACTCAACCAATAGAAGTGCCACGTCAGGTCACATGATCTAATTTTTCTGCGGTATAATATAATGTTTATGTAAGCTGCTGTGATGGCTGCTTGTTGCATGTGCAAATAATTGGACATGAAATATCCATTTGAATAAGACTGTGCATTGTGACCAAAAGAAAACAGATTTGTTAAATGAAACATATTGTTTTTTCTCAACACATGCCGTTTGAGAAAAGATTTACTCCAGGTTTTGGGCCTGTCTAACAGAACACACGTGCACACACGCAACCCGCTTTCATGTTTACTGTTACACGTCATTGACAATCCTAGCAGACATGAAATGCTCGCATTTCTCAAAATCTGAAAACGTTCATACACAGGCACAGACAGGTTGATTTTTCACAGGAGTGTTGATGACAGCCGTTCGGTGTGTTTACTCAGTTAAAGAGGATGAAAACAGTCTGCGTTCTGTTCTGGACCTGATGGCAAGCGTACTCAAACAGCTCACATGCCACATGAAAGAAAGACACTTTTAAAACCACCGGCCCCTCGAGACTGCCTGCGTTTGAAAAGGCAACATCGAGCGTGAGTGTCTATAGGCCTAAATGTGTAAACAGGTTGCAGAGTTTAGCTCATGAGGAACGCATGTGTAATGTGTTATGATGAGAGAGTCTAGCCAACCGCTCGATCGACAGGAAACCTGAACACAGATGAATAAACACATACATTTGATCCTCAAACCATGCGTGCTGTTGAGAAGAGATGTCATGTTACTATGAGAGGCAGCTTAGGCCTTAATTATTGAAATGACTCTTACAAAACACTAGTGAAATAAAAACATCGATCGACCTTCAAATCAAATTCATTCATACGTATTAATGAAATATGTCACGATTCGTGGGTGAAGAGCCCAAGTTCAGGCAGCGGTGAAGGGGTTAATGAAAACAAGACTTTAATAATAATAAATAAAAGACCCACAATGGGGATAATAACAACAAAACACGAACTAGGAACAAGGTAACAAAACAAGAATTCAAAACAAAATAACAAACAAAGACGGCAAGGTTAAGCAAGGTAAGGCAAGGGACAAATGCATGGCTAGGCAAACTAACAATATGCAATGCAAACACTTAAAACGAAAGAGCACAGGACAATAGACACGAGGGCATTCTAAAGGGGACCAAATCAAGAGGGAACAGGTGTGGGGCATGAAATAATTAACAATCAATATTGAAGAGATGAGAGGGCAGGAACAGAGACGAGACTGGAGAGAGCGTATGGAAGGCCATGAGGGCCATAATGCCTCTCTTCACATACACTACAAAACATGACTTTCTTACTTTGTTTTTTCTTGTTTTCCAGTAAAAACGTCTACATATTTTTTTTACTAAAAACAAGACTTATTTTCTTAGGTCAATTTGCTCATCAAGAAAATGCATCTTGATTCAAGAATGTTTAGACATTTTTACTGGAAAACAAGAAAAAATGTAAGAAAGTAATTTTTTGCGGTTCTGTCATGGTTCTGCCGCTAGAACAAGAAAAGCAAGACAAGGTGGGACAGAACCATGACAGAAATACATCTGACAAACACTAGTGAAATAAAAACATTCATCGACCTTTGTAACATCGATCGACCTTAGCGAAATTTATTCATACGTATTAATGAAATACATCTTACAAACACTAGCAAAAATCATTCACGTATATTACTACACAACCATTTTTAAAGAGAAAGATTAAAAGTGAGAGACTTTTTTTACGAAGAAACCCTTCATAATCCTAGCTCAACCACCTGCAAACAAGAAAAGCATGTGGAATATTAGTGTTTCATTATTTCACAGACTCCAACAGAGAGACATAAAAGTCCCAGAATGATGAAAACATACATAAGATTCCTGACGGGTCACTCCAGAACATCTAAATCGCACGCAAACACACACGGGAATGTTTATGTGCTCACGGCTCTCACACTTGGCAAGCGCTTTAAGCAAACATGTCGAGTGCAGACAGACAGGAAGACAAGTGGTAGGTGGAGAAGACTCTGGATATTTGATTCTAGGTGTGACGGGCCCGAGAATGCCGCGAGCTTCTGTCAGCTGGTTCTGATTTATGGGGCGTTCCGGGGGCCAAGCATATGGCCCGGGTTATTCTTCAAACTGATCTGAGGTCTGTTTACCGAGCGCAACATTATGACTGTTATGAGCGTAGGTCTTCTGGACTGCTTGAACCTACAAATCATAATCTCCTGATGTCAACAGGGCTGGACGCCTTTGGACGATACTGAAAATACATCGAAGTACGAAGTGGTTTTTCATCTAAAAGAACCAAACCAACAGCAGCCTGCAAATATAAATGAAAATACAGTCAAATTCTCAACTGGGAGTCTCTGAAACAGACCGTTCAAACAAAACAAGACGTTCACACCGTATTTTACAGGAATCCAACAACTTGTCAAAAACAAATTCTTCATCCTACTGAGCGACTCCAGAGAGGCCGGAATCTATCCTAGACTGTTGCTACACAACGCTGGCATCGAGCGAAAGGACTTCAGAGGACGGGGTGTATAGATGGATGGATTGGCGCGGTTCAGAATGTCTGTGAGACTTTCAGTGAACTGTTAACGTATAGCCGTCGCGCTACAGGACGTGTGAAATGCCCCAGTGCGTTACAACTAACAAACAGGGGGCGGACGGAGGTCACTGTGTGACTCTCACTTTTGAATTACAAAACAGACAATATATTTTTGGCCAAGACGAAAAACAACCGAGACATTAATCATTTGATGTCTTTAATTTCTCAATTGTTTTTCGTAGACAATGTGGTCTCAGATTCTCATGAGGACAGAGTTACTCTGATGATAAAGTGCGTGTCTCATCTCGGCATGAACACATGATGCATTGTCTCCGGTGGACAAGGCGCAGTCATGTGTCCATCTTCTCTCTGATGTAACGACTAATCACACATTCACCCATAGGCCTGCATGTTCTCAATGTCGCCCTTGTTTCAGCTGCATGGACGTATCTACGCGCCTGAGATCATTCTGGGACTGAAATGAGACCGGAGCTATTAATGACAACTGGTCCAAATGGCAATTTTATAATAAGGTATATCACAACAGTTTCATTTTGGCCATTAGATTTCTGAGATGCGACCTGCATGATAGCGGGATTGTTTAATAACTAATTTGATTAAATATCAGTTGATAAACTATATTGCATGCTTTTATCAGTTCAAATAGTTTTCTTGTTCCTTTAGAGATAAAACAACGTGGGAAAGATGCTTGAAATATTTCATCAACTTATTATTTATTTTAGCAATAAAATTGTATCGAAGGTGTAAGGTGACTTTTGATGCTCTGTAAAATCAACTAAAAAAATGTCCATAGCCATTGAGAAAGAGAGTCGCATCAACTCCGTTGACTCTAATGAAACAGTTTTTTCAAAGTAATGGCGGTTCATGGATGCTCTCAATAGTTCCTGGAAGTTACTAGTAACACATGGAGCTGCGGCTAAACAGACCCATTGTGACAACCTTTTAATCGGTATAAAGACTTAAGTCATTTCATGAATGAAAAATGAAAGAAATAAAGCCTTTCAAGAAAAAAGAAAACTTCTTGGAATCATCTGAAGGCTCTGTGAAGTCTTTGAAATTCCGTTGTCGCGATTCTCTCTCAATGGCTCTGGACCTGACTAACCTTTCTAAAATAGGCTCACAGACATCGACGTCAGAGTGCGTTCGCTTTGCTTTTTTGGTTGCATGACAGAGCGTGACCTGTTTTCTTACTGATGCATCATCCTCATTGAAATCAATAGATTCTACTCCAGAAAGTTCTTGTGAATCTCTTAAAACTGGTTGTCTCCTGACCTTCTTGTAATCACAAAAGCAAATAGGAACTAAAATTAATATTGTTTTTCTGGGCGTCGATCTAATTTGACAGAACAGTAGAAGTGATTACCTTAAAATGAAAAATTCATGTCACTAATGTTGTTTTCATCCAAACCTGTATGCTGTTATTTTATTTATTTCTACACTGCGACACATACAACAACCAAAACCATCAATTCCTTAATTTTTTTGTGCAGTTTTACATACCGGTTAAGGGTGGGTAGATAATGAATAACTTTTAACTTTTGTCTGACTTATTTACTCCCAAAATGTATTTTTTTAATACCAATATATATAAATGTCCTCTCATGTCTGTCATATCAACATCCAACAAGATACATTTACTTGAGAAACAAAATAATTGATTAAACGGATACTTTGATGACAGAAATTCTGTTCGGAAACTCACTTTCAAGTTGGATCAAATCTGTATAAATGTCTTTGTTCTGATGAACACAGAGAAAGATATTTGGAAGAATGCTTAGAACCAGACAGATTTCGCCCCCCATTGACTCCCATAGTAAGAAAACTTACTCTATCATTTTTTATGTTCTGTTGAACACCAAAGAAGATATTTGGAAGAATGTAGGACAGCAAACAGTTCTGGGGCACTTTTGAATACCATTGAATTTTTTCCTATTATGGGAGTCAAGATCTGTCTGGTTATAAGCGTTCTTCCAAATATCTTTCTCTGTGTGCATCAAAACAAAGAGATTTAAACAGATTTGAAACAACTCGAAAGTGAGTAAATGATGACAGAATTTCCATTATCGGGTGAAGTATTCCCTTTAAGTCTTGAAAAAAGGTCAAAATTAGTTTGTTTAAAACAACTACAAATATATTTTTAACTAAAATAATTTAACTTAAACTTTATAAGAAATTCTTTTTTGTAGTGTTCCTTTAATCTCTTACTAAAATAACCAGGCTGTATGATCATAAGGACCCTTTGGGCGTACGTTAGGAGGAAATGACACCCACAGCTGTGAATCTCTCAGTGGGCGTCTTTTTTTTAGCCCATCACAGACTGTGACAAGGTACTTCCCAACCACACACACTCCTAAACACAGTCCACGCCAACATGATGCTGGACACAGGACTCTCCAGAGGAAAGAAACTGCTGGCATCAAGCCGCCTGTGCCAGGCCAGGACATTCCCCCAATGCCAGGAGACGTTCCCCTCTGTGGAATTTGGTGTGGTGATCCTTAATAAGGGAAAGCAATGTCAGCATCATTTACAACAGCGCCAAGAGAGAACAATAGGAAATCATTGCTGCTACAGGCATTCGTATAACAGCATTTATTCAATTCACAAAATGTACTTTAAGTGTGCACAGTTTGGTGGAACCATAAGTTTGTAACCTTAGGCACATTCATATTATCACATGGTCCAGTCTGAAGTGCTCTAAAAACAACAACTCATAACCGAACCAAAAGTCATGAAAAGATGCTAAAGAAGAATCGATTCCCCCATTCCCAAACCTAGTATAAAAATTTCCCCTCCGCCTGAACAAGACCTCGCATGACATGTACCACAAGACTCATTCGGAAACCTGACAAGTTCACAAACCACAAGCGAGGGGGGCTGAGGGAGGCCTGGCGCTCTGTACCGTACTCTGGACTTTTGTGGTGGCAAACGAGTGTGGTCTCAACCGGAGGATGGATTTCAAATGGGAGATCTGTTTATTTTCCTCAGTTCCCAGCGCTCCACAGAAAAAGAGAGAGGGAGGGAGAGGGCTGTGGTTACCGGGACTCCTATCTGGACAGCAGCAGCTGATTCTAAAAGCATTCTGCATGAGGAATGTGCAAGGACAGCACAAGAGATCACACACTATATGAGGACATATGAGTCTTTCCGAAGACTCCTGGCTAGAAAAACTGAAACAAAGGAAATTATTTTACACTGTTGCATGTGAAACAGGAATGGAGAGAGACTGTAGTTCCCTGCTGAACACATCAGATTTTCCTTTTAGTGTTACTCCTATACCACTGTATTTCATGATACTCTGAAGTTTTACAAAGTTAACTATGGTTATATACTTGTTGGTACATGAGACAAAATATCACTCATTCAAAATATTCTTGCCAAATTAATAAATGTAAATGTGTTACCAAAGCACAAAGAGTGCCATGTTAAAAAACATGGAATACCACAGATGTCTTTAAAATCTCCTGTGAGTAATGTGGCACATTAATATGTTAACAATTCAGCACTACAGTCTATATTAAAGTACACAGTGCACGCAAACGCCCTCGACACACAATTCAAAGTGCGCAAATGCTACTGCGCATCTGCACAGCTCTAGAGACGCGCGTTTCGTCTGATGGATCTGCACTCAGAGCACGAGCTTCAGTTTTTTACCTGCCTGGTGAAGAGGATGGCGGCGTCATGGTGATGCTGGTGGTCGTCATCCAGGGGGTTCTGCTGGTTCTGCCACTTGCAGAAACTCTTGAGGGTCGCCGCTGCGTTTTTGGAGACATCGATCCCCTTCTCGCCCTCGGCCAGAACCGCGACCTTTACCACGGACAAGCGAATGGGGTTTTCGATGCTGGCGTGACCGTATAGTTTTGACGCGATTGATGCGAGCGTCAACAGGTAGTGATGCAGGTCCTTCCCGTATTTCTTCGTCATGGTGTCATCCGCGACCAGCAGGAGCTCCACGTGCCGGGCGCGAGACACGGACCTTTTGCGTCGCTTCGTCGTGTCTGACCTGACGAACTTTGCCCACCAGTTTCGTCCACGCGCGTAGTCATCCTCACCGTGACGAGGGGTTTTGCGCGTCCGTTTACGATTTTTCGCGTCACGCGTGCCGCAGCTGTGCAGCTCGGGCATGGCTTTGAAACTGAAGCGCTCGCGGGTGTAATAGTGGAGAGAGTGTGTCGCGTCAGCATCCTCGACTACACGCACGTCGTTCTCGTGTCCTTTTGCCCGTACGAGAGGCGTGATGGTGTACCGGGCGTGATCCACGGCAAAAAACCCCTGAAGTCCACCGCCACACAGACTAAACACCGCCAAAGACTCTGCGTTTGTGTTCACGGTTCCGCGGTAAACGCATTCCCGCCGCAGCGGCGGCGCGTCCTCTCCCGTGCTTAAGTAACGGGACGATATCGACTCATCCCGCTCCATATCCAACTGAAACCGCTGGCCGTCCATGTATAACAGATAACCCGCTTTTCCTCCCCCGTGATATATCCGATCCACAGTGCGCACGACGCCGCCGGTCCGGTGGGCAGGTGTGCGCAAGGACGCTTTGGCAGGTGTAGAGAACGCGCTGGACGCAATGGAGCCAGATGCGCTCAACGCAGCGGACAGAGCGCAGCACAACAAAACAATCCGCCACATGATTTAATCCGATGGAGAAATGTTGTTTAGTCCAACGTGTCGTTTAGTCGTCAAAGACTTTTGCAATCCGCATGAGATGTTTAAGACGAATTTAGGAAACTGGTCCATTTGTCCGCGTGCGCATCTTCTACAAAATAAACACGAGAGAGGCGCGAGAATAGACGAGGAGGAACTAAAGTGAACTTGTAGAACAAAACACAAAGTTTCCTCTTAAAAGCACCAGAGAAAGAGAGAGAGAGAAAGAGTCCTGCCCCCTTTGCACTCTCTCTCTCACACTAGCCCTCCTCCTCTCTCATTCTGTTTGTGTGTGTGTCGGAATCTAAGTCCGGTGAAAGCCGTCGGGACCGACGAGCGACGATCAAACAACGGAACAACGTGCAAAACAAAGCGATAACATGCGCGTTCATGCATCCGAGAGAGTCTGGAACGCGACTGTTGCGCTTTTAAACGGATACTTTTCAGGTTACTGTGCGGACGGAGACATGTGTTACTGTAAAAAGTTTTGCGTGATATACTGCATGATGCTTACATACATTCAAATGGAAATGTCTTTAAATGTGGGAGGCAAATTTGTAACATGATTGCATTTTTTTATATATTTCACAAAATTACCAAATCAAACAGTAAAGCAGGGATTTGCATGATTACATAGGCTAAAATAAACAAGAGAACATCTCCAACTTTTTCTATCTTCTTGACCAGAAATGAAATATTAATCAAATTTAGCTTGATAATTAATATACTTTATGTTTTCTTAATCATTTTAATTTGTACCTCTTCATAAAACCATCACTGTACATTGTGGATATATGGTGTGTGTGTGTGTAAAATCTCTCGTACCTTATTGCATAATGATGTTGGGCATCAGAGAGAGAAGCAGCCTGTGACGGAGAAAATCCACGACTGGGGAACCCTGTTCTGCTCAACAGAGCATCAGTCCCTGCAGGCAGACAGACAGATGGGCGGAGAGGCAGACAGGTGGCTGAATATAGTGCACACTAGTTCAATTCAATTCAATTCAAGTTTATTTATATAGCGCTTTTCACAATGTGTATTGTTTCAAAGCAGCTTTACAGGGGCAAACAGGAAAAACAGAGAAACACAGCACAGTGCATGGTATTCATACAACGAGTAAGATCATACTAATAAATAATAGCTAATTTCTAAATAAATAATTAAATGAATGAATGCAGTCTCCCGGTGAGCAGGCCAACACTGCCCTGCTGTGGCGAGGAACCCAAACTCCAATGATTAATTAATGGAGAAAAAAACCTCGGGAGAAACCAGGCTCAGCCGGGAGGGCCAGATCCCCTCTGACGTGTCATAGCTGCACTCAAACTGGTGACATGTGATTTAAGTTTAGCATTTAATACCAAATGTTGTGAGGCTCTCATTCTGCTGTCCGAGGTTACCGCAGGTCATTCCATCACTGTATTATGACATCACCACTACAACAACAACATCATAACATCAACAACATCTCAGTGGCACAAAGGGTCAGTTCGTTGTTAACTCACTGTCTCTCTGAGAAAGACAGAATAAAAGTGCTTTAAAAAAAAGCAAAGAATATAATTTATTAAGTCTGCATGCAAACACAAAATATACTGTATACAGTATGTGTGTAAGTCACATAACAACCAGCAGAGTGATCGCAGTGGCATCAGTTCTTATGTGCGATGTGTCTCATACCAGTTAGAATGAGAATGAATGAAGCATATTTTCAGTAAATAACTTTTTCAAACAAATATCGCAGGCCTCTAGATGTAGTAGTTTTATACAGTTTTTCTCAGTCGCTTTGGTGCATTTCTCACAACACTATTTACATTTGCACAACAGTTAATGCATTTCTCAGAACAATTAGTACAAACTGCAAAACCTAGTTGATAACCTGCAAAAGCGTGTCACTTGCTCAAAATGGATAGCTCATTCCTCAAAAGCAAGTATTCATGTCAATGAAAGTGTCAGTGTCATCAAGATGAAAAGTCCTGACACCACTGTTTATGAACAATGTAGTCAAATGGCTTAGTCATGTTTTCATTTTGACAGTTTACTCTGTAAAGGTTTTCAAATGCAAAAAAGTCAGTGACACTTCCTGAAAATGCTCAAGACAGCACTATATACTATTTGCACAGCCATTTGAAAAGTACAGTTAAGTTAGACATTACTGTATTTAGTGAGGTATCTGAGTACAAGACACTGAATATGTTTGTTTCACATTTTTATGTAATGCATATGCTCTTTGCAATTGTAATTTGTTCCCAGCATTGTGCAAAAGAAAAAATACACCCTTATTCACAACAAACATAAACTCCCTTTGGGTAGAACTGTGCACAACTGTAAACAATATTGCAGTACATATTAGAACTGAACATAAAACATACATAGTACTGTAAATCATTCCTGCACATCCAGACGTTCCTCTCTCTCTGGCCACATAGCTTCATCTACATCACAGCGAACATCATCTCTTGCAATGCAGCGAGGAAAGTATCTTCTTGAGTGGCGAATCCACCCTCTGCAGGACTCTGCTGTGATGTCATCACATGCTGCATCCATGGCCTCTAGCAGGGCCATTTGGGTATGTGGATGCCGGTCATATACCTTCCACCTCCAGGAAGAGAAAAATTCCTCTATTGGATTTAGGAATGGTGAGTAGGGAGGGAGATATTCCATCAGCATCCTATCATGTGCTGCAAACCACTGTCTGACAGCATCAGAGTGGTGAAAACGCACATTATCACAAACAACAACATGCTTATTTAGATGGTCTCCAGTTAGACCCCTCTCATTCTCAGGGATTATGTCCCTGTAAAGAGTGTCTAAAAAAGTCAGCAGATGTTGTGTGTTGTATGGACCAAGACGGGGTAAATGGGTGAGGACGCCGTTTTCTGAGATGGCAGCACACATAGTAATTTTCCCTCCTCGTTGGCCTGGAACATCAATGGTTGCTCTCTGTCCAATGCGATTCCTTCCACGTCTTCTACCTTTTGCCAGATTGAAACCCGCCTCATCAAGGTATATGAATGTGTGCAGCGGTTCCCTGGCCTCCAGCTCCAGTACACGCTTTATTACAGAAGAGGGGGCGAGAAAAACTATAACAAATTTTCCTCTGTAACAATGCATTTTGGACAACATATTGTACAGTATGCACTGTGAACACATACACAGAACTCTCATGTAAGTGTATTGCATGACACTACACAAAGTAAACGGTTTACAGCACTGAACATTAGAGTATGCATAGAACACATATATGTTTTACCTGTACATATTGGTGACGGATCTCCTTCACTCTGTCGCTGTTCCGTTCAAATGGCACTTTGTACAATTGTTTCATGCGCATTTCATTTCTCCTGAGCACTCTGTCAATTGTAGCGATTGAAACGGACTCAATATTCCCAAAGATGTTGGCATCCTCTATAACAGCACTTTGTATCTCTCTCAACCTTATGGCATTGTTTGCAATCACCATTGCACAAATGGCTTCCTCTTGTTGCGGAGTAAAAAGGGGCCCTCTTCCACCTCTGCTAGGTTGTCTTGCAATCCTATGTGGTTCAGAGTAAAATGACGTAAATATGGCAAATCTTTACTGTAACACTACAATATCTGTGATGCATTAAAGCTGTAAGTCTAAATGTAAAATGTAAAAAGTGACAAGTTCTTGTCCCACTAAAAGCTTCATGTATGACACAATCACAGTAGTGCAGTGCAGATTGTTTGATGCTGAATTACTGTACATTTATACACACCTGTTCTCCCGACGAAATGTTTGAATAATTGAATTTACAGTGGTTCTCCCAACATTTGGCTGCACCCTTCGACCAGCCTCAGCCATTGTGAGGCCGTGATTGACAACACGATCCACAATTGTAGCCCTGATTTCATCGGGAATCCGCCTATGTACTTGGCCTCTTCTTCCTCTTCCCCTGTTTATTCCTCTTCCCCTGTTTATTCCTCTTCCCCTGTTTTGTCCCCTTCCCCTTCCTCCCCGCACCCTCACCCCTCTTCCACGAGGCTGACCTTCCATTTCTGTGTTACAGTATTGTAGAAATGCTACACACTATGTCCTGCTTGGTTCATATATGCTTGCGAAGTGGGGGTTTATGGGATTCAGCTCTTAGTGATTGTACAGAAGTGTCTTATCATTGGTTGCAACTAATGCTTCACACACCCCTTCTCATCAGTGAAAGCTGAGGTTCACCTGATTTACTTTAATTTTTTTAATAAAATTAGCTTGACAGATTTTGACAACTAGTTCATCATTTTTGTATGTAATGACTCAAGCAATGAAATAAGGACTATTAGTTTTATATGGAATGACTATTCAGCATTCACAAGTTTACTTAATTTTGACTGACATGACATAAGCAAATGATAATGTTATAAAACAGCAGAAAGTTGTATGAAAGCAATTGATGCATGTCCAAAAGCATTTGCAATTTGTTGAAAGGAATGAGAAACTGCTACTATGATGTGCACAAATGACTAAATGTTTTGTAGGTT
The DNA here is from genome assembly GCA_029783895.1 of Triplophysa bombifrons. Classification (NCBI taxonomy): domain Eukaryota; kingdom Metazoa; phylum Chordata; class Actinopteri; order Cypriniformes; family Nemacheilidae; genus Triplophysa; species Triplophysa bombifrons. The sequence continues at coordinate 27,708,102 of CM056452.1, forward strand.
GAACTAAATATTGTGCAAATGTAAATAGTGTTGTGAGAAATGCACCAAAGCGACTGAGAAAAACTGTAATATAAGAACCAGCATAATGATTTTGCCTAACATTTATTGTTCTAGAAAAAAGAAGAGTTTAAAAAGACATGAGGGTGCACAAAACGTTTCAAATGCTTCTAGTCTCTAAGTTAAGCAACATCATTTAAATTATTGAATAGGGCACTTGTTACTTTCAATGTAATGGATCATTTATGAGCATTCTGAGTGGCAAGAAAAAAGTGTTTGCTCTCTCTCTCACACACACACACACACACACACACACGCTTGTCTTAGTATCTTTGTGAACTCATTGTATTTTCTATTCCCTAAACTTGAATTAAAACTTGTGAAGGGTGTGTGTTGTATATGCCGATACAGTAAGAGAATAATTACTGATCCTCATAGAAACGGTTGTTTATTTTCAGCTCTGTCAGTCGTGTTGTGTAATGCGTGTCTTTATTCGAAAATCACATCGAGTGCCAAAATGCCTCTCCGCATATAAGATGTGACACCTCACGGATCTCCTGCCCGGTGTTTGTTTACTGAAGCTGAGTCACTTAATAATCTTTCCCAAAGGACCTGACAAACCCAACAAGACAAGCTGGCAAGAAGGAATCTTCCATACGTGTGAAATCTTTCTATATGCAGTCACGCTCAAAATGATATTTCATGATTCGCTCACTTTCATTTCGTTCTTCCTTTCATGAAGCACGAGAGATGTTTTCCATGTTTGTGTTTAAATATGGTTCTGCTAAGTGAACCACGTGCATGATACTTTTTTAATCATTTTGAAGCGGCATACAGGTTTCAATTTAAGGTTTTCAAATCTTTGGTTTGCTGCCTTTGGTCTGGTCAAAACAGTGTTGTAATGAGCTGGTTGTATAGAGGCACCTCTCACCTATCTGTCATGAGACGAGGCTCTGGGGGGTCTGCGGCCCACCGCCTGCTTGACCTTGCCGAAGCGGATGTTTGCTCCAGCTAGAAAGATGTGAGAAAACCCCGGGGTGGTCAGTGTGGGTCGGTTTGAGAGTGTTTTATGTGATGAATGCTCTGGAATTCTTCAAGGTAAAGCTTTGACCCAGAACTCACCCTTTGGCTTGTGTCTCCACCTTGTCAACAAATGTGGAGAGATAACAACGAGCGAGCAATGAGGTCTGGCCCATTTTTCAAACACTTGCCTGATATGTTTTTCTGGTGAGGAGCGCTGTGGGTGGATATTCCTGTCAAAAATCTTTTGAAAAGCAGGGACTTTTTTTCCACAAAGAGTGAAGGGAGCAGTCTGTGCAGAACAAAATTCAGACATTTTTTGAAGTAGCCCTTTTGAGATGGTGATGGAGAAATGGAAAGACAGGGGAACAGAAAGATAGATAGATGAACAGACAAACAGACTTATGGGCAGGAAGACAGATTGATGGACATACAGATGGATAGACAGACAGATGGATGGGTAGACAGAAGGATGTACAGAAAGAAAGACAAATAAATAGACAGACAGACGGTCAGACAGACAGAGAGATAAAAAAATACACAGGTGGATGGGCAGAAAGACAGGCGGACAGAAAGACAGACAGATGGGTAGGAAGACAGAAAGAGATAAAGATGGACAGGAGGACAGATGAATGGACAGACAGATTAATAGACAGACAGACAGGGAAGGAAGACAGACGGGTGGATAGAAAGACATACAGATGGACAGGAGGACAGATGAATGGACAGACAGATGAATAGACAGACAGACAGATGGGCAGTAAGACAGACGGATGGGCAGGAGGACAGATGAATGGACAGACAGATAGACAGACAGATGAATGGACAGACAGACAGATGGGCAGAAAGACAGACGGATGGATAGACAGACAGAAAGATGGATACACAGAAATATAGACAGACGAAAAGACAGCCAGTAGGTGGGCAGAAAAACAAACAGATGAATAGACGGACAGACAGATTTAGGCAGAAAGACAAATGGATGGCCAGACAGACAAGACATACAGATGAATGAACAGAAAAACAGACAGATAGACCGAGAGGCAGAAAGAAAGACAGAAAGATGAAAACGGACCGATAGAAAGGACGGACCGACAGACAAACAGATGGACAGTCAGCCAGGCTAACAGACAGATGCACAGACAGACAGACGGATGAATAGACAGACAGACGGACAAACAGAAATACAAATCCATAATTTTCATTTCAAAGTAGATTTTAGATCACACAGACGTGTTACACCAGAATAATGTTTATAAACACATTTCTCACAACATCCATCCACGCACACAAGGTCATGCTTTGGCGCAGATGGTCCAACAGCCAAAGCTTTTCTTTATCGGTAAATACTCTGGTTATCCACTGTATCAAACATGAGGTCACATATTAAAGGCTCAATTATAATCCACTAAACACAACTACAGTCCACATGGACACGCACACAGAAGCCTGTTAGAAGGTCTTTCCTTACTCAAAATATAGAACACACACTATCAAAACGTGCCTATGGACATGCATGCTCGTACACGTGTGCAGACAGCACACAAACACACGCGATGGGTAAAGTAAGTGCAGCACTAAATGACTCCATTTATAAAACAAGAGCACTAAAATGCAGTTCTAGTTTTCACGCTGTGTCCCATCTGTTGTGCTCTTCATCACCATCTCTCATTCATAATAGAGCTGCTCTGACTTAAAAATATAAATCCATCATTTAACATCGTGGTACATATTTATTTTTTCGAATTCTTTCCCTATTTTTTTTAAATGTCCTGTTAAAGGCATTTTTTTACATTGATAGATTTAAATTATTTTTTTTTAATTTATGTGTTTTACAATACTGCCTTGGCAGACACAGATGAAGAAACAAACGATAACAGAAAACAACATTGAGGAATTAAAATAAGGCATTTTGTTATCAAATATAATAAAACAAGATAGATATATATATAAAATTTGAACTTTAAAAAATCGAAACAATTTAAATATACATACAGCTGCAAAAAAAAGCAAGAGACCATTTTGGTTTTCTTCTGAATTTACCACTTAAAGGTATGCGTTTAGGTTAAATGGTCAGTTTTGTTTGATTCTATGAACTACTAACAATATTTCTCCCAAATTAAATTTATTTGGATCAATTTGCAGAAAATGAAAACTGGAGATACAGGTGAGAACAACAGAAAAGATGCTCCGTTTTTTTTTAGACCTCAAATAATGGAAAGAAAACAAGTTTGCATTCACTTTTAAGGAACACATCAGTAATATTTCTACATGTATTTAGGAAAAGTTCAAAAGTACTTTTTATGTGATAACGTGCCTTGTCATGCTATCAGTCTTTCACATTACTTTGGCAATACTGTAACTAAATACAATCATACAGATAATAAAGCATCTTAAAATTGAAACTGAGATGGACAGTAAGAGGACAACGAGAGCGAGGGGGAGAGAGAGAGAGAGAGAGGGGGCTTGTTTTTCCAGCGTTTGGTGTCTGCTTTAATGGTTTGTCTGAATCTGTCATCTGTTTGCTTCAGCTAATGCTTCTCCGTCTGTCTCCGAGGATCATGGGAAAGAGAATCTACTCAAGCGACACACACACACACCACACACACACACACACACACACACTTACTTGACTGTACAATCAAAATGAAAACAAAGAAAGTTATTTATAAAGACCGAAGACTAATCCAAACCAGTAAAACACCAGATGATGCTTACCTCTGACATCACTAACAAAAGGTCAGGTCACATTCCGCTCACTTTTGGGATAATTCTGTCAGAAAACACACACATCTTTCTTTGTTAACATGACCCACAATGTTACAGTCATATTGGCTTTGAATTGATACGACTGCTGCAAATATATCAAAGAGACTTAAGACAATCAAATCCAAAAGCCATTTATCAAGCTTCTGTGATTATAGCCCCCTTGTTTAAGAACTTAAACATTTTCTAGACTTCTACATGAGAGACGAGGCAGAAAACCACATTAAGAGGACTTTTATTATTGGCAATGCAGGTCTGTTTTCATGTGCCTAAAATATTCCGCTCAATGTTTGTCGTAAATCTCCAACCCTATATATTAAACTTCCGCAATTATTTCAGCCGGAAACGCTTAAGGTACTGCATCTAAACTGTAGATTTACATTTATTCATTCAGCAGAAGCTTCTATCCTAAATAATCTATGCAGAAGGACTTCCGGTTCCATCACTGAAAAGTCTAAGGGTTTTTCAAAAGGGTTTTTGGTAAATCGCACAAAATAAGGTCTGTGGTAAACAAAACCTTTTTTTCTATGATATAAAACCAATTATAACCGCATGTGATTTTATAAAGCCTTATTGTGTCCTAAAAACAGCCAGGGGCGGACTGGCCATCCGGCGTACCGGGCTAACTTATGGGGCCGGAAAGGACGCTTTGGCCGCTCAGACGGACGTATTATAAAAGCAAATGCACGCAACGCGAATGGAAAAGACACGTATGCATGCCGAGTACAATGCATTAACATGTTTGTAAAGTTGAGTCTGTAAATTTAGCTTCTCTATCGCCATCTCTGTTCGAAACATAAAATTGCAGGTTACGTTAGGTAGCAAGTTACTCACTAGTTATTCCAAACATCTTCATGTTCTTCAACAGAGAAAATAAATGTATACAGATTTATAACCAAATGTTTGACACAATCTTAATTTAAGTCTCTTAAACGTCTCTTTCTCTGTACTTATTTTACTTTTTAACCTAAAAAAACATTGTTTCTTTTATTTCATACCAAAGGAATTGAACAATATACTGCTGCTTCTATTAGAGTTCTAAAATCGTTTTACAGTGTGCCGATGAAATTAAACATCATTTTGTTTCAGAATTTGCAACATTAAACAGTCCATCTCCCAAAAGACGAAAACCCATCAAACCTGAAACACAAGAAAGTTTAATAAAGTGAAATGATTTAACACAATATGCATGGTCGCACTCTCTATTTAAACTAATCGGTTTCTTTTTCTCCAGATGTCACAACACAACTTTTTCAGTAAAATCTTTACAGGCGATTTCTCAAAACTCGTCTCCTGGATTCTACAAACAGATGTTGACTTTTAAAGAAGTGCACAATGCCCTTGTAGTAGAGTAGGCGGGGCGATACCGTGGTTCCAGTCCGGTGAGTGATTGTGAATGAGCGCCCGCTGTGCGCACACCGGGCTCGAATCACGTGGGAGATTGGGAGCATATAAAAGGAAAGAGCGACCGGACCGCCGAAGAGAGAGGACCGGGCCCGAACTTGTGTTTATATTTGTATTTATGTTATTTCGCCGGCAGTCGTCCGTGAGGGGCCGCCGGCTGTTATTATTTCTGTTATTAAATGTTTAAATGTTTGCCGGTTCCCGCCTCTTTCCTTCCCTATCTTGAATCTTGTTACAGCCCTTAATTGGCTCCACTCAGTGGTAAGGTCGAAGGTTAAATGGGTCTCGTTATAAAGGTCCGCTGGGCTGCACAGCAGGTGGAGACGCTGGAGAGACACAGCACAGACATGAATGGACTGTTATTCACGAACTGAGACATCTGACCAGACACTAGACTTACTGTCAGCGTGACGGAGTTTATTTGGTACTTAAACAATTCTCATTGTGATGAAACAGTTGAGAAGACAGAGTTGGTTATGTGTCAAAGATTTATACATACATTGAGGAAAATGTGATGAAATCAGAAACTACAAAACGGGATCAACAGTCTGCCCATCGCTGTCAATCTAGGAGTCACCAAAACCTTCTCGAAGGTCAGCGGGTTCAACACATCAGCAAGAACACAATGTACCCTGAAGACACACAAAGAAACATTATCAGAGGGTGTCGACGGCCAATCAGCATCTTCCATCAGTGCAAATGTCACACGGCAGGTGTCAGGTCACGCCAGCGAGGGTGAAGGTGTAGAGTGGATCAGGATTCCATATCTGATCTTAGACTCCTGCTGTTTAGGCAGATCCGATGTTTCCCACCTCCTACTTAGAATGTAACTCAAAGTCGGACATCCGACCTGTGAACCCGAGGCAAATCGATCCTGACCTCAGGGAGATAGGGTGTCTTTAAACGTCAGTTCAAAACAAATGTTAGTAGTTTTACAGCAGGAAACGATATAAGACAAAGTTTTATTACTAAATTGAAACAATACTGTAATTCATGTTCGACACTTTAGGTAGGAAGTGAGACATTTGTCGCAACAGTCAGTGCTGGATTTTGCTGGAGACTTGCTGGAGGCTAAGCATCCATGCATACCTTCAGAGACAGACAAAGAGAAGACAAAGAGAGCAGGAGACATGCAGAGAGAGAGAGAGAGAGAGAGAGAGAGAGAGAGAGAGAGAGAGAGAGAGAGAGAGAGAGAGAGAGAGAGAGAGAGAGAGAGAGAGAGAGAGAGAGTGCAGTGTATTATATTAGTTTTTCCAGAAACCTCTGGACTTCATTATTTGGACTTCGTGCTGAGCATATTAGTGAAATATTCACAATAAACTTTATCTCAGCCTTTTTACAAGCAGTCTGGAAAATAAACTTGTCACAACTCGTCACCATTTCTACAAATCCACTTCAATTCCTCTCTAGTACACAACGTGAACAAAGAAACCTTTAGAAAATCTTTCAAGCTTAAACAAACTAGCTAAAATGCATGTGCCAAGTTCTTAGAAATGTAACCTTGCTATTTATGTCTGCTTCATTGTTTATAAACATACTTTATTTAAGGTATAAAATGAATTTGAAGTATAAAATTACATTTTATTTGAAATTACTCACTTGATAAAAAACGTTTGATTTTCAACAAGAACGAACGTTTAGTGAAATGTCAAGTGTTTCTTGTTCTTACTTAGAAAACAGATATTTTTTAATTATGTAACTTGAATGTGTTCAAATACGTCTTGCGTCTTAGTCATGGTTTATTTTCTCTTGTGTTATGAGCTTTTGTCTCCTTGTCACGTTTCTTCTGGCCCACCGGGGGACAAAAACAGAAGAAAACAACATTCATTTAATTCAACATTTTATATTTTGCAAACGTTGCCACAATAATGACTGCAAACAAATATGGAACACAAAACTGGGACCTATCTAATTTTACACATTTGTGTGAGTTTGTCAGAATGAACCTTTCTTTTCGTAGAGCTTAGTAAAATAACTATTATTATCAAGATCCTCAATCGATATTCAATACAAGTTTCTATAATAAGCATAACAGTATAGGGCAATTCCAGCGTTATTGACAGTGAATAAATTCTTACGATTATATTGAACCATCGGTTTATGTTGTATTGAACCCTTGTTGATAGAAATGTCAATCTTTGAAAAAATAAAAAATGGAAATAAACATGCGTTATGGATGTGACAAAAAAGGACACGTTTTTTGTGAGACTATAAACTTTGTAGGATTTCGGTAAAATAAAATACACAATCCTGAACCAAATAATACCCAATAAATGGAGAAGGGATGCCTCTTTATAGAACATAAAATAGTTGCTTTATTTTAATTTTCAAGTGTCCATTTATGAAGAATACAGTATGTAGTGTTATGGGTGTGACAATCCTGAAAATGGCACTTACATGACTATGAAAAATCATGTTCTAAAAGTAAAACAAATGCTTTACATATTTGACATGGGCATTTTTACCACCAAATGTTAAAATCTGTGCTTTTATCATAGAAAAAACCGCTGGTAAAATTGTTCCGTGGTAAGGTTGACATTTTCACGGAATTGCCCTACACACTCAAAACGAAAGGTCCTTCACGATGCCATAGAAGAACCATATTTGTGTCTTTTTCACAAAAGGAACAAAAATGTGACATCAGAAGCATTGCATTCTGGGATGCAGCATTTTTGCAAAACATGCTCTGCTGTACACTTGTTCTGCAAATGCAGTATGCGTTCTAGAATTTGCATACTGTGCATACATACTATACACTATACTTTACTAAATAAGCAGGGCTAAAACTAAAACTAAAATTATTGTATTTGATGACTTAATGCGCCACAGCCAACTGGATGATGTCATTCTGAAAAGAACATCTGTAGGTTTTATATGCACGTATCTGTGAAAAAAAATCTCACATTTGACTTCATGAAGTCTTTAAAGAAACCAGGTTTTCAAAACAGTTTACAGTCTCATCATGTTATGTTCTCTATGGGTGGGGAATTAGGACATTTCAAGATGTTTGCATAATGGAAATGCACAGAGCCAAAATATCTGCCTAAATCTTGGCCTGGACGTTCCCATTGCGACATGATGTTGTGAGCTTGTTTAGACACAGAGATGCAGTCTGTAAACTTGAAAACACAGTGGAGTCATATACGTGGTGGGATTGTGAAAGTGAAGTGGTTACCTGTGTTAGAGACATCAGACAGCTCCGTGTCCACACCAGATTGAGGTAAAACACATAATTATGATGTAAAACAGACCATCATCGCTCATCACACATCCACCTGCTCGACATACACCTGCGAACACACATTTTTAAAAAATCAGTTAACTGAAAGCAAAAAAAGTAGTCCTTGATGAGCAAGGAATCGACAGGTGGAGCATATCTAAAAATATAACTTAAACCAAGGAGACAGTGGTCATGTCGGCCAGGATGTTGACTTACAAGGAGTGACTGATTTTCTCTTTCCTTTCATCAAACTCTTGCTTTTGTACCATACAGCGAGACGCTTGACCCTCATACCGAAAGCCAGCCGGCTGTCACAGCCTTCTCCCCGAGACACACACGACAACATATTCCAGATAAATGATGTTTGAAAAGATTGCGGATGATATGACATCACATTTCAGCATCTCACACAGTCTGTTGAAGATCAAGTGCAGCTATGCAGTGAATTTTTTACATCCGCATTGAAGCATTAGCCAGACTGAATGTTTTAACAGACAGGTTATGTAATCACATTGCAACAAATCTGACACAACGCCTCTGTGTCTCTGGACAGCTGCTCCTCATGCTGCACTAACAATGTGAACATAATGTCTAATAACGCAAACCCTGCCAAATACATTGCTTAAACGTAAGAAAAAATGTGTCCTTACGGCCCCACTTTCAACCAGTCATGTTTTTGAGGATGTAGACACATGTATAAATGCACAGACGCACAGCTCAGGTTTGGGTACACAGGTGTTTAGGCAGACAGGTGTTTAGTTAAGCAGTAAAGATAATCCATCATGCACAGTTAAAGTCTGATTTATAAACTTCAAGTTTCTTGTATTTTTAAGACCTGGCATGAGTGAGAACTATGATTCATGTATTGGTTGTTCAGCAGAAAATCAGCATTGGCCGTATTAAAGCTCTTGTGTCTGAGAAATACTCTTAGAAAAATAAAATACAATGTTTTTATAGTAAAACTTGGTAGATTTCCACGTAAAATAAATCTTGTTGCAGTAAAATACCTGTACCATAGTGTTTTGAACCTTACTATAGAAAAGTATTTCATTCAGTTTCTCATTTACTATAGTTTATACTATAGAGTACTACGGTTTCATCAGACACACGCGTCTGGCTCAGTTAACTCGGTCTGTGTTAGGTTATAATAACAATTTATTTTATATGTCATTTATAAAAACGTTTACTGTATATTAATTGTATTGCATATAACTGCGTAACTACTCAACAGGTATTGATTCTTTGCGGTGGTCCACCAGACGTTAAGTTTGGGCCACATTATGTTCGCTAGTTGCACAAGATAGCACAAGATAGTCGGAAGACAAATTTCCGGTCGTATAACACTTTATGGTAGTTAGTATTTAGATAAAATTATAAAAAGTAATATAACAGCGATATTACAGATCCTCTTTAGATTGCTAAGCCAAAACAACTCGATAGTGTCATACGGCCGGAAATTAGTTTGCTCAACCTGTCGTCGCAAAAGCTCACAGGCGCCATCTTGTGCAACTAGTCCATAGCGATCATTACATACAGAAAGTGAAGGTGATGTCACGCCCTATGTTGCAGTGGCGTCGCCATTTTGGGAGGATAATGGTCCAATGCTATTATTGTTTTAATTTGTACCATTACTTGTTTAGTTTGATGTATGGTGAAATCGAAAGTGAAAGAACCATGGGCTTTTCCTGAACGACTACTACCTAACAACTTTCCTCTACGTAATGCTATTGCAGTTTATAACACACCAAGACCGACCTACCATAGTTACAATTTCCTAATCAAACAAAAAAAAAAAAACACTGCATTGAACGAACTAGCAGCCATCCTCTCAAGATGGCGCTACATTCAGAGTCCTGTGACGTCGATTATCAAGCTCTACACAGAAAAGTACTACAATTTACTACAGTATATAAAAGTATTTTTTTCATGTTTTTTCATCTTACTGCATATAAAATAATGCATATTATATTTGGATTCAATACAGGTAAATTCACCAAAGAAGAAACACAATGCTACAAAAGATCAATAAAAAATGTAAAGCATAGATATTTGGATAAATATCACAAAAAACATACAGTATTTGTCCAGCAGTATGATTTTAACCTTTGACTGAGTTTTGTCAGAGTGTAGTTACAATGCGCGCACGTTCATGTTTTCTTGTACCTGACTCGCGTCTGCACAAGATTGAGGGCGATATGGAATCTCATTGCCAGACATCCTGGAGCTAACAGCCCTCAAGCCCTCAGTGAATATGTCTGAGTCAGCTTCCATATGCTTCAGTGGTCGATACACTGATCAGGGAGATTAACTATACTGACACACAACCTGCTTCAATCTAGCAAGTCGCGCTCCTGCGATAACGTCTGTCACATTTAAAGTGATACTTCACCCAAAAATGAAAATTCTGTCATCATTTACTCACCACAAGTTTTTCCAAATCTGTATAAATGTCTCTTGTTCTGATGAACACGGAGAAAGATATTTGGAAGAATGCTTATAAGACAGATTTCGCCCTTCATTGACTCCCATAGTAGGAAAAATTACTTTCTGTTGAACACAGAAGAAGATATTTTGAAGAATGTAGGACAGCAAACAGTTCTGGGGCACTTTTGACTTCTATTGTATTTTTTTCCTACTTTGGTAGTCAATAGGGAGCAAAATATCTCTGGTTATAAACATTCTTCCAAATATCTTTCTCTGTGTTCATCAGAACAAAGAAATGTATACAGATTTGGAACAACTCAAAGGTGAGTAAATGATGACTGAATTTTCATTTTTGGGTGATTTTTAAAGATTTTCATCTTTAAAAACCGGTTGAGAAGTAGCGAGCGCACATCTGAGGGAGAGATTACTGTATTTTTCGTTTTTCATATCTGTTCGATACTCTTTGTGCACAACAAAACACCTTGTAATCTGACTTTATACTTTTTTATAAAAGCCAGCATATCGTCTAGGTTTTCATAATATCAGTACATGGTACATGTACATTTGGCATATACTGTAGAAGTTGCTTTTAAAGTAACTTACAAAAGTGAAAAAACAACAACAAAGTTAGTCAAATGATACTATTGGATTGCATGTTTAACTGAGGGATTTTTGTGACCCCTCAGTTGAGGTAAGCCACGTTTCCAAGAAGAAACAATGTACACACATGATAGCTTGTGCCACTCCTTACAGATGAAACGAACAAACATCTCAGGTTCTCATGCTGCATCCCCGCCAGGCCCTTACAAGGCCCAAGTGTGCACTCAGCAGGTCAGATGGTTTAATAGGGAATAACTAATCACAGCCAGACGGCTAAACAGAGGCAAGAGCAGCCGAGTCCTCACCGGGCCGGAGGTGTGACAATAAGAGGTGTTTTAGGGTGAAAACTGCACTTTATAGGTGACTGCTGTGATTTATTTTTCTGTGCTACCGGAGGGCAGATGCAAAGAACGTTCTTACTGTTCGTCTGCTGGTGAGCGAGGTTTTTAGCTGTACACAAACAACTATAAGTTGTTTTTAACTTAAAACATATCTATAGTCTTCAAATGGGTTGCATTTGCCAAATAAATCTTTTTGGTCATCAATATAATTTCTATCATATTCATCTAATCATTATAGATTAGAAAAGTTTCATCATTTATACCAAGCCTGGACATTTCATTGCTCCGATGTTGCTCTTTTTCATTGCTCAGCCAATCTGTTGGAGTTCTCATTTGCGTTTCATTTAAGAAACTTAGTCTCAGATGTTTCTCCTAAAAAAGAGAAACAAAAGAAGGAGGAATTATCGTTGAAATACATGGAGAGTATGGAGTTGTTAAAAGAATGTAAACCGTAGACGTAGAGGTACAGTAAAATTTCCTGGATTTGTGTCATCATATTGAGATCTTCAATAAACTTTTGATTGCAGACTTGACCAATCTGAGCTCAGTCATGAGTCATGACAGATACATTCTTGAGATTTCTGCCTCTTTTTATCGCGAAACATTTCTGAGAAGCTGATGAGAAAAAATAAAACCTAGATGTCTAGAAGAATTCACTGAGATATTAAAGAGATCTCATCTACGACGTTCGGACCCCAATTTTTAATAATGTGTTTTCATATATAAAAACAGTCATCAATAAGTAAGGGAGTATCCACGGCTAGCCGTGCATTAAAGGATTTTAATGTTTGATTTAAGTGCATTAAAGGATTTTAATGCACCACGTGGAGGCCAAGAACCACCTGATGCGAAGTGCATTAAAATCTGTTAATGCACAGCTCACTGTGGATTATCCCGCTTACACCATGGTTAAAGCTAGTATTGATGTTTACACTGCAGTTTTCATTCAGACAGGTGAAAATGACCAGATTTTCGTCAATCAATTTCAAATGTTGATCAAACTGTCTTGAACCACCTTTGCATTAATCGGTTTTAATGCACACCTTCCAGCCGATCAGAATCAAGTATTCAAACAGACCATGGTATAACTAGATTTAATTCATACATGTCAATTTTCTTTAACAGAAAAAAATAATCTATAGATAAAACATGTCTGTCACAGTAAATATTTACGGGATATTTCAAATGCAAATCAAAATTTCCCCATGTTTTACTGACCGTAAAGGCATCCTGACTGAATATGACTTTCTTCTTGAAATATGATGCAGTCGAGGTTATAATACCACGTATCACTTCACTTCCAATTCTTTCAGTCAGAAATTTTGTTTCGTCTGTTAAATATCCCTTTAAAACAAACAGGAAGAGCAAAAGGCTTCATCCATATGCTGAAAACATTAGTGTGTTAAAGTCGAGCTGAATCAGCAGTCTGGCTAAAAACCAAAGCATGAGGTTAGGAAGCAGCTGTGGTTACCTTCGGCTCGGTGCAGATGAAACGCATATGTCCGAGTCAATGTGACATCATCCGTGGCACAGGAACACATGACACGCTTAATGTAAATGTTAGATGTAACTACCCATTTGGAATCTATTTACAGTTTCGGGAAAGTTGAAGGCCACAGGCAATGTAAAAACATCTGAGGGTATACAGTACAAAGTTGTGTTAGTCAGAAGATTCACTACAAACAAGAGTGATGGAGAAAATGGGAGATACGGAGTGAGATGCATCCCAAACAAATGAACATGATGCTGTGACATGCTTTATTGTGACGTTTCTGCAGTAATCCGACTTTCTTATGGCACTTCTTAAGATTAAACCATTAAAACCAAGCAGGAAAAAACATGAAACCGCAAAGAGAAATCCAGGCAACGTGTCAGTCTGTTTGATTTTACCACAGTATCTAATGAGAAACAGACATTTCAGGCAATGCAGGGAAGATATTAGGGAGAGGTTTCCTGTGTGCCAATGCAAAATTACAACTCTCATGTCTGTAAAAGCTTTGGAAAACCCCTCATATCTGCGGTCACGCTGGAAAAACATCATCATCACCCTGCAAAGATGAAAAACCTGGGAATGACAACATGAAACGGCATTCACAAATCATTTTACTTCTGTGTGCCATATTTGTGAATGAAACTAAATATTCAATAAGAAACAAAATTAGGACGGGGCCATATTTCAAGTCTATTGTTCACCGCTGTCCCTCTTCTAACAAAACGACTGGATTTCTTCCGGTCTATATAAAACTGCTCCTTCCGAATCCCTCTGATTGGTAAAGCTGACTAGGTCTGTCGTGATTGGTTCCCCGCTTAGAGTGTGTGTGTGAAGATGTCCCCTCCATACCATATCAGCGAGCTTCTGCTTCTCAGGCTGTTGTTATTTGTCAGTGCCAATCTCACGTTTATTCAAAAACTTTGGCTTTTAGCAATTAACAGTAACAATGGTGTCAACTTTATTTTATCAGTTAAAAACATCAGGATCGAATCGAAGTGTAATGGAAGTCTACTAGTGCATGTGCAAACGTCAATCTTTGTTAGAGATCGCACATTTTTTTATTTAAAACAAGCAGATTGACCAGGAGACATTTGCAAGCAGGACATCAAAGGATGTTTCATAGAAGTGTTTAAGAGGTAAGCGCACAGAACAGCTTTCACAGCCGATGTTAAAGTCATGGAAGCTGATATTTGACTGTTTGTTATCTCAGAATGTGCAGCTGAATTCTAATTACCAGCTATAGGACTGTGATGAAACTGAACGTAGTTTATATACAATGCAATATAAGTCGCTTTGGATAAAATCGTCTGCCAAATGCATAAATGTAAATGTGTCCTGTAGTGTGACAGGAGCAAATTTAGAAAACAAAATCATTTTATATTATTAATATTTACATTTGTAATATAAGAGATTTCTCTTTATTGTTGTTTTGGTATGTCACACCATAGGATATGTGTGGTTTATTTGTCAACTACCCATTTGCTTTTAATGCCATCTCGGGTTTGATTAAAGGTGGAGTTTGTAACAATTTTTGTAACGTTTCCCTTTGTTACGCCTTTACTGACGTAGAAACCGCATGACAACAGTGTCATGGACAAATGTGGAAGTAGTGTCTAGCAAGCCACTAGCTTGTTTCGAGCAGTCACTTATTTATGGACCACGGTTATATGCAACATTTATTAAACTATTATGTTACCTCATCCTTTAAGCCATGAAAATATGAGCTGTGTTATAAAAACAAAAAGCAAACATTTTATAAGAAATTAATATTTTGTTGATTGTCGATTGATTTTGACTACATCATTCATGATTCAATAAGTTTTGATCATGTGTCGTGTGTCAACTGAGCTTCAGTTCACACTTTAAACGCGATTACACAACACATACACATTTTTTTAACACATTTTAAATAATATACTTGAACAGAGTGAAAATAATTTTCCAAAGTTGGAGATCACTTTTGGCCACGACTGTAGCTCTCATTTTGAAGTGATTTTAATTTTATGACTCCTCTTTTGTTCTGGACTATATTCAGTAGCTGATTCTTAAACTTAAACACAGTGAAAAAAACGTACCGCACATCATGTCTGTGAAAATACATCCAATGCAAATCGCATTTGCAAAACTTTTAACAAACAATTTAAAGCAATCAGCTAGCATCACCATAATAGTCCTTGAATGCACAATTGCGAAACATTTTGTAACATGAAATAAGCTCATACCTTAACATTTGTCTTTGCACATTCCACTGCATGAGTCAGTAGAGCCTTTAGCAAAGCGTTTTACTGTTAAGCTTTTCAACTTTTATTAATCTCACCAGTCAAACATACAGTATGAGAGATGCTGTAATATAATAACCTTCATAAACACATGCAGGGTTTGTGTCCCTTTAATGTTTCCTCAACTTTCCGCCATTAAAACCACAGTTCAGGAAAGAGGTGAACTTATGAAGAGTAGAGACTCATGGATCAACACGAGATGCATTTATTTATTTTTGGCAGGTAATAAACATTACATCACACTTCAGAGAAAACTCTTGCAGTCGCATTTAAGATTCAGTGAGAGTCGTATTGCTGTAAAATGTTTTAGGTGGTTCTGCTCCGTTTACAATGTTTTCATATTGTGAATTTTGCTGGATGTTGTTTGGTGTCGTCAGTCCACACAGAATGTGATGACAAAGTGCTACATTTGGAGTTCATTGTTGACCTCCACCCACATTTTACATAAGAGCTTTTAACTGGAAAAGGTTTTACTGGACATCACTAGTATCGCTAAAAATATGACCTGCATCACTCGCGTCATGCAAAAATGCTCAGATTTTTGCTCTGTGTTCAACTATTTTTATTTACAAAGCCATTATTTATTTGAAATATAACACAAATGACACAGTGTGAGCCCCAATAATGACATTTAACTATTTTCATGCATCTAAACCATCATGACACCACAGTTCTGAGTGTTTATGGGTAGCTGAAGGTCTCATGGCCTGCGTGGCCACGGTCTGTCCCAAACCGACCAGATGGTTTGTTCTAGATCCACATTCACACTATATTATGACTTCAGTCAAATTCACCGTATCCCACAACACCCATTACATCAGCCACACAGAATGCTCACACACATCGCCAAATGATATAATGACCGAACAAAAAGCGAAATAAAACACTGTGGCTCTTTTATGAGATGTTTCAACACAATCCCATGGCCATTTGTGATGCTTTTACGAGGATGCTGATTTACATACTGTAGTTAAGATATCATTCATACGTTTTGGTATGTTCTGTTTTCGTGCCAGTGTTAGGTTTAGGGGTGGGGCTTCAGTATTGTGTCTTTGTAGTATTCACATACCCTGCATCTATAATAGCCTAAGCGACTATCGAGGCGAGTGGTATTTCTGATTTCATGGGAGAGGCACTGTCATCATATTCCTAAATGGCGGAAAGCGATGACGTATGTCACGTGACACAAACATGGCGAATAGATTAGTCCATTCATACTACCCATATTCATACTATATAGATTAGAACATTTAAACCTGATTGTAGTACTTACTTAGACAGTATGCGTTTTTTGACACAGCGCTCGAAATAGCCAAACTGTACATTAGCTACGAATTTGAGTGAGATCACGATTGATGTTTTGTGGAGATTTCTTAATGCAACGTTTAACTTGCATAACTATAATATTCTTTGTTATAACCGGACAGTATTTGAACGAATCTTCGGTAAAAAGGGACTACAGTAGTTACAGTAATAAAACTATGAAACAAACTAAAGTAAAATAACTATATTTATTACACACAATTATTATCTGGATGCAATAACTCTAATCTGATTGGTTGGCTTGGCACCACTGAAATATAACAAATCTGACAATTTCTAATAATACTTTGATATATTTATATAACGCTTTCTGGACACTTTTATGGCACTTTACATGGATGGGGGGAACCACCAATCTGAAGCATCCACCTGGATGATGCGAATGCAGCCATATTGCGCCAGAACGCCCACCACATACCAGCTTATTGGTGGACAGGAAACAAAGTTGCGAAGCCAATTAGTACAAATGGAGATGATAAGGAGGCCATGATGTGTAGACGCGAATGGGCGAATTTGGCCAGGATGCCGGGGTGACACCCCTACTCTTATTCGAAGGACATTGGGATTTTTAATGAGCATAGAGAGTCAGGACCTCTGTGCTTTTTGACCGTACAGTGTCCCCGTCACTATACTGGGGCATTAGGAACCACAGAGACAACAGGGCGAGTACCCCAAGGTACTGACCAGGCTCAGCCCTGCTTAGCTCCAGTAGTTAACCAGTCTTGGGCAACAGCGTGATGGCTGCTGGATAAAATTGCACCAATTTCTGCACGTTAAGATGCTTCAAATCTTTAAAGGATAGTTAAAGCTTTGTTTACGACACCAAGCAAACAAGCAAGTAAGCTTTAGATTTTCTTTAATTTTTAAGTTATGTCTGTGAACTATTTTTTCTTCTTTTAAACGGTTTTGATATATTATCCACATTGTTTACTAATTGTTTAAATTCTCTGTATAGGCCTTAAGCTGTTTGCGAAAACACACAACCATCAACAGTGTTTTCCTGATAAATAAGCATGATAAAAGTTGAAATATTTCAAACAAACTTGCAATTAAAAGACCGTGCTGTGGTTGGTGGCTTCTCGTGTCAGTTAGTGGGTTCTCTGGGCAGTTCTTGGTGCAATTTTACTGCGATACCAAACACAGTGAAGTCATTAGATGAGCTGCACGGTTTGATTTCAACCCAGATCCAGATGTTTATAGTTCAGTCTCAAATTAAAGACTAAGACAAAGAATTATTAAACAAACTGCTTACTGTGTTGCCAATGGAAAATCCACCCCAATTACATTGAATTATAAATATATTTAAGCCTAGTGCGTTTGCTTTTAGATGTTTTCTAGAACGACTAGCACCTATAAACACAAACCTTTACATTAGTGCTGTCTACATAGGGATCTCCCTTCAAAAGCAACATCAAACTGAAACGGAATCATGTATTATAAGCTTAACAATGACATGTCACAGACTTTCTCAGATCCAGCTGAAGTCAATCATTTAATCATCTGTCAGCGGTCACTGTTGTTGTTTGAGGTCAATGGTCAAGATCCTAATGCTGGCGATGAGTGTCGACTCCGAACACAGCAGCTGCAGCGAGTCAAAGAGGTTTTTGTTGTCGAATAAAACTGAAAAACTCTCTCTTCTTTGACAGCTCTTCATGCATTTCTGGCACGTCAGGGCAAGCGATTCTTCTCCGTGGCAGATTCTCTGTTTCTCTGCCAGGCTCGCCATCTTTCAAAGCCTCTGACCTCCATTCGAGGAATCAACAGGCATCAACTTGACCGGCAGTCAAAAATGCGAGAGCGATGAAGAAAGACGAACCATTGGCTGCTGTACTCAATGAACCCATTGTGCATGAAATTCGGGTGCAATATGATTCATGAACAGATGATGTGAAACAGGGTAAACATCAACTGGAAAGGTTTCACTTTGGATTTGGAATGATGTCGTGGGATTGCTATGAAGAGATTTCATGTTCAGCGTTATCGTGTCATGACAGAAATTCTTGCTTTTTTTCTACGCAAATGCATATGGATCCAGATACTTTCACCCGAAGAGACCTGCAGTACATTCATGCGTATGTCTTCAGTCTCCTGACCATCATTCTCTGGTTTATAATTGAACGAAAGTAAGAACGGTGTTTTGAACTACCAAAGAAGACAAGGCAACAGTACATGTTTAGTTTAGATGTTGCTGAAACTCCACCCGAGTGAGCGTGGTCTGTCATTTGATGGCTGAATTCTTGAAGACAAGTGTCATGATGATAATTACAGCTGTGAAAGAAACAATGCATGACAATGTAGAGTGACTGTTTAAAGCAAAAGCTGAGAACTAGTGAAATTGAGTAGATAAAGTCCATGTGTTAACATCCCCAAAACCCACAACACCACAGTCAGAACATCAACAAGAAAACACCTACAGCATTAACAAAGCAACACCGGAGTCAGAACATTCCGAATAGAACGCAACACATCAACCATAACACAACATTAACAACACAACACCCACAACATCACAGAAACTATATAAACACACACCATTCACAATACCTACACCCACAACACAACGTCATCAATATTCACAACACAAACAACCTCCACACCACAAAACCACCATAATCACAGTCAGAACATTCACAGCATCCACAGCACAACATTAACAACACCCATAACACAATAGCCAGACCATCCACCACATAACTGACATTATATCCACATCATTCACAACACCCACAATACAACAGAAACCACATCCAGAATATTCCTTAAATCCACAAAATCCCAGCTAGAACATCCCTGATGTCCACAACACAACTACAAATACACAACAGTCATTATACACACAGCATTCCCGACACCCTACATATCAACAGCATCCACAACACATCACCCACCATACAACACACACACAGCATCCACAACATCAAAATCTACACACACCACTGCCACATTAGACTCCATAGAACAGTCACAACATAAAAAACTGCATCCACAACTCAACACAACCCACAACATCAAGAGCACAACATCCATTACACCCACAGCTTCTGAAACATAACACTCCAAATATCCACATTTATGCACAATACATAAGCTACAACACATCACACTCTATACAACACCCACACAAAGTATAAACAAAACAAAGGTCACAACATCCAAAACACCCAAAAAATACACAGACACCACTGCCACAGTATACACAAAACAACAGTCACATCATCCATAAACAAAACCTCAACATCCACAACTTAACACAACCTACAAAATCAAGAACAAAAAATCTACTACACAACACTCACAACTTCTAGAACACCCACACACACCCCTATTATCCACATCATCCACAACAGCTAAAACATAAATTACCGACCATACACACACAGTATCAATAACACATAAGCAACAACAACATCCAACACACACACACAGACACACACACACAAATAAAGGACCTATTGTGTTCCATTAAAGGTAAGTTTAAATGTTTTGTACCCCTAATATTTAACTGGTACACAATTGTTCCTTAGTGTACAACAATGTAAGGGATCTTTAATGGTATCACCCCAGCGACAATGAAGCATACATAACACAACAGCCACAGAACACACACACAAACAAAACCACAGCATTCAAAACACAAAGCATACAACATACACAACATCCATAACACTCACTACATTGACCCACAACATCCACAAGCATCTGAGCACTGGAGGAGCAAGACTTAGATCAACAGTGTCCAAGCACCACGTTTCTCAGGTATGTAAGATATTCGTTTCATAAGTGAATGTGGCACATCTCGACTACGTGACAGCATGAATCTCGTTTGATTTCATATATATATATACTTTTTAATCTTGTTAGCGTTGCGCTTTAAACTCTATGTAATAACATCACTCAATTCTGTCTTTGCAAACAAAACAAAACGTCCCATGCAGGCAGTTTCCCAGGCCTCTGCTGAAAGACTCTGCAGGCAGGCGGGTGGAGCCGCAGACGCAGCCGGAGGGCGTAAAGGCCAATTAGTCTTATATCTGTTTCACTTCAACAGTTTTTGCAGTGAAGTCTTGTGCCCTGCAGAGAGACTATCTTCACCGTGTGAAGAAATAACACGCACGGCTCTTTCAGCAGGTCAGTCTGCACTATCAATCATGCAATGGAACGCTTTTCCGAGTATCAGGCTGTGCATGTGAAAAGCACAGGATGTTCTGGGTTAAATGCTGTCCCTGTCTAAGAGAGACAGACAAAACTGCTCAAACGCTAAAAATGTAACTTTTACACGTGGCTCGCCCCAATCCATCTGGATTTGGGTACATTTATTGAGAGATGTTTGAGCTCATATTGAGACTTTTGACTGCAACCTGCCAAAACTGAGCTCAGTTCGAGACATTGTCAAGATCTCTTCTGGAACACTATTTGTGAGACAACAGATGAAACTTACTGTTTGTTCACACCGCCATAGACTCTGACGCTAGGTGTCGCTAATCTCTTGCTTCGAGGTTGTTAGAATGCGTTCCTAGCTTTGGTGGCTCTAGTAACATTTATAAACAAACTCCGCAGTAACCGCCGAGAGACGAATGACGTGAGCTTCGCTGCTTTAATCCTATTGGCAGTCACTCCCGAAAGTCACTCATCATTTGCATAAAGTTGAGCAAACCTCAATTTTGTTGTGTCGCTAGACACGCTCACTTCCTGTCGTGAACGGTCACTTTCCTCGCTTTGTCGCTGAACGCACAGTTAAGCAAGCTCTCCGTTTAATCTCATGGACATCTAGGAGAAATATTTGAGGTAACAAAGAGATCTCATCTGTGTTCTCACAGGAGTTCACAGCGTGAACTTGGATGTCCTGCCCTCTGGTCTAACTGAGTCTATTAAATTCCTGAGTCACTGAAGGTGCCAAAAAAAACGAATTAAGCAAAAAACCCTGACCCACTTATGTGGGTTTTCAAACCAGCCAATAGATAGACACCAGAGATGACTGTGAAATTATAAAAGAAAAATGTGATCATATTGACAAAGACCAAAAAGAATGAAACCAGAGGAATGTGTCAGCACAAATCAAGACTGCCTGCTGTCCGCTGTGCTCCATTTCTGACGGAGTATGCCCGCGGCACTCAAGACTTTGAGTCAAACGATGTCAGAAGTAATTACAGCTTGCATGGTCATAATAAGTCATTTGTGGAGTAATTGTATGCACACCCTTTACATCAGCAGGCAGAAGAAATACAACTCCGTATCTGCAGCCTCAATATACCTAGAGACTCATTCCGACAGTCTGACATAACTGTCACTCGTATGATGGGTACAACGATTCAAATAGATTGATTTTAATGTTATAATTTTCTATTACACAGTGTAAGAAAATATTCAATGCTTAAAAGTCCATTAACAAAGCTTTACAAGTCACTCAACTTACTATGTTTTGGCAAGTTGATATAACTTAAAATTGAGTTGAAATGACTCGAGTTAAAATGGCTTCACACATCACACTTATTTTGATGTTTTGAATTAATTTAAAAAAAGCTTAAATTACTTGTAAAGCCAAGTTGATCATACTTAAAAATGGAAGGAAGTAAAGAAATATTTATGGTGCAGAAAAAACATATTTTTTCCACATCTTTATTTCCGTAGAATAGTAAACTATAGAAATGATGTCTTAGTAAAAACTGTCATACTTAGATCACCTACTGTATTTTCTAGTAAATTCTATGTCTGTTATCATTTACTCACCCTGTTGTCATGCTAAACATGTGTGATTTTCCTTTATCTGCTTAATGCTTTATGGACACAAAAACCATTGCCAATGGGGACCAACGGTTTTCTGTTACATTTCTTTTAATTATCGTCTTTTGTGTTCCTTTTGCAGAAGAAGGAAAGTCATACAGGTTTGAAATGACAAGAGAATAATTAGCAAATTTATGACGGAACGCAAGGTGAACTATCCCTTTACTTAGTATATAGTGTACTATAGTATTAACAACAGAAAATTAAATACTGTAAACTTATCAACAGCTAACAATCACAAACGCCGAAATACTACAGCTTCTCTGATTTCATCTTTTCTTCATTGATCATTTTTACTGTATAATTTAATAATTCAGTATTGCGACATCACAAAACTCTGCCCACTTACTGTGAGTTATGGGTCATATCCACCGTTGGAGCGAGGATCTGCTCTTTTTATTTTCACCAGAAATAATAAACCTTTAATGATACTCATTTTAACATACTACGATTTCTGACATACTTATTTTAATTTCAAATCATATTTAGGCAATTTTGGCTAAAACGATTATTAGAATTTTAAGAAAAGGCTTCATGTCGGGAGCAACGCTGCTGTGTGTTAGTAACTCACAGGAAAAACTTGAACACACTGTCAGGAAGCGCTTAGTTGACATGCTTGAAAGAAGCTTGTATACAAAACACATCCATATAAATGTCAAGAGTCGAGTTTAACAAGGCAGTGCTTTCACTCACGAGTGTAATTATTGAACATAAAGCAGCAATATTTGACTTCAGACTGCGAAGACCCAAAGCATCGCATTTTAGAAATAGGGTAAAGATGTTTTCATGTCAGTAGTGAACTCAAAGCTGACCACAGCACACAGCGTCTGCTCCAGGAAAATGTCTGAACGTCTGGGCTGATAAAGTGGAGATTCCAGTGAATTCAGCTGGAGATGATAGAGGGATCCGGCTGGCGCTGTAAATCTCTGTCCCGCTGACTTCACAAGTGCCTCCAGAAGCCGTTTGTTTTAGTTTCTGTGACATCTTATGGGCAATGGTTCGTCTAGACGGAGGATTCACCAAACGTCAGCATTTTAAAGAACTGAACACCTCCAGCTCAGTAATGAACACGCAAGTTGTTTTACTTTTGCTAGATCTGTATCCGAACGTTGATTGGATAAAGTGGGCTCACCTGTGTGGGTGTTAAAGTTACTTGAGCCATAACTGAGAAAACAAGGTCACTATCCCAAATATTTAGATGAAAGTGATTTCCACAGCTAGGAATTTTCCATCCATGCCTGGAAGACTTCTCCAAATGTCAACAAAGTTTGGTTCAAATTACAGGGATTGACTTATGATTTCACTTAGCTGTGCACAAACTCATCCATTCCATCCAAACCATTGTCTGGAATCACCGGAGAAATTTTGTCCCCCACAGAATGAAAAGCCTCAGTGGAGGATGTGGGTTCTTGGAAAATTAGAGTTTTACAAACATTACAGATTGACTGTAATGGTTGGTCGGGGTGTAAAGATACACCCAGGCTCACGATCTGTTACAATAATGGGTTCATAATACTAAGGCATTGCGATATTTTGAATTGATGAAAAAAATGAAACTAAAATTAATTGGTGTTTTTTCACACCTGGCATCTTCCAACAACAACATTTCTCCGTTTAGAAATCAATGATATTGAGAAGCAAACTTTAGTAAAGTGATTCTGCATCTCATGTAGACCTGAAAAAGAGATTCAAACTGTGACGTGATAAGGTCTCAAACTGTGCTCAGATTCACCGAAATCATTAACTCAAACAATTCTTCACAAATGTCTTTAAGATCTAATGATCTGGCTGAGTTTGGGTCATGTGTCGTGTATGGGTGGTACATTGTTTTGTTCTGGAATGATGGAAGGCGTTCCTCAACCGTTAGGCCCGAGTGAACATTCTACATTTTTCTCCCACAGGGACTGTGAATGCATTTTTCTATTCACTGATGACATGCACCAATTGCCAGAGTAAATTAATACATCATGAAAACACATTCATGCGTGAACCTGTCACTTGTACGACATCATCTCTTTGTCTTTCTTCAACCGTTTTTCAAGTGTTTTTCATTGGATAATCAGTCAAAGCTAGGCATGCAATATAGCATTCCAATCCAATGCAGTTATTATAGGGTGGGATATTCATGAGTTGAATGTCACTGGGTTAAACTGGTTTCTAATGCTTGGCTCGCTGACAGGCATATTTGCAAAACTTCCCATCAATCCAAAAGTTTGAAAGTCGAGTGTAAAAGCAGAGTTTGAAAAACAAAGTCTCAAAGAAGAGTGAGAAAACATAATCTGATTTTAAATCATTATGGGTCCTATCATACACCGGTGCAACACGGCGCAAGGCGCAGCGCATGTGTTTTGCTAGTTTCAGCCCGAACACAGTTCTCATTTTCCCGTTCCGCGCTGTGTTGTTTAAATAACAAATGCTCTTGCGCACATTTGTGCGCCCATGGGCGTGTTGGTCTAAAAAAGAGGTGTTTTCAGGCGCATCGTTGACGCGTTGCTATCTTGAGGAACTGAATATTTTTTGTTATTTAAAGAGCCCGTTATTTAAAATGCTCTAGGCAGGTCCACAACATGCTTTAATTTTATATATTACACAGAGGGAAGCGCAACAGCACACAAACATGCAAACTATAAAAAAAATTGGAGGACAATGTAAAAGATTATTATTGTGGACATTAAGATAAAAATCCGGATTGTCCTGTAGATGCCTTT
This sequence comes from Triplophysa bombifrons, assembly GCA_029783895.1. NCBI lineage: Eukaryota > Metazoa > Chordata > Actinopteri > Cypriniformes > Nemacheilidae > Triplophysa > Triplophysa bombifrons. Next base: position 27,733,454 of record CM056452.1, read on the forward strand.
CCTCTCTGGAGAAGCATTCAGTCTTTGCACTTGCAAAGTCCGCCGTGTAAATAACGAATCCGCTATGGCGTGAGCGCAACTGGTTCTCAAATGGAATGGGACTCTGATTGGTTTACTGCACGTTACATCCAAAAAACGCTCGTTACTCCTTAAGAGAATTCGGACAACCCGTTTAGTACATGTGCCCGGGTGTGCCGACTGTTTTTCTGTCGTTAAACGTCCAAAAGTGGATTTCGGACACACCCTGAGTGCACTTGCGCCCGGCGCTTTAGATTATGGACTTACATCGTGAAAATAGGGCCCTATATGTTGTTGTAATATACTCTAACATGCTGATATAATTTAAAGAATATACAGATGTTGTATACACGCTTCAGCTGTGTCAGAGAGTTCTTCAGCGAGATGCCGCTGCGCTGGACCTGTTGAAGCAGAATTCTGTCGAGTAAGGAGTTGCTGAAGTGAAGCTCTGCAGGAAGTGGATTCACTGTGGGCTTACAGCGAGCTCAGGAATTTCCTGTGCAAAGCCAACATCATTACACCGTGAGAAGCCCTTTCTCCCACTCCAGCTAACAAGCAAGGTCAACCTTCTTCTCTTCTTTTTTTCTTTGTTCTGTAACCCTTCTTTGTCAGAATAATACCTCTCTGTCCACCCTCATTTAAGTCTGGGGCTTTAACTTTCATTCCACTAATAAAGATTGCAAATGACATCCAATAGGTTTCCTTAGAAGGCCAACGTGAAATTGAAACAGAATCTGCTGTATAAATACATGTTTCTGGTCCTGTGAATGATTTATCAGTGCGCAGAATATTGTTTTTTGCCTTTAGAAATGAGCCCCACCTCTTGAAAAACAAACTCAATCCGTTACAAGCCCACATTCAAGTTTCATTCCATTCTATCAAAAACACCCACTTTTCCTAATTCAATCAATCGGTAAACGATAAAGTCCCACCCTACATTTCTTTTTCATTTAATATCTCAATTCACTCAATAAGTGAAACGGGATGCAAATGTTTCATATTGATTTCAAAGAAATAACACACCAAAATAACAGTAACTTCAGCATACATACTATACTCATCATGCATCATGTCATTTATAACCCGCAGGCACATGCATTTTTCTGTGGAAAAACAGAAATAATCATCTCTTATTAGTGCATCGTTTTCCATACCCCTGCATGAGAGGAAGACATTTATCATTTTTCCATAAAGTCTATTGTGTATTGTGGAAAACAGGCAATATATAAATCAAACATGATTCTAAACATCAGAGAGGACAAAAGTAATGGACTGGTGGAATGAGAGAGGGGATTTTCCTGCTGAGGAGAAGCTATTTCAGCCATGACAAGCCTCACATGTTACGACCGAGCCTTCAACCTCAAAGATCTGAGAGACGGGCCACACACATGCTCATGACCTACTGTTCTGGCTGTTTAACATTAACACACACATGCTGTATGAGCCCTGTCCTCTTTTACACAACTCACATGGTGTTTGCTTATGCTGGATGTACAGCAGGTCATGTCTACAATAACAGATTAAAGAGAAACAGATTCATTACCGGTGACCGTAGGGTAGCTATTCGTTAGTGTATTTGCATTTTGAAATGTACATAATGATGATATATGATATTATATTACCTATGTATAGTTACATGGCTGGTAAAGAATACGTACAGCCAGTTAATAGTTTTCAATTCACCCTCCCTTAAAGGGACAGTTCACCAAAAAGGGAAAATTCAATTTTTTAAATATGTTCCACAGAAGAGTCGTATACAAGAAATTAAATGATGAATAAATGATGACAGAATTTTAATTTTGGGTGAACTGTCTCTTTAAATAAGGACTTTAGTAATAAGACAAACATTAGATTAACTTTTTGTGTAGAAAGGTGTTCCTACTCGTAAACTACATAAAGGTAATTTCTATTTTCTTTTGCCATAAAAAGAAACAGAACAGCATAATATTTTATTCTTGCTTACAGCTGGTTTAATGCAGACAGTGGGAAAAAAGTCACATTCATTCTTTTAACGTCGGCGCTGTGGTTCGGTTCTCTGCGGGTAGCCAATTAGAGTGTCAGCTGATATATCATGTGACTGACTCCTTTGTAAACATTCTGCAAACGGTCATGAATTCTCATCCATCAACACACGCTTTTAAAGAAAATATGTTCCCTAGAGACATTAATCATCAGGAACTGAAGCAGCATTAATAAAGAGTCAGCAAAGGAATGATCGGGAGGTGTTGTCATCGGATGTTTACTTGTAAATGAAGAGAATTTTCACTGTGACCTCTTGGAGTGTCTCGAACGAAAAATAATTCAAACAGAATGCAGAGGGTCAGAGTGTGTTTATACAATAATACATTACAGCCAATTGTCTACACAAAGACATTGTCTACAAAGCTTTTCGTTCATATTTATTTTTACTTTTGATTAACCCTTTTAAAAAATAGACGGTTTCAGCAAGCTTAACACCCGGTAGACCTCCCCAAAGAATCAATAACGGTTGAGTAGTTTTAAATTAATTTAATACAATCAGTTTACAATAAAATATGAATATAAATGAAATATCAAATAAATTGTTACATTACTAGCCACTAGCCAGACCGATAACCAAACACAGACGGGAAGTTAACTTCGGGCCAGGCGTGTACGTCCTTTGAAATTGTCTATTCGGTTGTTTAGTCTGACATCACGTCAGATACTGTTTCCGGGTTCAAACGCTCAAAAAGATGCAATGGAAAACAGCAAAAAAAAGCTAATATATGCTCATGGCGAGCTGTAAAACTATCGGAAAACCACGATCGTAACCTTTATCTTATTTTTCATAATTTGTTCAAATATTGATGTTGGAGATTCCGTAAGCCTGGAGACTGTGTATACTTCGGGTTAATAAATTCTCTGCTTAAATATGCGTTGTGAGTAAACTGTGCTCATTAACAGCTGTATAAGCTGTAGCCCCGCTTGAAAAGAATAGATGTTTGGACCCGGAAACAGTATTCCTTTCATCACCACTTAACAACCGATTACCTCAAATTCCACAGATTCTAACAATGTTCAAACATGCTAGTATCATTTTAATACATCAAAAAATTTAGCTACAATCTGTTAGCATGCTAAAAATCTGCTAGCACTATGCTAAACATACTAACATCATGCTAAGCATTGTTAAAACATGCTTGTAAGCAAGTAATTGTCTATATAACCTTAAAAACTTCAAGCTTTCAAACTTCAAACAACTATAATCTTTCTTAAAACCTACAATTACGCTATAGATCACTTCGAAATACGTAAACAACGCTTTTTCAACGCTGACATTCCTAATTCCAAATGTTTGAACAAAACACAACCAACAGAACATATATAACGAAATCAAAATGTTAAACGAATATCTTTAACATTTAATTATATGTATAAGATTTGAAAATAAAATGATAAAAATTAAACCGGAAGTACTTCTGGACCAGTTTTGACATCTTGCGAAGTGGTCTATACTATGCACTCTTAAGCCAACATCGAAGTTTGTCAAAACTAAACTTGTTTAAATAACATTTACGCATTTGGCAGATGCTTTTATCCACTGCAACTTACATTGCATTGTACTATACATTTGTTTCTGACTATGTGCAATCCCCTGGGATCGAACCTATGACACTGAGCCACAGGAAAGCAAAAAAAAAAACATCTATTAATTAAAGTTACAAAAATCTAGTTTTGTAACTATTATAAGATGGCCACATTTGTTAGCCATACATTTGTTGGATCTCATTTGTATGTTTTAGTAGTAGCGATGTTGGGGTTTCATTCTTTTTTTCCTAATCCTTATTTTATGGTCCAGTCCGTGTTTCCATTGTTGTAGTGTCACTTGGTCCGCCCCCTTGTTAGCTTCCATGGACTTCAATCAAAGACCACACCTTTCTCTTCTGTCGCCATAGTAATTCATTGATCCATTGCCACTCTCCCTTTGTATAAATACCCCAGTGTTTCGACATTGTGTTTGTCGGTTATTGAATGTAGTTGTGTTGTTTTCCGCTCTGCTAATACTTTGCCATGTCTGATGTTACTTGTGGTTTACGTTCTTGGATGTAACTTTCATTTCTTCAAAGGTACACTTAGATCCAGTCTCTCTATTTCATACTTGGACTAACTCATTACACCTATACTATATATATATATATATATATATATATATATATACTGCCTAAAAACTGTCAAAATACTTTATATTACACACCTCACAACTCAAGTTCACAACTCAAGCTAGAACTATTATGACAATAAAAGCTATAATAATATTTCTGCGAATTCAGTGATTAGAATAATTTGAGGTTTCAGAGGCTGTAAAGGGTTAACCAAGTCCAAACTTGACTTCCTTCTCTTTAAAACATAAGCGATAGATTGGCATCAGGGCTGAGCTGAAGGAAGCCGTCTGGGTGGAAAACAATCGGCAGACCCTGCCCAGGAAGATCTGCCCATCCCTGGACCTCCGATGGGAAGCGACCGGTCGTGCGGCCCTTACACCGCATGGGATTGTTGTCTTCTGCCAAGACTCCAGCACCGTAATGATTCAAGACTTCACACCCTTTGAGGCTCAACGCCAACACTAACACGCCAACACTTGGCTCTGCGTTTGATCTTCAGAAGCTGGGGAAGTCTGACTGATCATTTATTTTGTGGGAACGTCTTGTAAACGTAGACTTTGTTTGCACCCTAATTCGAACGTCAACGTTACCAGCTCCTTAGACCTGAACTCCGTCAGGGCTCATCGTCTTATCATCTCATCATCTTTTGCTGAAACAGGATTCCATTGTTTCCTGATATAATCCCATTGTTATTTGTAGTTGTGATTTTACAAGAAATTTTTAATTCTTTAACATAAACCGAGCTTTATGAAGTGTTTTTGATTTAATAAGACGTGGGTTTGAAATGAGGGTGAGTCTGAATTTCCTTTGATTCCTGACATTTGACTCCCTATTGTGTATTTCTCACAATCTCATTTATACGCCACTGTTGTGACCTTCACCAGGTGTAAACACAAAGGGCATTTGATTGGTTCTCACGGTTATCTCTGGAGAAAGAGGCTTTACCGTACTTGCAGCAGCTTTAAGACAGAGGCCTGTAGCCGTCATTTCTCCACCCATTTAGCAACCGATCTGTTCAAGAGGGATTAAACAAGGACCGAGGGGCAGTTACTGGGGATTTGAAACGGTCAGATGAATTCCATCAACTGGCCCTGTCGGAGGATCACATCACAGACCCTTCAGAGTAGTGCCCGTGACCAGAGTAGTGTTTGACACGCACACATCTGGAAGCATCCGAGCGTACCTGTTCCGATAAATCTCATGATTCTGGAAAAAATACTTTTAGTGAAGAATCTGGATATGTAGCCGCCTACTTAGTGTCTTTGTTAATATAAAATATTTATTAAAGCAATATTAATAATTTAGGATCCTGTGCACCAGGAAAATATTTGAATGATTAGACATCAATGAGATTAAAGGACAGTTTGCCCCAAAAATTTAAATTATTCTTTAACCACAATTTCTTTGTTCTGCTGAACACAAAGAAAGATATTTTGAAGAATGCCAGTAACAGATCTCATCCCCCATTGACTCCCATAGTATTTTTCCCCTACTATGGCAGTGCATGGGGGATAAGATCTGTTTGATTACTGACATTCTTCCAAATATCTTCCTTTGTGTTCAGAAGAAAAAAGAAATGTATACAGGTTTAGAAGAATTTGAGGGGGAGTAAATGGTAACAGAATGACAGTTTTTGGATGAACTGTCCCTTTAAGTCTCATGTGTCTACATATTTCGATTAAAGTTTTAGAAGAAATCTCAACAATATCTCAAAGTGAGCTAAGATTTAAAATCAAAAGTCAGTATTATTAAAGATCTCAATATGAACAAATTTACCCAAATTCAGATTATTTACCTACATTTACATTCACACCTTCACACCTCTTATGTATTTAAATAATTGAAATGGTGTGTATTGAGTTTATATCCACTGTGTAACTGGTTAGTTCGTTTCATTGCTGGATTATGGATGTTTTGCAAGTAGACTGACTTGCGTAAAGTTGAGATAATTTATGAAGAGGGAGATCATCTATGAAATCGCACGTGTGGGGGCAGAACACTTCAGTAAATAAAACGCTGATCTTTGAGGTTTTAATACTGCAAGATGACTCACTGTATGAATCACAACCCAAATAAGATCTTTCGCTTATCACTCACGTAAGATGGACTTAACGAACTCGGTGGTTTGTTCACAATAAACACACAATACGGTGACCCCAAAAATGCTACAGCAGTCACAATGTCTCAATGTTATTGCATGAGATAATATAATACACTTTTTTTGAATAAACACATTTATAATCATATAAAACACATTCGTTTAGTTGCACTGTATATGGTCAACCCACCATCAAACTCGATCACCGACTGTAGAACAACACTGTAAAACTTTGCTGTAGTTTTGCAGCAGGGTTGTCAGTAACTTACTGTAGTATTTATTACAACGTAGTACTAGTTTCCTTTTAGTACTGTTTTCAATTTGAGTTAAACTACTTTAATCATTTACTTTGACTATTTCAAAATGAGCAAGAAGAGACTGGTCTCAATACCAGCATTGGCACAGCAACACCACAAAAATTATATCCCTTCTAAGCAATTTTTGCCGTGCTTTCTAGTAAACATATTTATTTAAAATTTGCATACAAGAAAATTGACCTAAAATATTTAATCTTGTTTTCTGAGGATAATATAAGAACTAGGTAAATTTATGTTAAAAGAAAATTGTAGATACAATCTACAGATAAGTTACTGGCAACCTGCTGCATAAGCTATAAATAATGATGTGCCTGCCAGCCGGACATCAAAGTAAATGTGCTCTTTAGTCAAAATGACTTCCGTTTCCAACATTATTTTAAATGGGACACTTAACGCAAGTATATAAGTGGAGGGAGACTCACTCCCCATTATCAATGAATGGACAGGAAGACGCGAGAAGACGTGTTTGACTCACTTTGAATGATTGAGCTGCTGATCTGAAGCGCCATTTCCTGTCTGGGTCACGTGTGTCAAAGGTCAGGGTCACCAGCGGGCAGTGCTGAAAGGAAAGCTTTGTGCGAGTCCTGGCAAAAGAAATTACGTCAACTCAATCACGTAATCGCTCTTTTATAGAAACTCTAATAAGAGTAATAAGAGCACAGAACAATTTATAAGAGTTCATTGTGTGATGCAGATCTGCACACATATCACAGTAGACAAGATGATGAGGTGCTTAACCAGCATAAATGGGTCAAACATCATTCACGCCCCCTCATACACCCTAAGACACACCCACTTGCGCCCCTAATCACTCCTAATGACGACTGTGCTTTTCTGGTCTCTATAGCACGTGTGTCCCATAGTGTGTGTGTGCAATGCAGGGATGTCGGCCATAATGAATAGAAAAAAAGGTCATGGTTGTATGATGACTTGTTACAGGAATGTTTTGGCTTCAATAGTTACCATTTGTGGCGTAATGTTGATTACAACATTAATTGTTTCTTTATTTCAAAAGAAAAGCCACCAAACATTACAGCATATGACTGAAGATGTCACCAATAATAGACACAATAAATACATTTAGATATGTCTGTGTGTGAGGGAAATTAAGATTTTGCTTTAAATTAAATATACTACTATATATCCAAATAAAAATTATAATCCTGTATATAATCCCTAGTACTGTTAATGTACATCTAATGGCCAAAGTTTCTGCATTTGCAACATAGCGAAATCATAAAAAGGGCTCCACACACACAAGTCTGGTTTATTATCTCCGTGGGGACAGTCCATAGGTATAATGATTTTTATATTTTACAAACTGTACATTTTATGACCTAACTTAAAGATCATTGAAAATGTTTTGCATTTTTAGATTTTCAAAAATATTGTTCTGTACACTTTATACGTTTTTTTACCCATCGGGACCTCACTTCTGGTCCCCACTGTTACGAATCCTCATGAGTGTTTCTTTTTTTAGGCTTAGGTCCCCACCGGGATATAAAAATGAGGCCAAACACACAAACACAAAATAAACTTGACAAATATACCGTTGTGTCCTATGGTGTGACATACAGTAGAATGTGTTTTAATAATATTTATATATAACATAATATGTAATATTTACTTATTATTTATGTCTGGAGTGAGAAAATAGGCGCAGGGAAGATGAACATTACAGCTATTGGCCATTAAAGGACCTCTAATGTGCTGCAGCAGCCCTGTATACATTTCATCAGGAAGTCTGTGATTTGTAACTTTGATGTGTTTTATGAGACTCTGGTTCAACCTGTTGGTTTGAGTTATGATATCTAAACAGTCTGGTCCTGGGAAACTGGGAGACAGAACCACATTATGATTTAAACACATTTATATATGTAATCGTCAGGTGTCCCCAAAGGGCAGAAATGTTCATGTACAACAGGTGTCCATACAGCCTTACAGTATCCCTAAAAATATTCAGACAGTTACAGCAAACCTTCTCAAATCTTGCCAAAAAGAATCAGTCAACTTACCCTTCCTATGTTGATCCAGATCTGCTCGACTCTCTTTCTTCGGTTTAACACAAAAACTGAAAAAAAAGACTGATGAAAAATAAAAGTTTGTATTGAATACACAGATTTTTTTTGCAGACTCAGTGCTGAGATTTACCCAAGATACTGCGTGCAATGGTTTATCTAAGAAAACACACACAATGATAAAATGAACATCTAAATAAACGGTCACATTGAATAAAAAAGTGTCTGTAAAATGCAATCAGTAAATATGAATGAGATTTGAGATAATTTACTAGTGTATCCAATTTCTCATAAATATAATATATATAAATACTGTATATTACACTAATTCAACACTCGCCCTGTACATTGACTGCAGATTGCACAACTGCAAGTTCTGCTTATTTTTGTCATTTATGAGCCCTCAAGTCATTTTCCATTCACCCAAGTACCGTACTCACTTGCGTTGCCCACCAGTTTTGGATGATGTCACTGACACCTCAATATACTGTCCCAAACAAAAATGCAGTGACATCATCTTGTGTTGCGAGGGCGTGAGGTCTGAACACACACAGATGCTGCATGATGCATGTGTGGAGGATGTGATGTACTGCTGAGTGTACAGAAACTATACAGAGAAGCTGAAGGGGGATTTCTCATTACGGAAAACCATCTCATTATCTTATTAAAGCCCACGCTGGACTGCTCTGGGTTTGTGTGTGGGCTAGGGCTTGGTATTACAGCTAAATAAATCACCACTATATTTTTCACCCTAATAACATTTCATAGAGACCTATATCTTAATATTAATATTTTGTCTAAAATGGATTAAAGCGGCCCTAACACACAGGGTTTCTGCCAATCTTATATTAATCTTGAGTACCTATAGAGTAGTATTGCAAACGTCGTATCTTCGAAAAGTATTTAGTTTGATCACATTTATAAAAGATAGATACAGCTGTACGATTACTCTCGAAATCATACGGTGCATGGAGGGGGGAGGAGTAGACTGAACTAAAGCACATTGTGACAAAACACAGACATGCGGTTCATGTTCGGCATCTTTAAGCGCTGGCTCCATATATCTGTTTCAAACGATCTCCAAATACAGCGTTTATATATCATTCATCACCCAAATGCAGTGAACAAACAAACACCTGATCTTCGTGAACATATGCTTTCACTCTCCTGCACACAAGTGAAAGTGACATCTGCGCATGCTCCATCTCCTGCTCTCCATGCTGCCACGTGGGCGTGTCACGTGCTTTTCCGGGAGAATTGTCCAATATCGGACTAAGAAAAATTGTTACAAAACAGTTTTATATGTTCGAAAAAATACTTTCCAAAAGCTGTACGATCGCTGGGGGAGTGTATCGAGCACAAAAATGCTACGTTATACGCCCAACTCGTTTTTTGACAAGTTGACCATGTTAAGCATAAGAAGACAGAATGTTTAATTAACATTGTAAAGAAGTCAGAATGCACGACACATCGTTGCAGCACCCCTTTAAGAGTGAATTTTAATGAATAGTTCACAGAAATGTGAGAATGTTTAGAAAACTACTTAATATAAATAAATGTGTGAATGATGCTTAAAAGAGTGGTCATTTTCTAAGAAAACTGAAAAATTATATACTTTTAAACATACAGTTTATACACGACTTGCACTGCCTCTGCGATCAACGTCCAAGACTTCAGTATTACGCAATCATGATGGAAATTCAGTGTAAGCGTGACATACATTTCAAAAGATTTAATCATCCCTGATTTGCACACGAACTAACAATTTAAAACAATAACTTTGTACAAAGACATATGATGTGTCATTTTGCATCAAGTACTTTTGAATGGTATTCTTTCTTAACACTTGTGAACACTTGGTCAGAACTACCGATCATATGCCCTTATACACGACCATTCAAATGTGATTACGTATATGTGAAGTCGTGGACTTGTTACATGGAGGCACCCGGAGGCAGTGCATGTCATAAATTTATGTTTAAAAAAAAATATTTTTTTGTTTTCTTGGAAAATGACTAATCATTTCGCCAGACAACACCATTTTTCATTGGCTGGTGTCTTGAAGAACCTTTTGAAGCTGCAAATTTGGACCTTATCTACGGCCTCCAGTAAGATTTTATCACAAACATTGCAAATATTCAACACATGGTCAAATCCCTTGACACATGTGCCGTTTTATTTCATGAGAATGCTTTGAGGGCTTACAGCTGATGTGTGTGTGAGCTCTATGTCCTCCACCTCCAGAATTCCTTCATATCTTACGTTTATCAGCAGAATATCATATTATAATGCTGATGTTCATACGAAACCTTGTCTCTCCAATGTTTCCTGATTTTTGTTTTTGCCATAAATCATTATTATTAGTCACCCTTTACCTTTGTCATTGGGTTTTGCAAATATCTAACCAATAAAAAATAATAGCAAGTTCTTGTCAACTTTGACAACACAATTTTAAATTATTAATTAAATAGAATTATTACATTGCTTTTTCGTTTTTCTTGAAAAACATTGAATTTGGACATCCGATGTTTCTGAAGGACAGTGACAATATTATATCAAACTGTAATATATCTGATACAGATACTGCGTCCCATAATGCAATACTCTAGAGCTTTTATTCCCAGTGGAAGACTGGTGGAATTTTTACATTAAACAATTAAAAATGCCCAAAAAAAAAAATTCTGAAGTGAATTGAAATGCATCTGAAGTGTTCGTAGATTGACACCGTAGGACCTTAAACCACAAAATTATGAAAACAATTGGCACTCCATCCAGGGTGTATCCTGCCTTGATGCCCGATGACTCCTGAGATAGGCGCAGGCTCCCCGTGACCCGAGGTAGTTCGGATAAGCGGTAGAGAATGGAATGGAATATCCCTTTTATCTCCAAACTACAAAGATGACAAATTTGTGGAAACATAAAAAACAACGTTTGACAACGTTGTCTGTAGGCAAAAATGTATCCATTTAAGTACATTGTTGTGTAAACATAACATCTGCAGCCTGAGCTTTTTTCTTAAACACCACAAATGTGTTTAGTATGGTAGCACGGGTTTATTTGTAGCAAAAGCCAACAATTCATTGTATCGGTCAAAATGATCTATTTTTCTTTATGCCAAAAATCCTTAGAAAATTAAGCGTTCCATGAAGATATGTAGAAATTTTCCTATTGTAAATATATAAACAATTTAATTTTGTGAGTGGATGTAGCAAAACCACGAACAAAAATGGAAGCAAACACCCCTTAACTTCCATTCCTGCTGCCTTCTCTTTAGGAATTACCCACTTAATTATGGTATCTATGTAAAGCTTATAATTTCAGTTTTTGGGTAAATCTACTCTTCACAACTTCTTAACATCGGTAAATCCAGATAGAGCATTAAAACAAACCAGTTATTTCTTAGAAACGGCCAGTTCTAGATGCGCCTATGATGGACAACTTTAAAGGGGTCATATGCCGCGAACACGTGTTTTTGGTGTGTTATAAGTTGCCCATGCATGTATTAGAAACGTAAATGTCCAAAAATGAAATTGTAGGAACAAAAGATGCATTCTGTCTAATATTCATTTTAGCTGTTTCATATGATCATCTCTTAAAAGGCGATTTTTTAAATATTTAGATTTTTCAGATGTTCAAATAGTTGTTTCTTGGCCAAATATTGTCCTATCCTAACAAACCATACATCAACGGAAAGCTTATTTATTCAGTTTTCAGACGGTATATAAATATCAGTTTCAGAAAATAGACCCTTATGGGTTCGTTGTCCAGACTCGCATGCATTGACCCTTTTCTTGAACGTTCCCTCCAGACAAAAATTACGAGATGTAGGCAACATTTGCTCAGATCGAGTATGTGACACGAGCGCGAGTTCATGTGCTGTTAGTGAGTGGAAAATTTAAGTGTTTCTTAACTACAATCCCAATGATCATCAAAATGTAAAAATGTTACACGCATTCATGGTAAAGTTTATAATGGAATGTATAATCACATGCAGCCGTCCGTTTTATTTATGCACATGGATACCAGTTGTCACGCGCTTACGTAACTGGCATCGGTACAGTCAGGATCGAGCAGGCGCATATAGATCAAAGCATACAAAAAGAGGGGGGGCTGTTATTTAAAGCTTGTGACAGCATTCTCCTGGCCGCAGGTTCAAGGGCTCTGGGCTCAGCGTCTCACTTAAAACGGTGTTAACAAACAAACCTATGCCATAAACCTAAACCAGTTTCATCCTACATGGCACAAAGAACTGTGGGTAAAGCCACCAGCTTGGCCGTACCTAAATGGTTCTCTGTGTTAAGAATTTTCCTTTAGAACAACACAGCTTGTTCCCCGTTCACTGATGGCAAACAATATTAAAACTTCCAAACGAGATGGCAGTTATTCTGAACACACACTGACAGTTTACGAAGCGGAGAAATGAAAAAATAATAAAGAACAAATGGCTCCCGTTTCATCCCGGCGTTTGCGCTGCATTACTGAAGTCGTGATTGAGTTCATTTTGGAGAAAATAGATACCAAATGTGACATGAAACACGGCCTGATTGTTTATCAGGATATTTGGTATCACTTCCAGAAATGATGGAGTGAAATTTTAAGCCTGTGGGATTTAGGTTTGTTTGATAAACTTGTTAAATAAAAAAACTAAATACTTCAGCTGTCCTCCGGCATTTTGTGCTCTTTGATGTTCTCCAAACTGGTTTCCACTACTCAGAAAGGTCTAGATAGCTGGTTTTTAAGCTTCTGAACAAAATCTATCTTCGCACAAAATTCCTCTGGCGAATGTCTCCATTAGAGTTTCAGAAGAGATCTCAACGATGTCTCAAATTGAGCTCAGATTTGAGAAGTCTGCAATCAAAAGTCAACATTATTGAAGATCTCAACATGAACATGTCTCATCAAACTTACCCCGAATCCAGATTATTTTCCCTCTACAATCTACATTTTGGGTGACATATCCCAACTAGATAAATGAGGTCTTTCACTCAAGAGCAACATCAGAGAAGCAAAAGACCCGGGAAAAAAAACAAGATAAAAAGATTTCATTTGTGATTTTTCATACATATGGGATCGCTAAAATGTCTTGGAGCGTTTAGGCCATCTGTACTTGCGACAGTTATGGTTGAGGGTGGTCCTGTAGTGGATATTCTCTCTTCATGAACGGCTTTCTTGATTAACCATCGGCTAACAATTTTATTTGTTAGGTGAAGCTGCACGACATGTGTGAGAATGTAAAGTATGTGAGATACGATCTGTTACTTAATACACTCACAAACGCACACATGTGCACGCACATACACACACAGTATCGTGTTGTTTCCATTGCTCAAACCGCTGGTTTTGCTGAGGGGAAAGTTGGCACTGATTGCTTTTCTTTCCCATGTACAAACAAGTTCCTAGAAGATCCTGTGATGTCCACGTGTGCTGGCGTTTTCTGATTCAAGTGATGTTGGAATGACTGTGATTTCATTCACATGTGTGCAGAATCAATCTCTACATTGACCCCCATTGACTTGCAATGTATGGACACAAAACCACTGAGACATTTCTCAAAATATCTTATTTTGTGTTCCACATAAGAAAGAGGCATATAAAAACAATGAGGATTAATTAATGACAGATTTTGTATTTTTTTTCTATTTGCATGTGTTAACAATATCAAACAATGGGCTTAACTTTACCATAGTGCGTTTGACATTGAATCGGTGTGTGTGCGTTATCCTGTAGAAGGGGAGAGTCTTACATGCCCTTTGACACCCCTCATCCACTCCCTGTCCTACAGGAAACAGCTCCACACAGGAAGTGCCGTCCACGGACTGTTGAGAGTTCATATTGACTTGTGAGGAAAGTCAAAGAGTGAAACGGGGTAATTCACACACACTTGATCTGACCGCCCGCCGCATGTCCGTTCAGCCCATGCAAAGGAATGTGGAGGCTGCACTTGTATTTGACACTGAGGTCTATGAAGTGACGGCTACTTGAAGCGAAGGAGCCTGGAAAACCCACATTATAGAGTACCCAGCCAGCATTTTAGTGCATCATAGACACGCTCACGTTCATACACGCATGGGCATTTGGTCGAAAAGGTAATTATTGTGTGCTTCCTTTTGGCAAATTTGAATGGGACACTAGACAGAATCATGATCTTTTTCATTAGTTCAGTGTTTAAAATTCTTCAAAGAAGGTCAATTTAAATCAAAAACAATAAAAAAATATATATATATTTCACCAAATGAAATCACGGTTCACTCAATTTTTTACCTTATTCTTGTGTATATTGTATACCTTTTTTGTCTACACTGTTCAACAAAGAACGTTTCATATTTAATAATCTTCAGATTTTAAAAAGGGTACTTTAAAGAAACTCCAACTGAATGGTTCTCAAAAAAAAATCTTCTACACTCTTAAAAAAGGTGCTTTAAAAGGTTCATCGGTGCCGCAGAAGAACCTTTATTTCCATAAAGAACCTTTAACATCTGAAGAACCTTTGTGATTATAAAAAATGTAAAATTGAGATGGTTCTTAAAAAAAAACTTTGAATGAATGGTTCTTTGTGGAACCAAATATGGTTCCTCTATGGCATCGCTGTGAAGAACCTTTTAAGCACCTTTATTTTTAAGAGTGTGAGGTTATTTTTAAAAGTTTAAAGATATGAACATGTTAATATGACTCACTCGGTTTTGGAAGGAACTTCGTTCAGATGAGGCGGTCCAGCCAGTTCAGACATGACGAGGTAACAGATCCTGGTCGCCAATGCTGGAAAATATCCGGCACGATTGTATGTAATTGAATCCTAATGGGCGTCTTTCCCAGAGGACCTCGGCCAAGAGCAGCAGGTGCAAATATCACAAAAACACTGCGAGAAGAAAATGTTTGTGTCATTATTCTTCTCTGAAGGGAACAACAGAATAATGACTGATGATAGAAACAGACCACAGAACGTGACCGGGGAGAGTGCTCCGTGAGGGGGGAATTAAACGTGTTTTCTCTGTTTCTCTGCTGACAAATTGATCATCTGCTCATTGTCACATTGACTTGACAAAGTATTACTAACGATGTGTGATAGTACAAACTTTTCCCCAAATGTCTAACCTGAGACCAACGTTTCCAACGCTAACTCCTCCTAGAGCGTTCAATCTATCGCTCTCGCAATACTTTATGAATCTCAGGTTTTAAATCCATTACAAAGTAAAATCTGATCAGATGTAGTTATTATCTCAACTTTCTCCTTGACATGACTGAGATTGAATGGAGGAGGCTCGTTTGTGTCTCAACTATTTCTCCTGTCAAAAAGTCACCAATGTCTCAAACTGAGCTCAGATTTGTCAGGTCTGCAATCAGAAGTCAAAATTATTGAAGACCTCTATATGAACACAAAATGTATTATACCCATATCCAGATTTTCCTCTACAATCTAAATTCATATTCTAAGCATTTAAGGAGAAACATGTCAGACTAAACTGATACTTTGAAACAGAACTCCATTAAATCTAGTTGTTTCAAGCAGGTGTGGCATAAAGGACAAACAATTCCACCCAACAGTCACGTATAACAGGCCCATGTGAACTTCATTTGTGCAATGTTTGTAACTGTAGGCGCTGTGCTGACTTCATTACTGTTTATTTGCATTTTAAAACCAAGACAAAGCAGGTGAGAAAGGAGCTTTGGAATGCCATACATGCTTCCAAGTTTTGACGTTGCTAAAATCATCTTTAATAATTTAGTTCAGGCAGTTAGTTAACGTTGGTTCACATTGGTAACCAGAGGACAATGAAATGGTGTTTGCATGTATGCATGATGTCACGCTAGAGAAATCTGTTTTTCCCCTCTAATTATACACAGATGTTAAGAGAAGCATTGCTTAGATGTGTTTGAAGCACAATGGCTTTTAGTGTGAGTGTCACGGGACCTGTCCAAACATTTGATCAGTAAGGGTCTGACTGTTAGAGATGGAACACTTGTCTCAAAACAAAGAAAAACAAACTTCAAGGGTGCATCGTTTTCAGTGATGTGGGAAAGAGATGATGCTTTTAACGTTGAAAATTTATTCTCAGGGGAAAACGAGGTTTTTCACAGCTTAGGAAATTTGATTGAGTTCTCCGTGGGGTTTTGTTTATTTATTTAATCGATTAATCGTTTGTTACGATTAATCGATTAAAAGCTGTGAATCAATTTTTTTCTTTCATATTTCCCCAAGCACTGAACATTGATTAACGTGAATGTTATTGCCTCTACTTAGATGTCACTTTACTTTTTACAACGGGTGGATGCTACGTTTCAGGCAGGTCTGGGTGAGCATTCGCTTTTAAATAGAATGCATCTTTTGTTCCGACACTTTAATTTATTCAATTTTACGTGTCTAATACATGCATATGCAACTTATAACACACCCAAGACACAGAAAAACACGTATTCGAGCCATGTGACTCCTTTAAATCACCATTGTCATTAGATATTTCTAAAAAAGATCAGTAAATATCACTAGGATTTGTATTAAATTTATAATCATTGACTCGAAAGCTTGTGAACCGGAATCAAAATCAACGATCTTCTTCTAAATTTGCTTATAAGATATAAAAATGGAAACAAATAAAAAGATAATGAAGAGGGTAGAGGTTGGATTTGGGTAAATTTGATGAGAAATATTTGAGTTCATATTAAGATCTTCAATCATGTTGACTTTTGATTGACAAATATGAGCTGACACTCTTTTGAAACTCTATTTGTACTGATTTATGGCTCTTTTTCTCAGAAGAAAAATCTGAGAAAAAACTTGAGACCTTTCCATTTGCTCTAGATTACCTCTCGTTGATGTCTAGGAGAAATATCTGAGATACTTAAAGCGATGTCATCAGTAATTTTCCTTTATTATTGGTGAGCACTGATCATTAATCATTCAAATGTATTCAAAACACACAATCATGAGTGTGACATCATATCCTGATGCTTGCTAATTTAATTCTGTACGTCTGAAGTTTAGTTTGACTTCACCTAAACAGAAGATTTTCTCAGAGAAGAGTAAAATGATATATTTTTGAGACGTGTCTGTACCTTTTAAAATGTTCATGCAAGATTTCCTCCATGATTTCCCACAGTTCAGGTCCCAATGCGTTTTCTAGAAAGATCGTCTATGGGCTCTTAAAAAAAAAAAAACAGACAAAAGTGGAACTTCTATACATACACGCATCTCTAATGTCAATGACATTATGTATAAAAGTACAGCAGACACAATGCTCAATGTCTTCGAGGTTTAGAAAAAAAAAACACAAAAATACAAGCACGTTACAACAAGTACACACTCTCTCACACACACACGCATTCCTAACCTCACAGGAAAACTCACTTTGGTTCAGATTTTCCACAGCACACTCCTATGTTTTGAAACCTGAACATCTGAAAGTTGTACACATTTATTGTTGGAAATTACGTCATTGTGCAAATATGAGTTCAAAATACCCTTATAAATCCAGTGTTATTTACACATTTTTCTTTTATGACATTAAAGCTGCAATCCATAACTTTTTCCTCAAAATTTTTATAAATCGAGCTGTCGGGTTGTAGGAAATGTCTGTTTGTTTTTTAACACCAACAAAGATAAGTAAATAAAGTAACCTGCAGTTTTGGGTTTATAGTAGGGCTGTCAATAGATGGAGAAATGTAATCGGGATTACGTGAATTAACTGTGATTAATCGCACACGTATAGTGAAATTAAACATACACTATTTATTTTCTTTAACATGTTTATTTTAGTGTAGTCAATCGAATAAGAAAATTAACCAACTAAACACACCTCTTTTTTGTTTTTTAATAAACGTTAACATTCATTTATAAATAATTTCACATTTTATCTCCAAATTATTGTAGAAACAACCCATTTCTTTAACAGCGTCATTTTTGAATGAAAGCCAATTCTAATATTGTTTGCTTTGCAATCCGGTAGCCAATGTTGCGACTGATGGAGATGGTGGTCTAGTGGTTTAAACCACTGAACTGGCAAATCAAAGGTTGCTGGTTCGATCCCAGCAGCCACCACCAGTGTGTCCTTGAGCAAGACACTTTACTCCATGTTGCTCCAGGGGGATTGTCCCTGTAATAAGTGCACTGTAAGTCGCTTTGGATAAAAGCGTCTGACAAATGACTAAATGTAAATGTAAATGTCATCGTGTCGGCGGAAGTCGGCAGCTCTCCATTGAAATGAATGGGATCATGCTGCTTTATCGCTTGTAATCTAAACGCAGCTTTCCACAGCTAGAACCAGTCCATCTATACTGGATGTGTCAATACAACCATTTCAAATCGTACCTAAATAGTTTAAAGGCATTTATATGAATGAGAGCGTGATAATATAATGTAACGCTGGACAATGATGACAGAAAAAAACGGATGTTGCATACTTGCGTTAAAGTTTAAAACGCATTAATCTGAAAAATGAAAAGCATGTGTTAACTCCTTAACGTTGACAGGCCTAGTTTTTTAGATATCGATAGAAAGGCAAAAGTTAAAGTTTATTTTACTTTAAATATTTTTTAACAACAACATTTAATGTCTAACCATGCACACTATTAAAACGCTACACTGCTGCATTTGATTGTACTGCATATCTAGTTTTATTGAAGACATATAATCATCTTGACTTAAATAGCAAAGCATGACTTTCCACATCGCAAAAACTTGTTCACCATCCTAACACATATTTAATATGTAACAGCATGGAAAATAAGATCTCAGACTGATATTGAACTGAATCACACAAGTCTCTGGAGGTCAAACGCGATCACCACAAACGTTTCCTCTGATGTCGTGGTGGTTTAGTTTGGACACAGAACAAGTCTCGGTTAGGTCACTCATATATGTTCATTTCAAACTCGTTTCAAAGTATCTGAGATGATCGAGGTGTGTCCGTCGACATTCAGTTTTGTTTTAAAAAGTTGTTTACAGGAAATGAATTACATAAGATTCTTAATGTTGGCCTTGTGGGTTTTGAGGCAGGAAGAATCCATATGGAACATTCATCCAATGGGAAGTGGAACAAGCGTTTTCAGCTCAGAGCTGAACATGTTAACAAGAACTTTTCACCAGAGTTGTACCAATTTCTCCATCAGTTAGAGGTCAGGCTCTGGCTGTTTAGTTTTCTGTTTTTCTCCATTGACAACATATACAAGTTGCTTTGTTATATTTACACAGTTCAGGATACTTGCTTGAAATCTCACAGAAATGTGTTAACCTTATGATGCTAATTCGTATCAATTCGTCACACGTGAATAGTGCAGAAATGTAAGATTATAAAAAACAATAATGATTCCTCCCAAAGCAGATTGTACCAAAATGTCCAAACAAGATTTTATCCATCAGCCAACTTGTAAAATAGCTCAGTAAAAAGCTTTGATATTGCGGAATAGTATGCATTTCTACAGCAGAAACCCTTCATGTACCTGCTAGTAGTCAAAGTCTGATGAACTACAATTTTTTCAATTTCTTTTTTGCTACGTCAAGCTATGTTTGTCACAGCTACCACCCTAATCTGCTTTTAGTAATTTTCCAGTTGCATGTCTCTTTAAATGTAAATATTCTAAATATAATCATTCCACCAACAAGAAAGTGGAACATTACAAAACATAGACGTTCAATTTAGAATCGTAATCGTTTTTTTTTGAGGCATCAGAAAGAGTAATTAGTGTTTTTTACACAGAAACAGTGTTTATGTTCACAGCATTCATGGATTTATTGAGATGTTAACCTCTGCGGGCCTTTTCCACATTCCAGTTAAAATACTGGCAGTAGTGGATTGGTTTGGGGTGTATTTTGTACGGGCACAGGAAAGCCACTCTTATTCTTTAATGGCCCCTGTAAATAATTAGGCTAACACGGCTGTTTATGAGCAACATGATTACACTTGGCACTGGGAGCCAACCAAACCTTTCCATCGGATGAGAGACAAGGGATTCATGAACACACACACTATATCTGATATGAGGGTATTTTATACATCTGTAATGCGCTCGGCTATTATACAGAACAAAAATGAGATAAAATAGTTGCTTATTAATGAAGAGAAACCACATCCTCTCGACGGCGTACAAAACCAACACTCGAATGAAAAAGTGTATTTTTCTGGTAAAGAGGCTCTTAAAGACTAAAGCACTGGAAGCATGCGAGTACTTTATTTACAGACGCCCCTTTATTTTGATAGTCTCATTATCTGTTTTAAAAATATATGCTTTGACATAGGATTTTTTATGATGGAAAAATTGCAATTGCAATTTATACAATTCATGAGACTTTTATCACGGTATGTGTCATGATTGCTCATAATTGACATGAGAGACATGGCGTGTGAACCCAAGTGCAGGCAGACACAGACGGTATTGATGGTAACAAAGAGATGTCTTATTTAACATAAAACATTAAACAAAACAGGCAAAACAAAAACCCACGAGGGGAAAACAGGACAGGATACCTTTAACAGAAAACCACTAACTACTAAACTATAAAACAAACACTTGGAAAGAACACTAAACTAAGACTTACTAGACAGCACAGGAACAGGAAACTTGAAACACTGGTACAGACAACTCACAGGTACATAGAACGCTGGTACAAGACTGGTACAACAAGTAATGCACGAGCAACGAGACAAAGAAACGTGAGGACTCTTTATAGGGGAAACAACAGAGGATCATAACGAGCAACAGGTGCTGGGGATTAGCACTAAGGAGAGGCTGACGAGGAACGAGATGTAGGGAACAATGACGAGACACGAGAAAGAACTATTCAATCTCACACAAAACCATAGGTTATGCCATGATTCCACTTGAGACAGGAATAAAACATGACATGGTAGTGGAACCATGACATAAGCCCCCCCTCAAATGAACACCTCCAGGTGTTCATCAAGGGGCAACTAACAAGACAAGACTGACTTGGACAAGGACAAAAACCAGACAGACAAGGTCAACATGATAAGGGGGATACAAGACATGACAATGAGTGGACTAGGGTGTGACAATAAAAATAACAGACAAGGGAGGGGGGGTGGGGGCAAACAAGAAAACACAGGGGAATGTCCAGAAGGGGTAGGGCTGGGTGGGGAAGTTCCAGCCCTTGGGGACGCGCCAGAGCGCGGAGCCCCAGGGGGCACGACAGGGGAAGTCCCTTGGGGAACTGTCCTAGTCCCCTGCCGGATTGTTGGTCTGGATCCCGGCTGGAATGCCGGACGGGACACAGGCTGAAAGGCCGGCTGGAATGCCGGACGGGACACAGGCTGAAAGGCCGGCTGGAATGCCGGACGGGACACAGGCTGAAAGGCCGGCTGGAATGCCGGACGGGACACAGGCTGAAAGGCCGGCTGGAATGCCGGACGGGACACAGGCTGAAAGGCCGGCTGGAATGCCGGACGGGACACAGGCTGAAAGGCCGGCTGGAATGCCGGACGGGACACAGGCTGAAAGGCCGGCTGGAATGCCGGACGGGACACAGGCTGAAAGGCCGGCTGGAATGCCGGACGGGACACAGGCTGAAAGGCCGGCTGGAATGCCGGACGGGACACAGGCTGAAAGGCCGGCTGGAATGCCGGACGGGACACAGGCTGAAAGGCCGGCTGGAATGCCGGACGGGACACAGGCTGAAAGGCCGGCTGGAATGCCGGACGGGACACAGGCTGAAAGGCCGGCTGGAATGCCGGACGGGACACAGGCTGAAAGGCCGGCTGGGCAGCCGGACTTGACGGCGGCTGGGCAGCCGGACTTGACGGCGGCTGGGCAGCCGGACTTGACGGCGGCTGGGCAGCCGGACTTGACGGCGGCTGGGCAGCCGGACTTGACGGCGGCTGGGCAGCCGGACTTGACGGCGGCTGGGCAGCCGGACTTGACGGCGGCTGGGCAGCCGGACTTGACGGCGGCTGGGCAGCCGGACTTGACGGCGGCTGGGCAGCCGGACTTGACGGCGGCTGGGCAGCCGGACTTGACGGCGGCTGGGCAGCCGGACTTGACGGCGGCTGGGCAGCCGGACTTGACGGCGGCTGGGCAGCCGGACTTGACGGCGGCTGGGCAGCCGGACTTGACGGCGGCTGGGCAGCCGGACTTGACGGCGGCTGGGCAGCCGGACTTGACGGCGGCTGGGCAGCCGGACTTGACGGCGGCTGGGCAGCCGGACTTGACGGCGGCTGGGCAGCCGGACTTGACGGCGGCTGGGCAGCCGGACTTGACGGCGGCTGGGCAGCCGGACTTGACGGCGGCTGGGCAGCCGGACTTGACGGCGGCTGGGCAGCCGGACTTGACGGCGGCTGGGCAGCCGGACTTGACGGCGGCTGGGCAGCCGGACTTGACGGCGGCTGGGCAGCCGGACTTGACGGCGGCTGGGCAGCCGGACTTGACGGCGGCTGGGCAGCCGGACTTGACGGCGGCTGGGCAGCCGGACTTGACGGCGGCTGGGCAGCCGGACTTGACGGCGGCTGGGCAGCCGGACTTGACGGCGGCTGGGCAGCCGGACTTGACGGCGGCTGGGCAGCCGGACTTGACGGCGGCTGGGCAGCCGGACTTGACGGCGGCTGGGCAGCCGGACTTGACGGCGGCTGGGCAGCCGGACTTGACGGCGGCTGGGCAGCCGGACTTGACGGCGGCTGGGCAGCCGGACTTGACGGCGGCTGGGCAGCCGGACTTGACGGCGGCTGGGCCGGGCTTGGTGCCGGTTGCTGGACCGGGCTTGGTGCCGGTTGCTGGACCGGGCTTGGAGCCGGTTGCTGGACCGGGCTTGGTGCCGGTTGCTGGACCGGGCTTGGTGCCGGTTGCTGGACCGGGCTTGGTGCCGGTTGCTGGACCGGGCTTGGTGCCGGTTGCTGGACCGGGCTTGGTGCCGGTTGCTGGACCGGGCTTGGTGCCGGTTGCTGGACCGGGCTTGGGACCTTGAGGCTCGGGACCACAGGACTCGGGATCTCCGGATTCGGGACCACAGGACTCGGGATCTCCGGATTCGGGACCACCGGACTCGGGATCTCCGGATTCGGGACCACCGGACTCGGGATCTCCGGATTCGGGAACTCCGGACTCGGGAACTCCGGACTCGGGAACTCCGGAGCTGTTGCCGGTTGCTGCACTGGGTGGCAGGACAGCAACTTCGGCCTGGGACGACCTCCACGTGGCCTTCTCCCTCTACGGTCGGTCTGGCCCGCGGCTGACTTAGCCGGGCCAGTGGGGGACCGAGGGAGTACCGGGAAGGAGGTATCCCGCGACGTCGTCCTCGAGTCTCTAGCCACCCACTCATCTCGGACTCCACCAGAAGAACCGGCGACCGTGGAGCTCGAGCCAGAGGGTACTGAATCCCCCAGGGCAGCGGCAGCCAGGACGAGACCCTCCGTAGCGCTCGACCGTGGGGTGAAAGTCCCATGTGGAACCTCACCCCCGGGATCGCTCCGGTTGGTCACGTACCTGACCATGTCCGCAAACCCCAAGGGAGACAGCAGCCTCTTCTCCGACGGTGTGAGGCGCCGGGTGAGGCAGCAGTTGAAGATCGTCTTCAACTCCGCCTCACCAAACTCGGTCACCTCCGCCACCGCCGAGAATGCCCTGGCGAACTCCTGGTCACCGTAAGACCCCTGGCGGAATCCAAGTAGCAAGTGGGCCTGGCGAGACCGCAAGGACAACGTCGTACCGTCCATGCTGCCTACTGGGTTCGATTTTGGCTCGTGCATTCTGTCATGATTGCTCATAATTGACATGAGAGACATGGCGTGTGAACCCAAGTGCAGGCAGACACAGACGGTATTGATGGTAACAAAGAGATGTCTTATTTAACATAAAACATTAAACAAAACAGGCAAAACAAAAACCCACGAGGGGAAAACAGGACAGGATACCTTTAACAGAAAACCACTAACTACTAAACTATAAAACAAACACTTGGAAAGAACACTAAACTAAGACTTACTAGACAGCACAGGAACAGGAAACTTGAAACACTGGTACAGACAACTCACAGGTACATAGAACGCTGGTACAAGACTGGTACAACAAGTAATGCACGAGCAACGAGACAAAGAAACGTGAGGACTCTTTATAGGGGAAACAACAGAGGATCATAACGAGCAACAGGTGCTGGGGATTAGCACTAAGGAGAGGCTGACGAGGAACGAGATGTAGGGAACAATGACGAGACACGAGAAAGAACTATTCAATCTCACACAAAACCATAGGTTATGCCATGATTCCACTTGAGACAGGAATAAAACATGACATGGTAGTGGAACCATGACAGTATGTGGCATTATCTCGGTATTTCGATGCTTTCGAATGCTTTTTAAAATAATTTTGTTTTTAAATCCACTAAATAATAACTATTGGAAGAAAATGACACATTATCATTGTTTTATAAATCTTATTTCTTATGGTAATATTCTTTATTCATATTCTCATATTTGTATCCCTGTGTCATGACCAGTAAAACCCTACAACCAGAAATGAGATTGATGTTAATATTCGTCAAACACGGTAAACAGAGTAAACTCCGCCCACTAAAACCACATCAGTATCACATCATCACAGGGGCATACACCTAGGTTAGAACAACATTTCAAGAGGATGATTTAGACAAGTCAAACAAAACCACTTGTTCTTTTTTCGTGGAGGGGAACATGCGATGTGTCGATATCTGCTTAATAAGCAGTCCAATGGCCGACACAAACTAGCCCAATGACAGCAGCCCAAGTACCAAAACTCAGAATATGTCACTCTCATATCTAAATAAATCAATATTATAGTAGTTATCGTAAATACGGTATAAGTAAATTTATGAAAACAAGCTCTCTGTGCGTTCACACCCAGGCGAATCTGTCACTAGGTGCGGCTAGTCTCTTTCTACGAGGTTGTTAGTTTTCCTAGTTTTGGTTGCTCTAGTAACATTTATAAAGAAACTGCAGTAACTGACAAGAGACTGATGACGTGAGCTCTGCTGCTTTACTCCTATTGGTAGTCGCTTCCGAAAGTCGCACATCAATTGCATAAAGTTTAGCAAATCTCAACTTTTCACGTCGCTAGACACGGCCACTTCCTGTCAGCAACGGTCACTGCTCGTGTCGCCGGCTATCCATTGAAATGAATCACATTGCCTCGCTTTGACGCTGGTGGTGCGAACCCACAGTAAGAATGAAGCAGATGAACAAATTCTATCTACCTTTAACTTTCTAAATTGAAACTAAAAAATAAAAAAACAAAAATGATATTAAAAAAGAAACGAAACTCTTCAAATCTGTCCATCCATCCAAACGGCTGTATTCAGGTCAGGTATTGTCAACAGTTAAATTCTGGGTAAAAAAAAATGTATGCCCTGTTTTAGGCAAAACGTTTTAAAAGAAAGTTTAAACAAAACTTTATAGATGGGAAGACATGCTAAATGACCCTTAAATATAAAATCGTATTCTTACAAAGTCTGCAGTTTTATCTAGAAATATTATATATATATATATAGTCGGTATGTTTTAGAGTGTGTAAGTGAACACATTTTTTTCTGAGGTGAAGTGAACTCTATCCCCTGCTCGGTGTGTAGAGGATTGAGTACGCTGGTTTGGCAGAGGTCTTCCTCTTCTGGGTGGCACATGTATAAAGTCATATGGAGGTAAACGAGAGGTAAAACAACACTGGACTTGACCGGGATCCATACAGACATCATGAGCTCCTCCGGACACGATTTCGGTCTAGACAATCTCGGCAAATTTCTCAACAAATTCAGACATTTCAAAATCGTTTCGCTCAACAGTTCACACGCTTTCGGTATCACCTGCACTTGTGATTGTGAAAACTGCCTTTATGTCTGTTGTTTAATCAGACTGCGACATCCTATGTGCAATAGTACACTGTGTCCAGAAACAGCATGTGTTTTAAATACACTGTCCTGTACTGTATATTGGAAGGTGTATATAGCTGACAGGCGTGTGAAACTGTACATTACACGCCATCGTCCGTGTTGTTTCAGCTGTGTGTTCACTGACTCACTCGCTTCCAGACAAAATTCCCCTCTCCCTCAAAGCTCTTTTTTTAAGGAAATGTGTATTTGTGCATGTGGCGTTCCCTCACCTGCTTCGCCGGACGCTCAGTACAGTGTACAGATCACCATGGCAACAGCAGGGATGACTGACAGGACAGGTGGAGGCCGTTAGCGTGTGCATGCAAGGAAAAATAAAAAACAGTTATGTACTGTATATAAAAAATGTCTTTGGGTTAAATGTCATTGGGTTAAAGGTCAGTGCCAGAAGAGCTAATAGACCAATAACATAGGAATATTGAAATTCAAAGCTTAAACAAGTTAAGACCCATATAGAGACATTAAGTGACATATTTATTTAAAAAAATCAAAAGGTTGTCATCCGAGATGGCATGGGGGCGTTTTTTTTTTACATTTTGGGGTTAAAGACGATGTCATTTCCTTAAATATGACTTTGAGGAGAACGTTCCGATAAAGAGGAAGTGTCTCAAAGCATGACATAATTTAGTAAGAATTATGTGACACACGAGCAGAGGTATGTGTACAGTCACGACTCTGGGTGGCATATTAGGTTTCTGTGTTAGTCTGTGGAATTTTGTGTTTGTTTTCTAGAATCATACAGTATAATAAACCCAGGTCTGTGTGACCCGTGATTATTTGCATGAGAAGGTTTGTTTGGAGGAGAAGTGTAGGTCTGGCTCCTCCGAGGACACAGCAGAGCGCATCAGGACATGTTCATTTCTCAAAGCGACAGACAAACGTTTCCCGCCGGGATCGGCTCTTGTGGAGAATTGCATTTCCTGAGAATCGCCCATCTACCCCATGAGCTTTTTTAATTAAAGCACTGCTTTCCCAGCACGTCCCTAAAGCTTACAGCCTCAATGCACACGGGTCACACTCCATGGGTTTAACTCAACCTGAGAGATTCGGTCTCTATGGACGCAACGTATAATATACACAAATACTGCAAACGCATACAATTGTATGATTGTGTATAGCACTCAAAAACTTTTTCTGTCCTAACCTGTATGCTCTGAATCAAAAACTCTAAATCTATGTATTAAATGGACAAAAAAAGAAATTCTATAGCATTTACTATCCCTCATATTGTTCCAAATCTGATTGACTTCTTTCTTCTGCAGAACACAAAAGAAGATATTTTGAAGAACGATAATAACCAAACAACATTGATTCCCATTGTATGGACACAAACCCACTGAGACATTTCTCAAAATACCTTATTTTAGTTCCAAACCTGTATGACTTTCTCTCTTCTGCAGAACACAAATGAAGATATTTTGAAGAACGTTAATAACCAAACTACATTGACCCCCACTGTATGGACACAAACCTAGTGAGACATATCTAAAAATCCCTTCTTTTTGTTCTAAACCTTTTTGACCAACTTCTGCGGAACACCGTTTTTTAAGGTTAAGATCAAACATGTGAACTTCATGAATTTTGTTTGGTGCTTATCTTTGTTTTTGTCTTCCTCTTTCTGTAACACACCCGTATTCGATTTCTAATTTTCTGCCAGGAGAATTTGAAGGGCTTCAGTTGCGGTTCGGCACGTTCACGCATGATAACACATAGAGAGCGAAACCCGATTCTCAAAACTGAGGGATGGAGGTATGAAGGACAAAGATCTCCTGCCGTCAGAGCCAAGAGCCGCATTCCAGCGTAGGTCACGGATTTGGATGAAGTGGTTCATAGTTTCTGGGTGGAGAGTGAGAGAAGTGCTTTTATTTCCTCTTCTCTCGCTCTTGGCCCTGCGGATGGGATGTTTGGTGAGGTTTGGATGAAGCCCTTGACCGGGTTCAGTGGCAGAAAGCCCATCCCTGCAGACCACCGGGACTTCTTCAGGGCCAGGCTCGTGTTCCTGCAGGCCGTCCTGAGCAAGCCAACCCTGGGAAAAAAGGCTTAGTCATCGGTATCTAGAGAAGAAGAGAAAGATGTGAGCGTTATACATCACTATGAGAGATTTCTTGTGGTTTTTCAATGTTTTTCAATCGCTCAATAAATTTATCTCCATTTAAATCTGTAACTTTTTATGTTAAAACAAACAGAAGTCAGTTACTGAGCAAGTCAAAAAACAATCGAAAAGTCTTTACGGGTACACTTATAATAGTGCTTTATTATCATTATATAATAAGAAAGAAGTTTTTCAACCCATAAAAAGATCATTAATAAAATAGCTCTGTTCATTGTTTTGGAAGAATTTGACGGATTCTTTAAAAGAAGCAAATGACATTTAAAGATCTCAAGTTTGGCAGAATTCAAGAAATCTCTGGGAATATTCCACACTCATGACATCATGTTTTGTCATTGCGTGTTATGTAAGCTCACAATCTTCTGATAACACACACTGAGACTGGTTTGGCTGGAGATACACCAGATGAATTGTAGCATAACTAATTGATTATTCAATTATCCAAAGGAAGTATTTCACAATATTCCCAAAGGTGACGTACAGATGTTAAGCTCTTGTGAGAGACTTTGGAAGAAGTCAACTTTGTCATGTTACGGTGGAGTTTGGTAGGGGAAAACTATCTGAAATATTTCATCACAGCATTTGTCTGTATCTAGGAAATCATGGTCGAATCCGTGCTGTTTTCCTGGAAATGACTAAGAAAATACGTCTTCTCAGAATGTCAAAATATCCACAAAAACAAGTCTGAGTTACAGACTCAGACTCAACAAGTTACTGAGTTACCAACCAACCCAACAAGTCCATATGATGCTACTACTTGTTTTTTTTCCGAAATAAAACTTATTTATAAGTTGAGAGAATCTTTGCTGAACTTTTTCCTCCCTCACGGCAGAAGAGAATAAGATTTATTTATATATCCAAAGTGTATATGAAAAAAATTGTCAGGCGATAACAAAGTTGCACTTAAATGGCTAAACTTTTGTACGTTTCTATAAGACTTTAAGGCATATTTTTCTTACATCATTGCCGACTGACCAACACACTATCTACGGTAAACCTCACCCGAACAGTGTTGACATGCCGACAGCTGCGTTGTGTCTGGGAATATGGGGAAATTCAATCAGGACTGCACACATCTGGACCAATGGAGTAGTGATTTATTTCCTCACGATGTTGTGCAACGTCTCAAAACATCATCATCATCATCTGATCTCTCCCTGCACAAATCAAT
Source organism: Triplophysa bombifrons (assembly GCA_029783895.1). NCBI lineage: Eukaryota > Metazoa > Chordata > Actinopteri > Cypriniformes > Nemacheilidae > Triplophysa > Triplophysa bombifrons. The sequence goes on from CM056452.1 coordinate 27,763,161, forward strand.
ACAACCCAGACACATTCAATCTTTCAGATTCAGAGTAATTTACAGATCTCGACATAATTTCCTGGTGTCCAGGTCTCTGTAGTCTCTTCACTACATGTTCATGGAAAGAAACAAGTAAAATTTTTGAATGACATCAGCAAATGATGAATGATTCAATTTTATTTTTTACTACTTATTTGGTGTTCTCGATTGTGTTTCATTTCAGTATCAACTTAGTCTCAGATGTTTCTCTCACACAAGCAATACAATGCGACAATTTGATAAGAAATGTTAGAGTTCATATTGAGGTATTCAATAATATTGACTTTTTATTGCGGACTTGACAAATCTGAGCTCAGTGAGACATTGTTGATATCTCTTATGAACCTCTAATGGCGACATTTACGAGACTTTGTCTTAAGCAAATATTTTCATTTGCTTTCTATTTAATCTCATTGATGTCTATGAGAAATAACTGACGTATTAAAGAGAATTAATCTGTGATTCATTTACTATGGGTTGACTTTATTGAAGCACATTCAATATGTTCCTTGGATCATTCTCAAATGCTGACAAAAACACGAACCATTTCATCTTGTTTATGCATTCCAAAGAAGATTTATATAAACTATAAAAAGAATATTAGTGCTGTCAAACGTATGCAGGTCATCTCACTGAAATAACTCCTCAGTATGATTATTGATGAAGTCAATGAATGAGGGCTAAAAATAAGCCCATCTCTCTGAGGCCGGCTGCAGGACTCTCGGGCCGGGACGGATGTGCACTTAGACATTCACTTGTTCGTGGATAATGTTTCAACCATCTGTTTAGGAAAATGTTGGCGTTTCATGTTTCAGACGTATAATTGAAACAGCAGACGCACAAACCGCACAGGCGTCCATTATTGTGCATTAGACTCGACTTCAAGTGCACTTGTGTTCAAATGTCACACGAGCATGCCGTCAGTCACTTTCCCGTATGAGATGCTTCCTCAAACAAATGATCTTCTGATCATTAGAGATGTTTGAAAATCAATCATTTTATCATTACTATTGCTTAAGTATCAATCATTCATGTGCCTTGTTAAGTGCCACAGCAACCATTTATAAACACCCTTGAAACCACCAAAAGCAAAGTTGAAACCGGAAGAGCAAAGTGGTCTAAATCCCTATGCTAGCAACACCCTAGCATTGTGTCGAGCTTTGCATGTGCAAACACATATCACACTTTAAGTTCATCTTCTGAGAAAACGTCATTGTTTAGATCTCAGGAGGCACAAGAGAAAAACACACCCAGCCCAAACTTGCCTTTGCCTAGAAGTCAACTTTAACCTTCTATACAACCAAAACTCAACACTGTTGCTTATCCTGCCATGAAGGGAAAGTTCAGCTAACATTCCTCTCTGGCATTCGGAGCAGCAGACAGTCCGTCTACACGAACACAGCTCGCCCCGCAGCACAATATTTGTCGGTTCTGATTTCAGAAGAAGAGAACAGGAATGCTAACCGCAACAGTTCTGTTTCACAATCCACTGCTAATCGTTCTGATGGGTATCTCTTACCTCTGACACCATAAACCTGGCATTCACTAATGTGCCAGAAATAAAGTAATGGACAGTTTGTTATAGACGGCATCGAAAATATTCAACCAACAAGGGCATTGTCTTCTTCATGAGCTTGTAACTGCACTGCTGCATTTCACCAGTTCGGCCCGGTATTTAAATCCTGTCATGATTTCTGCACAATCATATCATTCTAAACCCCCATGATCCATAGAAAGAGATGTTTAAATGTTAAATGTGCTATCTTCTCATGCTTGACATGGTCAACTTGTCAAAAAAGTTGAGTTGGACGTATTACGTAGTATTTCGTATAGATTTGGAAAGCTATTTTGTACACGAAAAACCGCTACGTAACAACTTTTCTTCGTCCCTTATTGGGCAATTCTCCCGGAAAAGCACAGCCATGGCAAGGCAAAATAAATAGCCTGCCCATCCGTCAACCGACAAGTGAGACCCGCTTACCATCAAGATTGCCTGCGCCACGTCAAGATTGACTGCGCTGTGGGTCGTAACTAAACAATTCTCGTCCACCATTCACTCCCATTGTAGGAAAAATGACAATGGCAGCCAAAAGTCCCCCAGAACCGTTTGCTTTCCCACATTCTTCATAATATCTTCTTTTGTGTTCATCAGAACAAAGAAATATATACAGATTTGGAACAACTTCAGGGTTAGTAAATGATTTTCATTTTCATTTTTGTGTGGACTGTTCCTTTAAGAAAATACTAGACCATGAAACGCTGATAATAGCAGTACCGCACAATCTACAACACAGATTTAAAACAATGAAAACAATAATATCTATACAAGCACGTCACAATTAAAAATGTTTGGATAAAAAATTAATAAAACTAGGGCCATACGATTTTCACGATTCGGAAAATGCGGACGGAATTACAGTATACAGGCATTAAAAGGGAATTTGATGTATAACGTGGAATGGCCTGGAATCTTGCAAACTTAAGTCTTCTTAATCATAAATAGCACAGAACAGCTAATAATGAATTCCCTTTGAAGCTGCACTGAAACTGTAATTTTGTCCTTCAACCGTTTGGAGTCCATTGAAATCCACTATATGGAGAAAAATCCTGGAATGTCTTCATCAAAAACCTTAATTTATTTTCAACTAAAGAAAAAAAACCATAGCCATCTTGGATGACATGGGGGTGAGTAAATTATCATGAAAATTTATTTTGAAAGGGAAGTACTCCTTTAAATTGTACTTCTTTTTAGCCAGCTGGTCTGGACAAATCTTAGTTACAAATCTTGTATGTATGTTATGATATTTTGTAAACTGAACTAAATGTACTAGTAAAATAATAAAAATCTAATTTAAGTAACAATAAAAACAAAAGAAAATAAAATAAAATAAAATAAAATAGAATAGGCATTGGAAAGATGCTGGTTTTTATTAACATGGTAGTGCATTACGAAATATTTTTAATAGATTTTTCCGTAAGATTCAAAAACACTAAAGTGTCTAAGTGTCTAGCTAAAGTAAACAAGTAGATGCTATAGTACACTAGTTATATTTTTGGCCACACGAAAAATACTTCATTGTATCTCAAAAAAACGGAAAACACAGAATCCAGAAAATTTAAACAAACCAGAATTTGGGAAAAAAATTAAACTGATTTCATAGGACCCTATAAAACAAAACCTTGACATGTGATATCACATCCATTTGGTTCCTACTGTATTAAACATTTTGCATGTTCAAAGTGCAGTGTGACCGCAGCTTCAGACAGAAGACTTCATGGAATGTCTCTCATGGGAATTTCTCTTCAATTTTCTATTTTCTACCACACATTATTCTTAGCATTCTCAGCTAACGCTGGAAAAAAACACAGACTGGCCTCTCTGGTGTCGCACCCTTAACCTGACCTTGACACAATGACAGTGCAACTACAATTTCTTCACATCGACGCCGTGTAAAAACCAGACGGTAAAAAATCGGAATATGAAATTAGTTATAACTACTGTAAAAAGCCTTCTCTGTACTCTGCATACTGTATATATATGTAGAACACCACAGGCTCATATTACTGTCCAAAGGTACTCGTCAATAAAAAACAATGTAAAATCATTGTACTTCATATAAGGGTTACATAAATAAAACTTGTCTCTTTGTTGTGTTGTGATAAAAGATAAACATCATTGGTTAAACGTGCTGCTGTGGGGTTCAGATGGTGGATAGACAGAATAAACAAAAGAGAAGAGAGACTGATGAGGTGGAGGAGTTTGTTTGGCCCACTGACCCCATCTGAAGAGAGAATGTGACTGAACCTCGAAGAAATGTTCTTCGCTGCTACTGCCCCATCTGAACCCCTGGATGAACCCTACATGCAGACGGACGATATTAAAGCTTCAATAAAAAACTTCAAGTGTCTGTTTTTGTGCTTTGGAAAGGGCCGTTTAAAACTCCCTTCATGTGCTGGAAGAATTACAGCATTTTAAAGCCAAATCTCTGTCACAGCATCACTACAGATGTTAGTTTAACTTTTTCTCACATTAGCATTATTAGCATTTTTTATTACGTTTATAATTAACAAAACATTGGAGCTCAGAAAACCAGTGAACCAACCATCAGTGTGGAAGTATCTCAAAATTTCTGTGGTAGCTTTAACAGCATTAATAGACTAATACGTAGTTTATATTCTAAATCTAGTCATTTCTGCCTTAAATTAACTAAGTTCAAAGGTAGAGCAAGATGAAAAGACTTTATGTTTCATCACAACAAATGGAGAACAGTTGAGCACTGCTTTGTCTCTCAGTGTTTCTCCTTAGAAAATTTCAATCTGACCAACACATTTACACTTTTGAAGCGAGTGCAGAATGACATCTACAGTTGTCAGTTCAGTGGACAATCCACATGTTTAAAAGAAATACTGTTTCCGAATCCAAGACCCCACTTATTTCAAGTGAGGGTACTATATAAATAGCCGTTAATGATCACCTTTTATTTATGTCACATATTTACATAAAACTTACCTTTTTATAAACTCCATCCGTGTTTATAATTTTTTAATGTTTCCATATGGCCTCTGATAGAGTGTTTGGACCTGAAAACGGTATACCTTCTTCCGTACGGTGGTTACGTCAGGCTTATACCAACAGATACCTGATTGGGCTTATCAAAAAACAGGAAGTAACCATCCATAAAGTCAAAGAATTGTGTGTGATTTTTACACCACAAGCAAACAACTAAATAACAACTGCAATTTTTTTGAAAGAATCATACAAACAGATTACTTGAATATCCTCCTGTATGTATTTGGCCAGAGACGGGTGGTTGGTCTGAACTAGTGCTGTAGTCGGGACCACCCAAAATGAGACAAGAGGGTGTTGAGACCAAGACAAGACAAAGACTTTTAGGGGTCAAGACCAAGAAAAGACCAAGAACAGCTAAAAGATCCACATTACACCAAAAAGTCATAATTACAGAATCATTCTTATCTTTTCAGTAGCAAAATAACTGAGTTACTCAGAAATGCACAGAAGTTCTGATTTGTTCTAGATTTGTTTGTGACTAGCCAAAATAGAACAAAAACGTGTGACTGTGTCTAACATGGTGTCGCTTACTAACTCATTGATTTATGCAATCTAATAAACTATATCACGTCTTCAGATCACGTCAGATGTTATAAAATAAATAAACAACATCATATACAAGTACCTTTTTTGTAATCACACCTTTAATGTTGGGGAACCTTTGTATGAATTTTAGGACAATCCCCCATTCATCTCTTACAAGCACAAGTAGTAACAAAATAAATCAAATAAGAAATATGTCAATGACTGAAGTTTACCATCCGATCACATGAATGATGTTAACACATAAATCAGAAACTGCACCAGCAATTTCGTGTTTTTCCCACAATTGTGGTCTTGACCAGTCTTGAAATAAAATCCCCAGACCACAACATCTGAGACCAAGACAAGGCCGAGACCAAAGACCAAGACCGCTCTCAAGTACTTCAACACTAGTCTGAACCCAAATCATTGATTCGGTCAATGTCAATTCAGTCGATGTTGCCGTGTCATTCTGGGCAGGATGCTAAATGAAACAGAATTATGCCTTAATACATTTTTATTAAGCATGGCACATTTATAGTGTTTACACTGGTACGGGCCAGGGAAGTTCCCCTATGAATTGCCAACTATAAATGATTACACACTAAAATGACGCACATCCTCATGTTACCCAAAATGTATCATATCCTGCATGGGTCAGTGATGTCTGATTCACACTTTCAAAGCATCAGTCAAACAGGGCTGAATAGCATAAGTTATTGGAAGCATTTGTTTGTACGCCCTATATTTTGTGTATAACACTGCATCAGTTTCAAGATCGTCAACAGCGATATGGTCTTATAAATCAGGTCAAGGAAACATTTAATTTTGCCAGCACTGTTAGAAACATTGGGAATTTAAATCAACAGATTGGTGGTAAATAGATGATTAGTTTTATACATATTTAACTACATGAGCTGTGTCTCGTTTTGTAAGGCCGCGTCCTTGTGTCCTCCATAGGTATCATCCTCTAAAGGATGCGGTATACAGAGGATTCTCCACTAAGAATTAAACAAGACATCCTTCATGGGACATTGTGGCAGAAAAGTAAACAGGAAGTACCATGTTGCCAAGACAACAAGTTGCACTCGCACACCTGTAAAATTAATTTAAATCATTTCTACATGATTTTAAGAGGTACAAAGTTGGTAACTTTCAAATTGCGCAGCGTAAATAGCGAGTCCGCAGTAAAAGCGCAACTGGCTCTTAAAGCGGCTGTGCAACGGTGTTTCATGTATTCTGACTTCTTTACAATGTTAAACGTGCTGTCTTCTCATGCTTAACATGGTCATCTTGTCAAAAAATTAGTCGGGCGTATTACGTAGTATTTCTGAGCTCGATACACTCCCCCAGCGATCACACAGAGTTTTTTTTCGAGCATATAAAACAGTTTCGTAACAATTTTTCTTAGTCCCCTATTGGACAATTCTCCCGGAAAAGCACACGGCAGCAAGGAGAGCAGGAGAATGCGCAGACGTAACTTTACCTTGTGTGCAGGAGAGAAAGAGCATACATTCGCGTAGTTAAGGTGTTTGTTTGTTTGTTCGCTGCATTTGGGTGATGAATGTTATATAAATGTTGGAAATAACGCTGGATTTCGAGATCATTTGAAACGGATATATGGAGCCGTCCCAGCGCTAAAAGATGCCGGACATGAACCGGATGCGGTGAGTGAAGCTGAAGTCTGTGATTTGTGTGCAATTGGTGTGCACATGTTTTAGTTCAGCCTACCCCTCCCCCCCGCACGCGCCATATCCTTTTGGAAATAATCGTACAGCTTTATCTATCTTTGATAAATGTGATCAAACTAAATACTCTTGGAAGATATGAAGTATGCAATACCACGCTATAGGTACTCAAGATTTAATTGAGTTTGGCAGAAACTGCCTGTGTTATGACCACTTTAAAGGGAATGGGAGATGAGACTCTGATTGGTTTACTGCATGTTTTGCCCAAAACACACCCTGGACTCATTATGAGAATAGGGAAAACCCTTTAAGATCACGCACCTGGCGCACCGACCATTTTTCCCGTTCTTAAATTAGCAAAAGTGGATTCGGACACAGCCTTAATGCGCTTGTGCCTTGCGCTTAAGACCATGGGCTTACATAGCTAAAATAGGCCCCTAAAGTTGTCATGCTGGCAAATAGTTACAATAACTGTCCATATTATTTGCAATAGCAGATTTTTAATCATTACATCTCATGATAAAACACATGTGGAATAGTGTAAACTGTAGTTGTTATATTGACTTTGAATCACGAGTTTCGATGTGACCGAGATTAGATCATAAAGCACATCAGTCTGCATTATAAATCACACGCTCTGGCGCCGTTTTTTGCACGAGTCACACGTTAGATAGGGATCGAAACACTTCTTTAGATGCTTTTTATGAAAAGCCAGCGTTTGCCCTGTCAGCTTGATTTATCATTGTAAAAAAAGAGGCAAAAATCCGTCAGGATGATTTGAAGCTGATGGGGTCATTTTTACTAAAAGCTAAACTGATGAATCTCCTTACTATCGTCCAAGAAAAACACTGTTTATAATTTGTGTTTAAAAAAACAACAGGTCAATGTTTCCAGTGAGACATGAGTGGGGGACTTGAGAATAAACAACCGCGATGTTTACTAATCCCGAAAGTCTGGTGACAGACGTCCCCTATTGCTGTTCTGAAAGAACACGTCTCAGTGGTGACTTGTCTTTGGCTAACTAAAGCTCGATGTCACTCTTTGCCCGGCACACATACACACACACATCTTTCACAGTTGTGTTCGAACACGATAATGAGCCAAAACTGCATTTGCATTGGCATGCCAAACACGCAATGTTGCCGGTCCGCCCAAAACTTTGAGGTCTGAGAACATCCAGAGCTATTTCCCAGTTTACCAACCATGACCGAGACCTGTTAAAATCCATTAAGAGACAAATCACATCCAAACCTCTGAAGCTACGCTAATTCCTGAGGAGGACAAACAAATCGCCTTCACCAAATGAATAATCATTTCCAAGAAAGACGCTTGTGGCCGGACTGTGACCCGTGAGCTTTCGTTGGTCCTGTCTGAACCGCTGACACACGGGTGTGGGCGTCGTCCGCAGCGGGAGGTCACGATTCATGGACTTTTTGCTTCTCTAAGTAACTTTGTTTGTTGACTCAAGGCTTCAGATGTGGTTGTAATGGGAGCGTTTCAATGCGCAGTTGTAAACAGCGTCGTTTACTGTTAAAATTCTTCTTAAATCTTTTGCTTTTGTCTTGTCGTTAACAGTCTGTGAAGGATGTGGAGATGGAGTCTGTCGTCAGGAATAAATCATCCTGTCAGATACTTGTAATCTTTCGGCTTTTTAGATCAGAGAAGCATTTGAATATGTCTGGTCTCCTGTCGCCGTGCTCAGTATAAATAAAGTTAGTTTGTGTTTGTGCTTGAAAAAGACCTTAAAATCTCCCAAAGGCATCAGAATGGATCAAGCTGGTCCAGTCGGGTCTTTCTGGGCGATCAGGGTCAGCAAACTAGTATCTCATGGTTCTAAAAGAAATGTTCGTAAAATAAAAGTAAATTCTGTCATCATTTTCTACAACCGCATGACTATGGAACACATGAGTATATGAATACCAAAAAAACAGTGTTTCTGGTGATTTATGTCATTTTTGTACAAACCCTCTGGTTACTGTCTGCTTACACAGTATGAACATCAACGGTATGAGGACTCTGATGATTTCTTTTGAAAAAGTCACACAAGTATGACTGAATTATGACAAAAATGTAAGATCTATGTGACTAACTGAGCAGTTAATGTTCCTTAAAGGGACATTTCGCTTAAAAATAAAAAAAGTCTGTCATCTATTATTCCCCCTCGTGTCGTTCAAAACCTGTATACGAGTATCTTCCTGTGGAACACAAAATTAGTTTTAGTGGTTTTCAGTCCATACAATGGAAGTCAATGGGGTCTAGTGTTGTGTGGTAACCAGCGTTCTTCAAAATGTCTTCTTTTGTATTTCGAGGAAGAAATAAAGTAAAGTTTAAATTAAGACAGAATTTTAATGTTTGGGATCCTTGTAAAAGCATTTCAAACACTTTAAAACAGCTTACATCAGTTTCCAATGATGTTATTCATATATCAGTGATACATACTTGAATTCAACCTCCTCGAGTCAGATGCGTGACAATGTGAAAGGTTTGAGATTTCCTGACCCCTGGTATCCAAATAAGAGATTGTGTTTCTGCATGTCAGCATGGAGAACTTCTGTAGCTGTAAAAATGAAAGAGTCAATAATTGACCACATCAACAGACTCAACAAACAACTGGAAATATCTATTAGATGTGAAGTTTTGGCCAAGCCATGTGAGGAAAATTTCCAGTTTATGATCTAACACATAGGAATCATGATGAATCTGAGATGACCACTGCCAATAAACATACAATCCACAGGTTTTTGAACTATTCTTTTCCTTTTATCATCCTTTAGACATTTTATAGGAAATTTGATATTGAGTTCTCAGTTATTTCATTAAGATAATAACTCAGATGTTTCTTTTAAAAGAGACAATTGTTAAAATACACAAAGAGCATGGAGTGAGAAAGTCCCGATTTAACCACCGGGAATCTTTTGACTGTGCGCAAATGCCACGCTGTCTCCAACAGACATCTAAGCTCCCTCACTGTCTAACCTGAAGTTCTCTTTATTCAAAGAGACCCCCCCTGCTGTGCACTGGAATGATCCATTCAGCCTCCAGCAGACAGAAACTCATTTTATGAGGTCTAGAAGTTCATTCCTGACAGGGTGATCGACTGACTCACTGACCACAGCTTCTATTAATTCCGACCTGATTTTACTTCACTGGTGATCACTTCAGCGCTGACCTATTGTGGAAACACTCCCCCTATTCAATCTCACCAGTTTAACATTATAATTCCCCGACATCAGCTGGTGAAGGTTTTACGTCACCAGCTGTCACCATAAGGTCATTTCCCAGGAGAGCAGGTTTCGGTTTCACTCATGTTATTGTCCCGTTAGTTTTACCATCACACCGTGTCTACACCGGACGCGAATGCTGCGCCTCATCCAGTTTTCCAGGAAAATAAATGGCATTTTAATCGGTTCTAATGTCTTTTGTTGTGTCAGAAATCACATAGATCTGTGCTCATGTCTGTCCAATACGGATGTCAACAATGCAGATGCACGTTGAGAATGCAAGCTGCTAAGGCAACTTTGCTTGAGACAAGCAAGAAATAGGACACCCATTGATTTTCCAGAGATCATTTTCATACCAAAAGGGTTTACTTCACACTGCTGTTTTCAGACATCAGAAACTGGCTTTAAGTTTTTACAAAGATGCAGTTCTTTCGGTATACACCAATCAAAAGAAACCATTTTTATCACCCCATGAACTCTAGGGTGAAAGTCATCCTAATGCACAATGGTCCTCGGTTGTACCCGCATAGCAATATAAACATTTTACAGTATGACAAAAGCACAACAAAAGTGCAAAATGTTTATAAATATCATGTTAATATTGGGGCTTACAATACATGTCATGTAAAAAATATATAAAAATTTATAAACAATGTATAATTTAAATTATTGGTAAATATAAAAAAACTAAATATTTCCTAAATACACACGTGTACCGTTCGCCTCACACCTCCAGAGTTGGGGGTTCGATTCCCGCTTCCGACTTGTGTGTGTGGAGTTTGCATGTTCTCCCCGTGCCTCGGGAGTTTCCTCCGGGTACTCTGGTTTCCTCCCCTGGTCCAAAGACATGCATGGTAGGTTGATTGGCATCTCTGGAAAAATTGTCCGTAGGGTGTGAGTGCGTGAGTGAATGAGTGAATGTGTGTGCCCTGCGATGGGTTGGCACTCCATCCAGGGTGTATCCTGCCTTGATGCCCGATGACTCCTGAGATAGGCGCAGGCTCCCCGTGACCCAAGGTAGTTCGGATAAGCGGTAGAAAATGGATGGATGGACACACGTGTACAAAAACTTTTATTCTGGATGAGATTACTCCTGAATTTGACAGCCCTAGTGAATATAAATACAAATCTGTATTAATCTAATCTGAAGCAACAAAAAAATGTAAATGTAGTCCACATAAAAATTCAGTTTTGAATCAGTCCACAAATGCATTTTGCAATTCAAAAGAAACAGTTAATCCAAACGTTAATGTCAATCTAAGGTGAAGGTATTCACAAGCCAACATGCACAAACGTGTGAGACAACTCAGGGAACAAATCCACTAATGGAAACCCGTCTAAATCATACGGCTCTGAGCTACTGACACTTCCAAATAAAGAAAGCATTTCAACAAAACAAGAACATTTGTATGTACATGCCGATGGTTCATCAGGTAACTTCTGAACATCTCAAGGTGGGTGTTTTTGTAATGATGATGCTTTCAGGTTATGGAATGTGTTCTTGGAACACATCTCCATCCCATCACAAAGCTCTGGATCATGAGCAAACATCTTTGTCAAGTTGGAACAAGCTAAAAGACAACGCAGCACCACAATGCTGCTGTTTTTGGACAATGTCCATGTTTTTCCATAAAGCGGACACTTCGGGCAAATGCTGACAGTGTGTGAATGGAGAAATCACCTGGTTATGAAAGAACAGTTGAACTCAAGAGACATCCTTTACAAAAAAGAGGTTTATTCAAGAGCATTATTAGTATACTTCCATATAAAAAAGTATGCTTTATATAAAAATTACGGAAATATATAAAAATTACACTTACAGTAAGTATACTTGACTTATACTGAGAGAAGAAGTATACCAATACTTGATGGAAATGTAAAGAATAATGAAGAACACTTGGCTTGAAGTATTGTTAACTTTTTGAAGTTGCCCATTACTTTCTAAAATAGTTTTACACGTGTCTCGAACATTTGTTTTAAAGATTATAAAGAAACAGTGCGTAGCATGGCAGGTCCGGGCTCATATGCAAATACTCTAAACGGGTTCACGCCGTCTGTTCGTGACTGCATTGTGCATTACCCGACATCGGTTGTTTTCTCAGGTTTATCATTTAAATATTGACCAGCGTGAACCGCGTTCAAATAGTATGGCAGAACCCAAGGGAGCACTCCCAAGCGCCAGAAAGAGGGAAAAAGCGATCATCATGTTTTGGTAAAGGATCTCTAGGTTCTCATGTTTGCACCTGTCTGATGATATTTTTATCTGCATAAATTGTAGTCAAACACCATAAGCTGTAGACCAGCGCCATAGCCATACAGTAAAACAGTCTTGATAAGGAATCAGACGAAGACAAACATCATAGACAAAAGTTACATATCAATGGATGTAATCCAGCACTTGTTGTTATGAGCTAATTGTGCTTTTCTGATAACTCATGAATATGTGTTAGGCTTGAACATCAGACTCGAGTTATCATTTCTAAATATTATTTTAACAGCCCCAATTGTTCACATTGAGGGATGGTTTCAATATCGGATACCATATGCGAGCTGGACATCATGCTGGGTGTTTTATAATGCTTGAAAAACAACATAGAAAATGGCACTTAAAATCAATTCTAGGTAAAATCTTCACTTCTAATAACAGACTTGACTTCAAAAATGTTCTCCGAAAATGAAAGTCTTGCTCAACCCTTTGGATAAAAGAATAAACTTAAAAGAGTACGGTAAACTTTGATCTTTGGTTACACGGGTAAAATCTCTTCTGAAGAGCTGGCCTCACTGGCACAACCAGATGTTTCTTTCATTTACGTGAGAGGGGAACAAGTCAAACCGTGAATGTACCACAAGTATGCGTAGCATCTAACCATGAGCCACATGCTGCACAGCCTCAGATAACACGCTCACGCAATGGTCATAAAAACAGCGCAAGAACTCAGTGAAAATTGTAAGCTTCAATCTGATTGGCTGTCTTTACGTACCATTCAGGACACACAGGTCTGTATCAGTACATCAGGAAAATATGCAGAAATTTTGCTGAGGTGTTTTTGAAGTATGCCTTTAACATTGTGATGGATGTTTTCTTATATAGATTCATGTCGACTATCTGTTTTTATAAACTCATGTCTGCATTCATGGAAAATAGAGTACATCATTCCTCATATCCACTTTCTGAATCTCCAATCCCACACCTGCTCTAAGGACTGCTATAAAACCTGGCATCAAAGTGTGCCCCCTCCTTACCCAGAATCCCCCGCAGTCTTGACATCATGGCTGCCTGTTTGCACAGCTGTCTTGCTTCAGGGCCAGACATCGCTTTCACTTGCCCCCCCAAAAACACACACACACATGCACTTGCACACACACACAGGTTTTCATGTTTAATGGGGCCTTTCCATAGACAAACTACATATTCTATCTCCTACCCCTAACTTTTAGCATTTGGGTATTTGGTCCATTACGCCACACACAGACACACATGCAACTTGTTGTATAGCAGACATAAACAATCATCAAATCATATGCAGTCAATCGGATGCTAGAAGGATAAAATAATCACATTGAGTTACTGTAAATCTAAAAACCACCGAGAACATTTAAGCATTACCACAGCCTCGCATCACAGAGTTTTGCACAGGCAAGGCGAAATCTCAACTTCAGAGAGCGCAAAATGGGCAAATCTATTTTCCACATACAGCTGGATAGCTCCTGGTGTTTGATGATAACTCCTCCAATCAAACGTCTTTTATGTTCTATGCACAAATCCGTGGCCAGAATTACACCATCAAACCTTTGCAACATTGTGAACCTCACGCAAATAAAACAAAATGCTGGCTTGACAAAATCTCGGTTGGAAGGTTTAGAATGTTCAAAATAATTTAGTTTAAAAATAAATAATGGTATAGAATTATTAATAGACAATTAAAGTTCATTGCTATGGCGTTATTTGGTTGCTGATAGACAGGCCCTTCCCTCTTTACTGCGGCACTGACCATCAAGAATCATTCAGACTGTGCCACGCCTGGACTTTCCCTGCAAACGCTACGACATTTGACCTCTTTCATCTGAACATGTGGCAGCCATCTGAATAAAACGCAGACGAAAGAATGAAAGATATTTAAAGCAAAAGACAGAAAAGTAGCAATTTCAAAACAAATATCACTCCTTCGAGGTTTCATGGGTATTCGTGTCCACTCTCCGCCAAGAAACCGAAGAGTTAGATGGCGAAGTCCAAACAGAGATGAACTGTTTGTTGATTTAAAGCGTTCACTTATGCAAAACGGGGAAGCTAGGCCATTGCAAAGGAAGTTATTTTACAGATAATAAATTAGGCTTGATATTTAGTGGAACAGGAAACCTTGCGGATGCTTATACAGACCGAGTGCAACAGTTATAAAGTGCGTCCACAAAAAGCGAAAAGACCACCAACATAAAATATCTATATTCTCAGAGGTGCTTCGAAGTATCACCTAAAAACTGTGTTTTGACTTTAAGTTTATTTCTCCTTTGTTTCATTACTCATCCGCATGTGAGCTTATCAGTGTTGCTGAGTGTCATTGAGACGCCGGGGTCAAAGTAAAACCCGGAGACAGGCTTTCCACTCCACTTCCTGAAGTTCAGAGCACTATCAGAAATAAGCCATTCAAAACACACACAGACAGGATGCTCAAGGCAGTAGCATTGGTTTATTTAACGCTAGGTCACTGGTGGACCGTGAGGTCACTAAATGACCCCTTCAAGTGTGTCAGTAAGAATTTCTAGGAAGTTCCGTTTTCTTGGTTTCCTGGTGTTAACAAACGCTTCTAAACCATCCTGTGTTTAAAGTAGGATGTGACAATGCGCTTTGTAAATGAGAATTAACTCTCTTCATTGCTCATGCTACAGTGTTTCTATGAGTAATTCATCCTAATGTCATCTTTACATCACACTTCCTCTGATGTTTATTTCCACCAAGATGGACACTTGTATAAGAAGAGTTGACCCACAGATAACAATTTTGTCATCATTTATTCACAGCCATGTTGCTTTATATACACTCACCTAAAGGATTATTAGGAACACCTGTTCAATTTCTCATTAATGCAATTATGGTGGTGGTGTAATGGTGTGGGGGATGTTTTCTTGGCACACTTTAGACCTCTTAGTGCCAATTAGGCATCGTTTAAATGCCACGGCCTACCTGAGCATTGTTTCTGACCATGTCCATCCCTTTATGACCACGATGTACCCATCCTCTGATGGCTACTTCCAGCAGGATAATGCACCATGTCACAAAGCTTGAATCATTTCAAATTGGTTTCTTGAACATGACAGTGAGTTCACTGTACTAAAATGGCCCCCACAGTCACCAGATCTCAACCCAATAGAGCATCTTTGGGACGTGGTGGAACGGGAGCTTCGTGCATCCCACAAATCTCCATCAACTGCAAGATGCTATCCTATTAATATGGGCCAACATTTCTAAAGAATGCTTTCAGCACCTTGTTGAATCAATGCCACGTAGAATTAAGGCAGTTCTGAAGGCGAAAGGGGGTCAAACACAGTATTAGTATGGTGTTCCTAATAATCCTTTAGGTATGTCCCTTCATTCTTTGGAAAGAAATATCTATTTTTAAAGAATTGGTTATGTTTCCGTACAATTCAAGTCAAAGGAAGCCAATGTTGTTTGCTTACCAATGTTCTTCATCTTATGTGTTTTGCAGAGGTCAAGCAGGTTTGGAATGAAATGAGAGGGAGTAAATAAAACCCTTTAACACACTAACAAACACTCAATTCAAACTGAAGGAGATGCCTGCAGTCAAGAGGGTTTTAAAGGGACACTTTACCAAAAAGGAAAATTCTGTCATCAGTTCCTCACCTTCGAGTTTTTCCAAATCTGTATACATTTCTTCGTTCTGATGATCAGAGAGAAAGATATTGTAAAGAATCCTTATAACCAGACAGATTTGGCCCCATTTTGACTTCCATAGTAGGAAAAATATCATTATTTTTCGTTCTGATGAACACAAAAGAAGACATTTTGAAGAATGTAGGACAGCAAACAGTTCTGGGGCCCTTTTGAATACCATTGTATTTTTTCCTACTATGTTGGTCAATTGGGGGCACAATCTATCTGGTTATAAGTATTCCTCCAAATATCTCTCTCTGTGTTCATCAGAACAAAGAAATGTATACAGATTTGGAAAATCTCGAAGGTGAGTAAATGATGACAGAATTATTTTTGGGGGGGTTAAGTATCACTTTAAGGCAGAAATCTACACCTCAGACAAGTCCAACGTCTTTTAATAACACGTGATGTCTAAGTCTTTAGTCACCAGTCCCAGTTATTTGATATTTTAACCTAAGTTTATAACTTTTTAAAGTACAATTCAATTTTTTTATCCAACCGGATTATTGTGGAAAGACTTCCTTATTTAGTCAAATCATAGTGGCCATAATTAGGGGGGGGGGGGGGGGGGGGGGGGGGCTCATTCAATCCGATGACGCAATATGTCATGTTAACGAATTTGTAAATCGTAATTACTAAATCAATTAAGTGTCGAAGCAAGATGCAAGGTGGCAGTTTACATTTCCAAGCGCAAGTACACTTGTAAATCAATCAGCTTCTCTTTTATATGCATTTAAAGCTCTACCAGTTTGATTATTTGTTGTATAACATAAATCATCTTATGAGGTAAACATTCATAATTTCAACAAATTTACCTAAATACTTCGCGGTCAACATCGCTTCAGTCGCGTCGACATTACCTCATTGCCACGCACCCAACTCGACGAAAATCTGTTTCCTGCTTGTACTGACGATTGCCAAATATTTGATTTAAACGAGCAATTAAACGTTATCGAATGCACTCACTAAATTGCCTCGATGCATCGTAACGCGTGCCTATTATAGCACACATCGAGGACTCGCGCCGAATGAAAATCGCGCCAAATGAAAATCGCGCCTCAGAAGATGCAGCGTCACTTCCGGCTCGTGTGGGCAGGGCACTTAACGTACGCAAATGAGGGCTCACTTTACTGTAGCGGACGACTTCGAATATACCGTGGTAAGCAGCTCGTTTCATATCATACAAACTGCTGCATGATGCTTTTTTATTTTTATTATCTCATAACAAATAATAATATCAATCACAAATCATGAAAGTGATGACACCCAACAAAAGTGGTACTGCATCATGGACACACGATTAATAGAATATTCTGGTGGTGAATTCAATTTACAATTATTAAGCACACACAATTATTCACAGACCATCCGTTTGGACAAAGTTGTCATGCAGTACCACTTTTGTTGGTTATCGTGTCATAAGTTTTATGATATGCGATTCATTTTATTATTATTTGTTATGAGATTTGCTATCATTTCATGTTTTATTGGGATGAACTTTTATTCTGCACTAACTGTATACTTAACTCACAGAAAACCATCTGCATGTTTACATTTCCACAATGGTCACAAATGACCTTTAATCCTGACAATGTATCATAGGACCATCATTATTTTGGCTGTTTCATCAACATTCTGTCTAATTGATTTAAGAACATTACAAATGCATTGTATCACAAACATTAGACATTCTATACATATTTAATGCTATATAAACACATACACAACCAGAAAGTATACAATTGCCATATTGCAATACCACTTTATAGGTTTAATAGGTCTCCACTGTGCTTTGTGTGTTTGTGTAGTTGTGTACTCCTCTGAGCACGTCTTTTAATCACTTCCTGTTTTGTGACTCCTGTCTTTCTCTTCTGGTTCTGGTGTCAGTTGAGTATAATGTTACCACACTTGATAAGTAGCATCACTTTTACGTTATTAAACGTGTGTCTCTGAGCATACTGCAGTATACTGTACAACTGAATCAGATAAAGGGATACAAGTCTGTGGAATATCAAAGAGGAAAAAATAAACAAATGAATGCATAAAATAAATGAAGTCTATATAGCTTACATCCAAATGTATTTGTATTTCTTTTAGTTTCGTCACAAATTATATTTAATAAACAGTACCATGTGCGCTTTAAAAGTGTCCTGATTTCCTTTTTGATGTTTGAAAGTTTTCATGATAACCGCCCTATAGGATCTATTGCACAGTACAGCAAAATAATAACAGGGAGAAAATTGACTGTAATAGTTTATAAACAGTTCAAAGAAAAGCTGAAAGGCACGTGCACAGTTTCATTAAGCACACCATTTCAAACATTGTGCTCCTTGTGAAAATACAACAATTCAAACATCAAATGGCTTCGAAACCGACTTTAAACCTGATTTATTTCTTCTCCCAGCGCCCGCTTAAGTGCACTTGACTTCAGATAAGAATGTGAAGAGTTGAAGTTATCCAGCCTCACAGACCGCAGCGCCTCCGTGTGTCAATGCAGAGGAGAGGCATGTTCACTGTTCAAATCTGTTTCTGGAACCACAGCACACCCTGCAGGTACACCAGCATCCCATTGATGTGCACTTCAGAGTTGAGTATTCGGACATCAGATATCTTCGAGTGTCCACCAGGTGTCGGAGTGAACATCACAGCCTGAGTTTTTCCACATGTGCTGTGTGTGAGTTTAGGCCCCTCGCTCCGAGACGCTCGCTTCAACAGCCTCGATTGTGCAATATTTAGTATCTGGAACAGGTAATGGGAACACTTTGTATTTGACTTCATGCATGTACACTGCGGCAGCACGTATAATCAATAATCCAATGCGATGTTTGCTGAAACCTTCAAATACTTAATTTGCTTTGTCAGGCACAGGAATAGGAAGAACCTTCACAGCCAAAACCTTTCTGTGTTGTCCTGGTAAAAACAACAAAAAAGTTGCCGGTTAAACTGGTCTGCAAGTTTGGACTGTGACGGTCTTAGAAGGAAGTGATGCTGAACTATATGACAATATATTCTTGAACTATCGCTGTGTTAACACATTGATTTGAACTATTCTGAACCTTTGACTAGATATCGTACAGCAATTTTGTTTTTCTAGATTTGTTTGCCGTTACTTATTTGTGGCGGTTCACAGATGTCATCACAGTATGTTATGGATTGGTTTGCCGCCGTCCACCACAGTCATGGTGGATGTCAAATAATTTCATGGGAAATCTTTGAGTTCATTCTTAAATCTCTGACCTTTTGTATATGTTTTTTGTGATCTTTTCTGATACACGTCCGTTTGCTGTCGTTTTAATCTCTCTCTATGAGAAGTCTTGAGGTAACAAAGATCTTTTTTTTAATAGCAGGGAATACCTATGAGAATAACACACTGTAAACCAGACGGCTGCGAGAGAAAACACTGAATGAAGTGTATTCATTACTGGCACCGAGCAGCCGGTCGGGCGTGAATCGGTTTATTCCACGTGAAGCGAGACTTATTTCACAAAGGTGGACGCGGCAGCAGTTTTGAGCCGACGCCCTAATGTCTAAAGCAGGATAGGTCTGAGAAACTGCATCCACCCAAAGCAAGATGCACGGACAGCAGACTACGTCTGATGGAGAAAACAGGTGTTGCGTGTTATTCTAGTATGCTGTGCCTACCTAGACAGCAATCTAAGGCATCATAGGTGTTTTAAACCATGATAGGCTGCAACATTATACTGACTTTTAAGATTCTTCTAATGACCGTGTTGTCGGCAGCATTTTCTTTGTAGGGAATGCAATCCCAGAATGCATTGCAGTGAGTTTATCGAACCATTTTTAAATAGGGTGAGTAGAGAAATAATGTTTATTATTATAATATATGCTATAGACATAGTCAAATGTATATAAAATGTGGTGGTTTTCCTGTCCTGTTTTTCGAAAATCGGCTTTTCTATTCATTGTTTTTGAGCATTTCTCAGCTTTGACCTTAATATTGCGCTTTTCTCTCACATTCCTCTTTCCATCTCGTTTTCTTAACAGGCATAAATCCAAGCGGCTGGATGCCTGGCTCCATGAACCTGCCCTGTGGTTTGTGTCATCTTATCTCAAGGTCAAAGTGGCGGATGAATTTTCCTGATGGTTAGGATCGGTGTGGACTAGCAGGTGAGTAAGAACAAACAGACTCATATTGTTGTCCTGTCTCCTTATCATTTTCACTTGTTTTTTTCATCAAATTGCACATGCATGGTGTTGTGCAGTTTAGTCATGCCCCTCAGCCGTTCACAGCTTCTCATTCCTTAAATCCAGAACCCCAGCGACTCATGTATGTTTAGACAGTGTGGTCCAAATGTATACGTGTTTCTGGAGCGCCGCTGTTTGCTGAGCAGCCGAAGGCGTGCCGTGTTTCTCAGCGTTGACAGGATCTTGGAGGCTGTGCGGACGGCCTGCCGAAACCTGGCCCTGCCTCAGCCCGGACGCCGGTAATCTGGGTAAAGAGAGAGTAAGACAAAAAGAGAGAAACCGAGACAGATCCCAGAGCCTGGTGACGTCACAGCAACCGGGTTGTTCCACCAGGATGGAAAATAATAAACGCAAGGGATTTCTGTTAGTGTAATCAGGTGGGTTGTGATGACTGCAAAAGCAGTGCGTCTTATATCACTTACAGGTAGATTGTGTTGTGTAATGAGAGCATTAATTCCAGGTGCGGACTTTTACTTCGAGTTTTACTGCAGAGGTTTGGAAACAAACATTTTTACGTACTCATTAACATACGCATGAGAAGCAGGGTATGCTTAGATATTTAGAAGAATGCTTGTAACCAAACAGTTCTTGGCCACTATTGACTACCAAAGTAAAAAAAATTGCTTTATACATTACTTTAAATATGTGTTTCTTTAAATCTATTTAATAGAATGAAGAATTTATGAAAGCAAACAGTTCTTGGGCACTTTTGACTACCATTGTCATTTTTCCCATTATGGGAGTCAATTGGGGGCAAACTCTGTCTGGTGACAAGCATTCTTACAAATATCTTTCTCTGTGTTCATCAGAGGAAAGAAATTGACACAGATTTGGAACATCTCGAGGCTTAGTAAATGATGACAGAAATTTTATTTTTGATAGACCTATCCCTTAAATGCTTTAAATCTAACGACAGAACACCATAGCAACACCCTAGCAACCATTGTGGTTTTGACACAAGGATCAAAACTCTACAACAACTTCTTGTGTCCTGTATTCCTGCTAACTTACATTAAGTCATTTAGCACACGCTTTTATCCAAAGCGACGTACAAAGCAAGGGAAAACAAAAGAAGCAGTTTGTGCAACAAAAGAACAACAATCCATAGGTGCAGTAAAAACTGGTCTCAGTCAGCCTATCACAGTGTACGAAGCTTAGATTTTTTCCCCCTGATGTGTTCGTTTGCTTCCTGTATTTTTTACTTTTGTGTGTCCGTGAACCTGCTTTAATCGAGGCTCACCTTTGTTCTCCTGCCTGGTCTTGAAGAAAAGGAGACTGATAAAGACGACAGAAGCAGGTGGATAAAAGAAGCGAGCGGAGACCTCTCGGATGTTATCTGCTCTGGGCTCCGGAATGCCACGACACAATCACTAAAGAGAAACTCTCCTCTTAAACACACACACATACAGGGCCCATTGTTGGCGGCGTGGCGTCTGTGATCATGCAGGCCTACGGATGATGAACGTGTGGCCCCTTCTCCATTTTCTTCCCATCTAACCCCTGATCCCGGACCCCC
The DNA here is from genome assembly GCA_029783895.1 of Triplophysa bombifrons. Taxonomy (NCBI): domain Eukaryota; kingdom Metazoa; phylum Chordata; class Actinopteri; order Cypriniformes; family Nemacheilidae; genus Triplophysa; species Triplophysa bombifrons. The sequence continues at coordinate 27,784,792 of CM056452.1, forward strand.
GGCGGCTCCTGCATCACAGAGGGCTCTCTTACAGCCCAGCACACTCCGATTATTATCTCCCTCTTCCTGCTTTTTCATCTTAACTCGCCTCTCTTCACTCGTTTCCTCTCTTCCACCGGCCTGTCCTCGCTCACCTGCCGAGGAACGTTGCCAGCGGGAACCCTGTCAAGAGAAGAGTGTTGTGTTTGGATCTATCTGTGCATGACATGATTCCATTAGATAATAATTTTCACAGCTGCTTTGATAGAACAATCGTGGCCGTTGCCGGTGATGTCAGTTATTTTGATGTGACGTGTTAAGACGGGTTCAACGGTACCATCTAGAACATTGTTTGTTATGGATGTCGTCAGTCGCTAATCAATTAGCCTTATCTTAAACGGACACTTCAGAGATGGGAGTGAAGACGGTTTGTTGGAAACAATGGCTTTGTCTAAGCCTGTCTGAGCTCAACGAAGGTGCCGAGCAGAAACTTAATCTGTTTACGTCATATCGAGTGTGACTGAAAACAGATAAAAAATGAATTGTGGATTATACAGGATAAATATTCTAGAACGGTGTCACACCAGAATAAAAACTTTAGTTCGCTTTTTTATAGATCATGAGTTACTTCACCCATAAATTGAAAAACTAAGGGCGTGCAAAAATATCGATACCCCAAACTTTCGCAATATTTTTTTTCCCGATAGTGTATCGATAGTCCAACCTCTACTATCGATGCATTTTTTTAAATCACATTTTAACATCATTTACAATAACATCATATTGTCTCAAGCATGAGCAAGCATGGTGCTCTAGCTTCCAGACCCGATGCATGGGTTATAATGAGAGTTGTATTTTTTTTTATTGAAACTATAATCGTGTATGCGATGGATTCTATTGGTGATATGTTAAAAAATACGGCAGGTGGTCCAGACAAAGTTGTATCTCAGCCTTATTTTCATTTTTACATTTTCTATTTTGAAAAGTATTGTAATGTGTATCGGATCGCAATACATCGTAACATACAGTAGGCTCATGTGATGTGTCTACGGTAATATGAATCGTATCGCAAAGCCCTTGCCAATTCACAGCCCTAATAAACTGTCATCTTTTGTTCGCCTTTAATTAATGTTTAAAGACCTCAATCGTGTGCATTAAGTATCACACAAGTGTTGTTTTTGAGGGTTTTGTCTGCTAATCGTCTCCCTTTAAGGTCCACAGGCGAAAGAAGGTCACACGGGTGAGTAAACTGTTTTTCATCTTTGGTTGAATCTTAACAAAATAAACACGTACACAACTGAGGCTATATTGTTGACATATAGGAAACATATAGATGTATAAAATGTTCATAGCAAATCTGTATTTTATAGAATTTTATTGAGTTTGAGGTTATATTGAGAACTCTGACTTTTGACCTGAACCCCGAGACCAACTTTGAGATTTAGTTGAGATTTCTTTTTAAACTGAGGCGTTAAGATAAAAGAAAGATATTTGCACATGTCTCCATTTGCTCCATCTTGACACCCCGGTTATGTGTATATAGGACTGTTGTGTACATACTGTACGATTATGTTTCGCTCTACACAGAAAAGATAAGTTGACTGTCACAAAAATAATTCACTACCACGCAAAGCAACCCGACTGATCCTGAATCAGCAGAGAGAGGGATGTGGTGTTAAAAGCAAACATACAGAAGATATGACAAGACGTAGATCTCAGTGTTTTGAGATTTTGTGTTTGGTCGCCATGGCAAGACGCCTTTCCCCCTTCCATCTTTATGTTGGTTTCTATTGAGAGGTGAGGAAGCAGAATGTGTGGAATGTTAGAAGGAACGTGACATCTCTACCATCCTTCAGACACGCCGCCTTCTCCAAGCACTTCACATTTGACCCGTGACTGCTCTTCATACACTGTTTGACGTTGCTTCATCAGACGCTGCAAAATAATAACTTGTGATACATTTTAAGTCTTTTAGTTGCATGATGTGTGCATCTTCTAATGTCTGAAGCATTGAAGTTTAAGCCAGTGGAGGTCGTGCGTGAATAGAATTCAAGTTTAACGGTTCAGGGATCAAACTCCTCATTTAGATGAGTAGTTTTGATGAAAAGTTGGATCCCACGCACTAACTTGACTCTGCTGACCTTGTAGGTGACCTTCTCCGCAGTCAGTTGGGCGTTTTACGGGAAAGAGATGGAGTGTCTATGGAGACCGCCAAATGTTGATGGGCAATGTTAACTGACAGGTTACTGATGATGTCAGATGTTTTTTTGACACCAGGCGCTGAGCCGTCATAACCTGAAGGTAAGTGTTGCTGCCCTGGTGATGGTCTAATGCGTTCACTGTGAGATGCTTTAAGGACCTGAGAACTTCTGAGAAACTATTAACAATAGACAAGCTCAGTTGGTAAAGCAGCACAAAGAGGTCATGGGTTTGAGTCCCAGGGAGCATGCATACTAATAAAATAGATCTAGAAAGCAATCTAAAATGTTTAGGATTCAACTATTTGCAAAATACGTAAATGTTATGTGAAGTAATCCACCTTCCGCATACTTGACTATTGATGCAGAGGGATTTTTCTGTTGAATAATTTATGGAGAGTTAAGAAGTGTTCTCAGTCGTGTTTTTTATTTAAATATCAACTTAGTCTCATATGTTTCTCCTAGAAACATGAGACTGTAATTGTTAAAATCCAAAGAGTATGGAGGTTTAATAAGAAATTATTATTTCTGTTAGACTTTCTTCTGTAGAACACAAAAGAAAATTCGAAGAACGTTGGTTACCAAACAACATCGGCCCCCATTGACTTCCATTGTATGTCTAGAAGAAATAATTGAGATGTGTGATTTTTCACTCGAATAGGTAGAAAGACATAAGTGATCGTTAACCCAAAATGGAAAATTCTGTCAACATTCACTTACTTTTTATTCTGCTGAACACAAAAGAAGATATTTGGAAGAATGTCAGTAACAAAAAGATCTCATCCCTCATTGACTCCCATAGTATTTATTTTCCTTACTATGGCAGTAAATGGGGGATGAGATCTGCTTGGTTACTGACATTCTTCCAAATATCCTCATTTGTGTTCATAACAACAAAGAAACTATCCCTTAAATGTTCATTTCTAGTTGCTTAAAGTGATAGTTCACACAAAAAGAAAAATAATTTATTCACCTTGTCATGTCAAACCTGAAACAAGAAAGTCATACAGGTTTGAAATGACAAGAGGGTAAATTAATGATTACAAAATTTTCATTTTTGGTTGAACTATCCCTTTAACCCTTTATTTGCACCGTTTAAAACATGCAAAACAATGTGACAGCTGCAATAGAATGAAAAGTGCACTGGAATAGCTGTTGTTAAACCAACATTTATGTCTTGAATTAGCACACAAGTGGAAAAACAATTAACCTGAACGAAGCAGATTTCTGCAGGCCGTGTTTACGGTTCTGGAAAGCTCTATAATGTGTTTAATTAAGCATCTTCTGGATTCTGCTCTGTTTTGGTGCAGGCACAGGAAAATCTCCTCGGAGACGTAGGCACCGTTGTGATAATTACGAGAATGCAGACGGATGATTAGGGCGCCGGTGAGATCCAGAATGCAATGCGTGTGTGGTCTGGCAAACACATGCAATATCAACATACCCACCATTTACTGGTCATGCATTAATTGTGCACATTTACCGTATTTGTTGACATTTGCATGCACGTACAAAGCCACAGTAACGAAAACTCCACCCTGACGGTCATCCCTTCCCAGAAGTCTAATGAGGGACATTTGACAAGTATGACAGCATCCATCCACCAGGTCAGAGGTGTCCGGTTCCTCTTTGAAGTCCACGGGTCTTCTGGATGTTTATGTCCACGGGGCGATACGCGCAGGTGACGCCTCCGCCTGCCCTGTTTATTTGGAGCCGTGTTGCAGATTTTCATGACAAAGTGAGGAAAGTTTCTGTGCTCTCTGAAGTTGCCGGCTTGTTGGCGTGCAGAAACAGGTTTGTGGGTTTAATATACGCTGTGTTATATGTTATTCAGTGTGAGCGTCTCATGGCAACGCTACCTTTAACATGGACGGTTCTTCCCGAAACAGCCCCAGGCCCCTCGGAGGAGAGAGAGGCTACTGTTAGCGTTGCCTGGTTACCTTGGCAGTGTTTGTTTAACGCCGGCCTTCACACTTCTTATGCTGAATGTGCTTTTTCTGAGCCTCCCACGTTACTGCACGTTTGCCGTCTGCCAGCCTGCAGGCTCCATATGTGCACATGAACAATGCATGAATGGGATGTTCACCCCAAAATATAATTTATTTCCTCATTTATTCTTCCTCATTCCTAACCTGGGGTGCGTTTCCCCGAACAACGACATAATAGCTTCTTAACCACCAAAGTAGGATGAATCGTTTGAGAAACTAACTAGCTACTCAAAACATATGCTGCGTCCGAAATCGCATACTGTGACAGTACGTACTGATTTTCAATATGTACCTACCTATCGTCTGTAAAAACAGTATGTTTTATATAGTATGAGTGTGAGTAGCATGAATACATTGCTGACATACTGCGTCCGCCATGTTTTATGTTCATGTGACCCGTATGCTCTTTGACCTATGACGTATTAACAACAACTTACACGTGAGCGTTGATAGAAACATAATTTAGTCACAAGAAATTAATTTATTGGCACTTAAAATTAAAGCGGAAAACTTTAAGGCGGACGTCTGCTTTTATTGTATGATGTACTTTTGAAATTTGACCGTTGCTCAGCTCCCAGGGCATCATGGGATAGAGAAGTTTCCATCCGATCCACACTCACGAATCTCAGCGGAATATGTAGACCATCCGGGTATTTCTCGCAAACAGTTTTTTACATACTGAGGTTTCGGACATACTATTCATGACTCACTCATTTTCGCCTACTATATAGTATGAAAGTGGGCGATTTCGGATGTTTTGCTCTCTTTTGTTTTATTTCACATATTTAACTCATACATAAGTTTCCTCCTACATAACTCTGCCCACGGATTCTCCAGGGTCCTAGAGCACGTATGCCCAGGTGCATGCGCACTTAAAAAAACAACACTTCTACTTTCTTGACAAACTAAAAGATGTCAAATTGAATTTGTATATTAAGAATCATGGATATAGAATGCACTGCATGTTGCTTGCTTACCTTGCTCAAGTCTACATGTCATAATAATAAGGAACTATTCTTCTTACCACAGCTCTAGACCTTTAGTTTCAACCAAGCAACTTTGCAATGCTGCTTGCGATTGATCATTGGAACAAGGGTTTCGGGAAACACTTGGATCGTTAAACTATGCGGAAACGACGGAACTTGCGACCATAGTTGGCTAACTATGCTTTTGGGAAACGCACCCCTGTATGTAGTGTTGGGAATCGTTTGAACTTTTCCAATTCCGATTCTTATCGATTCCCAGTTTCAATTAAAACATTTAGATATCAACCTGTATGGTCATTTAGCCTGCTTATTGACTTGTTTGCAAAAAATACAGAGATGTTTTTGAGCATCGTTTTGTGTATATGTACGCATAGAACCATGTTTTTTTTTATTAATTAAAGTTTGAATTACCAAAGCTGATACATCATGGTTAAACTGTAACTATAATGAAACTATGGTTAATTTGTGATTCCTGTGCTTTTTAATGCAAATACTATAGTTAAACTATGCTACTATAGTAAAAATGTTGTTAATTTTCATAAGGGCTTTTATTGAGATATCAACAGATCATTCAAAGCGTGTACTTTCATAAAATATTCCTTTTGTTTCCAATCCGATTCCAAATTGAAATTGATTTTCAATTCCCAACCCTACCCGTATGACTTCGTTTTTTCTGCAGAACAAAATAGAAAAGACCCTGTTGTTTTGAAAACTGTCTGAATACGATTTGTCGTCGCTGTAAGTTGTCCTCTGAGCTGTTATAGGTCATTATGCATTTCATATTTGTACACGGTACAAGATTAGGTTTATAAAATCACATTTCTATTCCTACAGCGTGCTTTGTGTGTATGTTTGTGTATTTGTGAGAGTGGAGTGTATAAAAGTGGGTGTGGAATGTTGAGTTGTACTGTCCACGCTGCTGTCGTCTAAGTGTGAAACAGCACATAAGGACCCTGCAGTTTCTAACCGAGGTTATTTTTGAAAAGCTTACTCTCCCAAGCACATCAAACACTTGACGTTTGGCCGTCTGTCATTCCACACAAACAGCACAGGCCTTTGAAGCCATGCACTCAACGCTGCACTCCATAACCCAGTTTGGTTATAGAGACTCTGCTCTTAATAGCTCGACTGTAAACACTAGTGAGAAGTTTTATTGTCTACTGGCGCATCCGCTTTGAAATTAATAGGCAGTCGATTGGAGAAACTCACTCAAGTGGGTTTGTTGGGTGTTGTTTTATGGGTGTTGTGGGTGGTTGGTAAGGTGTTGATAGGTTGTTGTTATCATGTTAAAACATTTTCAACATTTTTATAAAAAAAAAAAAAATCTGCCACTGTTTACATTTCATTTTTTCTTTTTGTAAATGTTTATTTATTTATAGGACAATCTTACATTGTAAAATGTAAACAGTCTGAATAGTTGGCAAGATTTATTTTCACATTATGCCCGGTTTACAACAGTGTTTTTTATGTAAAAGTTAAATTAATTATTTTATTTGCTCCCACTCCTTATATTTTATTTTTTCAATATTTCTAAATATTTACCTATGTTTAAATTTAAATTTTAGTCAAATCTATACTTTAATTCAGCTTGAATGTATACTTTTTCCTTATATTTTAATTTGATTTTGCATTGTAAAATATTAACTGCTCAGATTTCATTTCAGATTATGTTGGGTTTAAAACCGTGCTTATTATTTTTTATTTACTCCCACTCCCATTGTTTCATTATTTTTCAATATTTACTTTAGTTTAAAATTTTATGGTTTATATTTTTGTTTAATCTATACATCACCTAAATTGATACTTTTCCTTATACATTTATTTTATATTACAATGTAAAATATAAAAAGTCTAAATATCTCTCACGATTTTATTTCACATTTTGTACGGTTTAATACAGTGTTTGTGATTCAATATCTAAATAAATTTTCTTATACGTTTCTGTATATTTGATGAATACTTTTGTTATTGACTCAAATATTTCCATTCTTTTTTCCACATGTCACTCACAGTGCATTCTGGGATGGATACGTGCAGTGCTGCCTCTGTTTTATATTGTGTTTTTTCATTGTACTGATTGTACTGTATTATTCAGCTGTGCTGTTCCACTCCTCAAACTCAACTCCGTCCAGACGATTTTCCCTTCATTTACAGCCCGGTGGAATTTCACTGAGAGATCCAGTCAGCCACAAATTCACTGCGTATCTTTTTTCTCAAGATCTAATTTATAGGACATTTATTTATTTTTGGCTTGGCTTTTTCTTGGTATTGGTGATGTGTAAAATAAGTGCACAATGCGTAGAGAAGGCGTCACTCTTTCTGTAGCTCATTCTTTGGGTTAGTGACTCAGCTTGTAGCTCTTTCCAAAAGACCAGAAGTTCACCTGGTGGGCAATAAAACGGGTGGAAAAATTCCCATTACTTTAAGGGATTTCTAGATGCAGAATAACTTGCAGACTTTAGGATGGCCTCAGAACACCATAGCAACCACATAACAACACCCCCAGAAAACAAATAATTGTATAGACGATTCATTGAACGCACGTGCCTGGCCCGAAGTTATCTTCCGCTCCGTGTTTGGTCATGATATAACAATTTATTTTATATATAATTTAATTCATACTAGCATAAATAATTTCTTATACATTCATTGTATTAAATTAAAAGGAACTTGACAGTTACAGTATTGATTCTTTGCAGAGGTCTACCTTAAGTTAAGTTTGGGCCACAAAATTTTGAACACTGAAACCATCTATATTTATTAAAATTCTTTTCAGCTGCCACTTACAAAGCAGATTTCTAAAAACACATTTCAAACATGAGAAATTCAAAAGCATGCGTTTATGATACCAAATTGTTATTGTTTAGGGGTTCATGCAAAAATGACATGCCAACCCCACATTTGTTTGTTCTTCTGAGCCAAAATGCATATTTTGCAAGTGTTTTGGACTGTGTTTTCTTACGCCTCTTTAAGCTTCAAAAGGACACAAAAGCATTATAAAATAATGCCATGTGACTATATTTCAAGTGCCCTCATAAAGCTTGAGGAGGCAGTCACCATCCACTCCCATTGTAAACACAAAACAGCACTTTTCAAAAGTTCACCTTATATGGTTATATGGTGCATAAATACTGCGAAAATGGTCATTTTGCAACCACTTAAAGTGACTTGATGTCAAACTGCTATCTTTTGATCTTAACATGAATCATAACCGGAAGTGTGTTGGGTTTCAAAATAAGTGTTCGAATTGCTATTGAGTTGTAGATTAGCATGAAGCATTCCAGTAACGTTTGTAAGCTACAGCGAAATAAATGAATGTTATAGTCACAGTCATGGGCGTCACTAGGCCAGTTATAGGGGGTCTTAAAGAGTACTCGTTTTACTCTAAGTTTTTGCTTCGTTCACCCCTCATCACACCACAGCTGTTTCCTCCACCGGAAAAATTAACATCGTGTCTACACCGGACGTGGTGCGACACGGCTGGTTAAAATGGGATGCGCAGCATCCAGTGTTGACAAAATTTACAATTATAATGGGTTCTAATGCGTTCTCTTCTCTTTTGTTGTTTCAGATCGCGCTGTGGCATGTCTGGTGTACTTACCGTGTAAGCCCTTTACACATTATTAAACAATCATGTTGTAGCATTAAGTACCACACAGTTAAATGCACACATTTATTTGGCTTTTTTAGTACTCAAATGTTATACCCATCTATGCAATGCAGTGGAATGCTGCAATAAGTTTACCCTCCTACCCTGTTAGTCAAACATTTATTTTATTTATTTCAAATTCATACTCCTATACCCTCATTGGGGACTGAGCCCCCCTGAAAGTCCTAGAATCGCCCCTGGTTACAGTCTGATCTTGCGTTCACCTCCTCACCTGTAGATTTAAACATGATTGATGGATTTCTTCTAAGCACAGTAAGTGCTGTTAAACACATAGTCGCTCAGCATGTCACGTCCTCAAGACATTGGTCCCCTTTTGTATGACCACCGGACAGATTTGCAGTCGACGTGCACAGCGTGCTGCTCTCCTTGTTTTGATTTTGACTAATGTTCCAGGAGAAGCCTTCCCATAATTCTTTGTCTAATTGCATGACCTCTACTGGGACGCATGTACACGTGTTCCGGTCAAAGTAACATTACTGCCAGATGTGATGATTTATATGTTTTGTAATATGAGCAGAGTTCGCTGGTGTTTGTGTTTTTTTTAAATACCTCGCAGCGCTCATACATGCTCTCTTCCGGCCCGCGCATTGACGTATGCAGCTTATGGGTTCTGTTACATACGATTACGCAACACTCAATAAGATACAGATGTACACAATGCAAGGGAACGAGTGTGGTCACACGCCGACAGGACGGTCCGGTACGGTTCTGCTTTGCCTTATAACCTGCAACCATAAAACATAATCGCTCACTCCCATCAAGCCTAATTTAACTCATAAAAATCTTTCCTGGTTAGTTGCTCTCGTGTTTTGATTTCTTCAGAGAACGCTCTAGTTTTAGGGACGCACGCATTCTGCATCACGGGTTGTGGGTATGGGAGTGATTCTTGATGAATCAGTTTAGATGATGGTTCTGACACACGTGTTGTGACAGCATTCTGTGGTTTTGGATTGTAAGTCAAAACTGAGTCAAGATTGTGTTTACGATTGACTGTATGACATCAACTTTTTATAATATACAGCGGGTTAAATAAGTATTGAACACATTTTGTCAGTAAATACATTTCTCAAGGTGCTGTTGAAATAAAATTTTCACCATACAGTAATCCAAATGATCAATACATACCAAGAAAACTAAACAAATTAGTTCACAAATTAAGTTATGTATGATAAAATTGAATCTGACACAGGAAAAGTATTGAACACATGAAGAACGGGAAGTGCAAAAGGGCATGGAAAGCCAAGACACCGGCTGAAATCTATCAGTAATTAGACCCTTGTCAAAGGAAATTAACATCAGCTGGTTCAGCCCCAACTGCATATTAAAGGGTATCTCATGACCAAGGTGTCATCTTATAATGGGTAAAAGCAAAGAGCTCTCTCAAGACCTACGCAACCATATTGTTACGAAACATACCGTTACGAAACATACCGATGGCATTGGTTATAGAAGGATTTCTAAACTTCTGAATGTTCCAGTGAGCAATGTTGGAGCCATAATAAGGAAGTTGAAGGAACATCATTTCACCATAAACCAACCACGACCAGGTGCTCCTTGCAAGATTTTTGACAGGGGAGTGAAAAGATTAATCCGAAGAGTGATCCAAGAGCCAAGGACCACTTGTGGAGAACTTCTGAAAGACCTGGAATTAACAGGTACATTTGTTTCAAAGAAAACAAGCTACGGACTCAACCGCAGTGGCCTCTATCCACGCTCACCACGCAAGACTCCATTGCAGAAGAAAACACATGTTAAGCTCATTTAAAGTTTAATACACAACATTTATACAAGCTTGTCAAATGACACTGCACATCACGCCAAAAACACTATACCAACAGTGAAGTTTGGAGGTGGGAACATCATGGTGTGGGGCAATTTTTCAGCAAACGGCACTGGCGAACTTTATATAATTGATGGACGGATGAATGGACAAATGTACAGCAAGACAATGATCCCAAACACGCAGCCAAGGAAACTCTCAATTGGAAAGAGAATAAAGCTGCTAGAATGGCCCAGCAATCACTTGACTTGAATCCAACAGAAAATCCATGGAAAGAACTAAAGGTCAGAGTTCATAGAACATAGAACAGGCCCACAAGATTCGAAGACTGTTTGTGTGGAAGAATGGTCCAAAATCACACCTGTGCAATGCATCCGACTAATTTCTCCATACAGGAGGCATCTTGAATTTGTTATTACAGACAAAGGCTTTTGTACAAGGTATTCAATAAATTTCAACAAGCATGTGCTATACTCTATTTTATTACATAAATTGTTTGATAAATAGTTATTTTCTGTTTATTTACAGGTGGATTGGTGATTGGGCAGACGGCCTTCTCACATCTGGTGAGAATGACGTTCATCTGCTTTTACGCTGACAGTCAAAGGTCTGGCTGGTAATATTATCTAAAGTTTAAAGACTGCAGATCCACACGTGCTGATACTCGCTTGCTTTTCGTTCTCAGGCACAATATGTGACTTTTTTTAAAGTGTACGTTTTGTTTTTCTCACAATACGCAATGTTCCTTATTAAATCTGCAAAATTGTCTTATCTGTCCGTTCTTTTCATTCTTGCAATGGTTTTCTGGATTATCCACGTATTCCTTGGCACTTTTGGGAGGAGTGTAATATTATTGTTGAAGGACAGTATTTCCCTCCCGTACGTCTCTCTTGTTTAAGTGATTCTTGAGACAGATTTATAAAACAACACATTGAATAATGCCAGAGGTTCTAGACTATGATAAACTGTTCTTTTGAATTGGAAAGTGTAATTTCAGTGATGCTAGTAGACACAAGAAGTATATTAAAATGTAGAATTTATACAAATATTTTTACAACGTTGATATATTTGAATGTGTACATAAGTTTTGTTTTTATTATAAAAAATATTTAATATATCAAAAACAAATATTTTTGATATGTAGAGATGAGCTGACATATCGGCAAATAATCAGCATTGGCAATTTTCACTCTATCAGCTATTGGCTGATACTTTACTTTAAAAACAGCCGATGATCAGGGCCGAAATGACGTGTCAATCAAAAGAGGACAAGGAAATGCAACTAGTTATAATGCTGATTTTGTTGTTTAATTTAAATAGTAATTATACAAGTTACTAACATTCAGAAAGGTAAGAGATATTCATGTAATCTTCAATATCGGTATCGACAGATATCAATGAATTATCGGTATAGGTGGAGAAATTTAGTATTGGTGCATATCTAGTAATTATATACAATATTGGATTTTTTTTACTTTTCCAGCAATTGACTTGTAACTCATATTAGCCAGAGTGTTCCCAAAGTAATTTGTTACTATTTTTATAAAGTATCGGATTTTGGTAAATCTGTACAATGTGTTAATTTTACCTAACCTTCACTGGCATGAAAGCAGATCGTACTAAAACGTACAAAAGTGTGAATTTCATACAAATAGTTAAGGATTGCAATAAGATTGTGTTGTATTACCTACTCATAAAATCTACTTTATTAAAAAAAGACGTCTGCGGTAGGACTTGTTTTACGTAACTGTCTAAATGTTTGACATTGTACCAGACGTGGCTTTAAGGGGACAAATATTTCTTTTGTGCCCATTGCAGGATGTCCAGTGGACACACAGGTGTTGTGCACCTGCCCTCTGAGACGACATTCCTCCCCTCCCGCCGAAACTCGTGACGCAGTCTCATGTTAGTCCAGCGGGGCCACGGCTCGGGAAAACTATGGTGTGGTTTCCTGGAATTTTTGTCTCTAGGCAACACGGACATATACGGTCCTTACATTTCTAACATTGACTCCTCAACCTTACACTATACAGATGGGTCAGTTTAGATATTTTATCACCCTTTTTAACCAGTTAACTGTGTTCTTATACTGTAACTGTGTTCTTATACCATAACACTTACCATGGTAAAATCAGTGTGATGCGTAGCCCTGGGGATTCTGGTGAAACTCGTGATATGATAAGTGACAATAATAATAGCAACAGCGAATCTTTCAACAAGTTATATAGTTTTGTAAAGTCAGCTGAGGTGGGCATCAGATTCGGGGTGTTGGATTTAAACGAGGTGAAGTCACAGGTGTATGTTAAGTATATTGACAGTTTTACAATGGCTTTGAATGCGCTTCATCCAATCAGATTTGAGAGTTGGAGCTGTCCGCATGATTCAGAGCGAGACTGTTAGTGTGTTCAGAGTTTGGAGGTCTGCGGTATGTTTGCACTCAAAACAGCTGTGTGACTTATGAGAAAATTAATGTGGGTGTAATGTCAATACATCTGGACAAACAGACCGTTATACGTAAATACTGTATATGAGAGAGAAAGCGGGTTGGCTATGTGCATATAATATGCATTCATTCGGTGGAGGAATTTTGACACTTAAATATCAAACAAATGCTTCTTACAACACGCTTTCAGAGCTTTTGCAGAGCTATTTTGTAATGTCAACTTTGAAAGTGGTTTTTAGTAAATGTGTGAGGTCATTTCTCCTCAGGTTCACACAGGTGTCCTGCTGAGTAACCTCAGGTATAGTTCAACACATTAAAGGGACAGTTCACCCAAAAATTCTCATCATTTACTCACATTCGAGTTGTTTCAAATCTCTATAAATGTCATTGATGAACACAGAGAAAATATTTGGAGTAATGCTTATAACCAGACAGATCTTGACTGATTGACTCCCATAGTAGATGCGTTGTCACTGGTTAACAGAATAAAACAAAAATCTCTTTATTTTTTCGGAGGCTGTTTCATTTTGAATCTTGTGCTTGTTCTTTAAGTTAATGATGTCTTGTTTATTTTTGTCTTGTCTTATGCAGTGAGATGTCAGAACTGTTCGAGGTCACCCAAAATGTTTTATTTATTCACTCTCATGCCATTCAAAATCTGTATGTGACTCTTTCGTCTGTGAAACACAAAAGAAGGTATTTTGAGAAATGTGATTTGTGGTTTTGTGTACATACCATGTAAGTGAGTGGGGGCAATTGTTTTTTTCCACATTCCATATGTGAATTTCAGCCGAAAAAAATCCCTACAGATTTGGGGTTACGTGAGGATGAGTAAATAATAAAAGAATGTTCATTTTTGGGTGAACTCATTTTAAGTGTGACACGTGTCCAAATACTTTGGGGGCCAAAGTGCAACACTTACGTTAAAGATTTGAATAATTTTTCAAATAATCACTTGTCACCTTTTGAAACAAATGAAGACTATAAAAGTTCAATTTCTGTATTTGTTTTCATTCAGTTTTTTTATTCATATTTACCCTTGATTTATGAGATCCCTCTGTTAGGGATATACTTAAATATTCATTAACTGTATTCATATACTGTATAAAAGAGTACATTTGATTGTCAAAACACATTATAAATCAATTTGTTTTCAACTGTTTAAATCGCAATAGGTCTATTTGAAACATGCAGAATAGCTGCGCATTTGCCGGGAAATAGTATCGCTGAGCTCATCACTTTGCCGAAACTTCATCCAATAAAACAATTTATGACTTGTGCTGATGTGCAGCTGGCTGCTCCATCACTAATGGCTTTTAAACATGCTCCTTCTGTGCAGAATGGGCCGTGATTTACGCCTCGGCTTACCTTTCACCTCAGCTACAGCACGCCGCTCCTCATTTTCCCCATCGCATGCGGCCGAGCAGTGGGGCCAAATCTGTGCTACTGTTTCTCATTTTATTGCCATCTTTGGCGAGACGAGTCTCTTTCACAGGTGCCAGTGCAAATGAATTCACGGTTATCGAGACTGGATCGTATCTGACAGGTTTTTGCATCGCACTGGGCACCAACGTAAGCCTTTTTCATGCCCACCCAGGCAGAATGTGATTTCGTTTCAACCTGTGGGGAATTGGCAAACACCACCAAGTTTTTATTAGTCGTAACCGCTGTGGGCAATGACATCAACATCATTGGGCTGTTTAATGCTTTCTTCATGTACCTTAACCATGATAAAATAAAAGAGTACCTCTGTACTGTAGAGATTTGAGTTATGCCGTCACGATTCACTTCAATCGAGGTTCAACGGCAAAAGGCGGCCATTTTACACCAATGAAAAGCAAACAGTGCGTGAAATCCCCTGACGTCTACTCCGCTCTAGTAAAGGCCGTTGAGCGAGTACAAAGAGCTTCAGGAGGCCTGATGAACTTGGCGATAGCACTCTAGAGGATAAACAAACAACTATTAGCAAAGCAAAGCTTCCAGTTGTTTGCGTAACTGCTTTCAAGATTGCTTTCGTTGTACTCCTTTCAACCCTCCATGGGAATGCTGTGTTCCCGTGACAGAAAGAAGTGTTTTGAGGTGCTATCACATCTGACACCGAGGGATCAAACGCTTGCACGAGTCCAATTATTCTGAAGCCTGGTCGATGTTGACGATTGTCTATATATGGTGTCTGTGATGAGGAGGTCACGTCAGGTCTCTTTGATGATGATAATCTTTTCTCACGGTCGTGCTAAAGTCTGAAGTCTTGCACGCTTTAGCTAATACTTATCTCTTGGATTTCAATGGTTGTGTTTTTACTCTGAAAGTATCATTGTGCTTTGTTCTCCATCATGGTAGGCCTACAAGGCGTCTCGTGGGTCAATCAGCATGTCCGGTAAAAAAACTTGGTTAAGATCTGTTGGCTGTTTACAGTAAGTTGGTTGACCATCTTCACCAGCACTACTAATAGTCATGAATGAATTTCAGATTATTTTGTCCCTTCTGCGGGTTTGTCTCCAGCGGGAGGCTAATGGCTGGCAGTGAGGTGGACTTTTCAGACCTCATGTTCTAATGCTAATGTCATCCCGGAGGTATGTTAAATCCCCAGCTTTGGAGGACTTTAACGCAAGACGTCTCTAATTGAAACATTATGTATGAAGGTGAGGTTTAAGTGAGACCCAGAGGAACATTTTATCGCTCAGAGGTGGATTTTTTATAGCTCAGGAGATTGAGTTCCCGGTTGCGTTTCATATCGCCTTAGTCTCAAATGTTTGCTTGTGTGAAATAAAAACAAACAAGACAGTTGTGCAAATCCGTGAGCGGAGGTGTAAAATGACTGTAGGTTGTAGAGGTAAAATGATCTGGATTTGGGTCAGTTTGATGAAAATTGTTTGAGTTCATCTTGAGATCTTCAATAATATTGCCGTGCAGACGTGAGAAATCGGAACTCAGTTTGAGGCATCTTTTGAAACTCTTATGGAGACATTTGTAAGATTTTTGTCTCTGCTTAGATGAAATGCGCAGATGAGATTTAAGCAAAAGTTTCCATTTGCTCTCCATTCAATCTCATTGATGTCTAGAAGAAATAATTAAGATATTAAACAGATCTCGTGTTTTTTCAAAAATCATCTTAGCATACTTTCCCTGAAATCAAGTAATTTTGTTTGAATGTGACAGTAGAAATAGTTTCACAGGTTGTGTTTACTGCATCCAACTCTGAGTTGTGTGTATGACGTTATAAACGGATCTAAAGATGTTTATATGTCGTAATCTAAACACTGCCGTTTGTGCAGTTTATGCTGCACAAAAGCTTAAATTTAGATGGCTCATCTCTGCATCTCTGTACGAGGAATCTGTCAGTAAATCCAGGTCAGCCGTGGCTTTGGCAGAGCAGCCCGAGTGCTTGGCTCAAACCTCAGCAGAGGGGAAAAAAAGGCTGCGCCTGCAAGCCTACTGAACCATCGCCTGGCTATTCAGTCTTTCTGTTTAGCTCCATCTGTAATGCGTTGCTGGTCATCTGCTTGATTTGGCCTGTTTTGTGTTTAAATGTTAGAGGAAAGAACAAAGAGAAGGAAATAGAAATGTAAAGCGAGCGCTCTCAGGTTGCAGGGATTGAATAGATCTGCTCTGCTGGCTGACGGCCGTCCGCTGTCATGGATCTAGTTGTGTTGATGTGAATCCTGGAGTAAAAGCAGCTGACTGCATTGACCACAGCGGTGTTCTGAACTGCCAAAGCAGAGACCTAGAGCTTCAGGGCGAACTGGAGAAATGTATGACCTACTGACTGTACGCATCAGCCTTAAAAAGTATTTTATGGGATAGTTCACCCAAACATCTAAGTTCGTTCATTTATTCACCCTCATGTCATTTAAAACCTGCAAATGGCTTTTTTTCCAATGGATCACAAAAGAAGATATTTTGAGAAAAGTGTCCATACAATGGTAGTCAATGGGGTTCAATGTTGTTTGGTTACCAACATTCTTCAAAATATCTTATTTTTTCTTTGGCAGTAGAAATAAGATCACAGGTTTGGAATGAGGATGAGTAAATGAGTAAATAATAATAAAAAAAACATTGGATTGCGCAATACCAATCCAAGTGTTAATTATGGAAAGAATTATGGCACAAGACATTGCAAAGTGATGTCGAAAAGAATGTTGTTTTGGTTCACAGTAAAACTTTGGTGTATTTGCAGCAGATTTGCCTGTAGCTTACTGTAGATTTAATATAAAACTTAGTTCTAAACAGAAACTTTCCTAGATCTTATATTTTCTTTCATAAAACAAGACAAAATATCCAAGGTCACTTTTCTTGCTATGTCAATGATGAGGTTGGTCCAAAATGAGAAAACTATGTTTAAAAAAAATCTAAAATCAAGTTTTTTACTATGTTATCATGTTTTATTGTGTTTTATTGTGTAAGTTAGCTGTAGTTTTTAATTATGGATTAAATCAAAACAAAGCAACTGCAGTTTGATGTATATTTATTGGACAACATTATAAAAAATGAATAAACATGATTTTTTTTTAAGTTTTATAACAGAGTTAACTCATTTTGGAACCAATCCCTTCAAATGTATCGTAATTTATGAAGTTTTAAACATTTTAACTAGAAAACAAAACAAAATGTATTTTTTGCAGTATTGCTGTGCTAATGCCAGTCTCTTCATGCTCATTTTGAATCTCAAAAGTCAAAGTGTTAAAATTTTGATTAAAGTCAAGCAAAGTTTTACAGTGTTGAAATAAAAATATAAGTACTGTAGATGTCAAAGTGTCTATAGTTAACGCGGCAAACTACTGTAGTGTATTCTAAAATAAGTTAACAGATACGTGCAGACGCAGCATTTGTCGTGTGGCATCGTGCCAGATCAAGTGTGGACAAAATTTCTGATTATATTGAAAAATATTTTTTTTAAATGATAACAACTCGGCTTATGTGTTTCGTGGTGATGTCATCATCTGATCCCAGTATCGATGATTTAGTGTCAGACCTCTGGCAGCACCAAAAATAATAATTCACAATTTGAACTCTGAAACATTATGAGTCAAATTATCTTCTTGATTCAAAGTAGATTTCTCTTCTTATTCTGAGCCGAGATCTATTCAAAATTCAGAAAAGATATTTGGAAGAATGCTTATAACCAAACAGATCTCAACACCCATTGACTAGTAGGAAAAATTACTTAATATTTTTTTGTTCTGTTGAACACAAAAGAAGACATTTTGAAGAATGTAGTACAGCAAACAGTTCTGGGGCACTTTTGACTACTATTGTATTTTTCCCTATTATGGTAGTCAATGGGTGTTGAGATCTGTTTGGTTATAAGCATTCTTCCAAGTATCTTTCTCTGTCTTCATCAGAACAAAGACTTGTATACACATTTGGAACAACTCGAAGGTGAGTTGATTTTTGGGTGAAGTATCCCTTTCATTTCCTATGGAGAGTTGCACAGGTGTTGCTTGGGGTGACGACCGTCTGTGGATGTGAAATTTTCGGATCTGATCTGAACTTTGGATGCCTTGCTTACAGTAAGTCACTTAGCCTAAAAGTAATTTTAAAAAGTAAATCAAATTAAATGTGAAATTGTATGTAATTACCTGTAAATAATATTTGATAGCCTTCTAAGATTTACGGTTTGTTGAGCCTCTGTTGCAATGAAACCCATGAAATCTTACAATGACAATTGACTGGATGTAGGCTACTAGTCCTGCACCTGGTGAAGTATTTTTGTTCAGTTATGTTTTAGCTCGAAAACAATGGAATATTTATTATTTTCATATATTTATGAATTTATTTACACAAGGTGTTCGTATATATTATTGTAGATTGAAGATAGATTGACAGTTATTCTGTGGATTTTTTCACTTGTTGTGGGTTGTCATTATTTGGGTTCAGAGAGTTTAGTCCAGGAGCATCTGTGGACTGAATTTGACCCAGCACAAAGGTTCATTGAGGTAATTCTGGGTAATTCACAAACACACACACACACACACACACTGCAGGCCACTTCCAAGGTCTCCGAAAAAATGTCCTCAGATGGTGCCTGATCTTGGAGTGGGCTGGTAAACGCTGCAGATTCAAACACCTGCCAGGTCTTTCTCTGCTCAATACAGCAGACATTCAGAAATAAACTCCAGTCACACATCTTTTGCGCAAACTTGTTTAATTGTGAACGTATTATTCACACAGTGGCTGTTGCTCTGGCTTCATGTTGATTCTGTAATGTTATAGACCATTTTGGAAGACGTAAACAACACCGGTCCAGATGGACTTTCTGTTAAATTTTTGTAACTTGCCCACAGAAAGAAGAGGTTACAACAATTGCACGACAGCAATACACCTAAAAGGTAAAAGTTCCGTGGCGCTTTTGAAAAGTTTTGCGACAACATTGTCAAAGCGATCCTCAATTACACAGATCTGTGGAAAACGATTGAAAAACACTGTTATGTTTGCCTAGCCGGTAGTTGCCGATGTCACTTTGTAAAAAATGCAAACAAACGAAGTTTGGTTTTGTGACCTTCGACTTCAAAGCTGTGAAATGCTCAAACGGTCCTGTGGTCTGCCATTGTTTTTTTCATTTTGCAAGTACTCTTGCATGCCGATAGACATGCTCATGACGTCAAATTTATTTTTTCATGTTTACAGTCAACTAGTCAAGTTTCACTTGAAAACAGTGTCTCTAAACGTCACTTAAGTTAAAGGTCCAGTCTATAAAATATAGCGGCATCTAGGGGTGAGGTTGCAAAATGCAACTAACGGCTCACCTCACACCCACTCTCGCTTTAGAAGCACTAGTGTGGCTGACACAGGACTGATGTTGTCACATTTTCACACCTCTGAACAGAAAATGATGTATATCAAATTGCATTTCTGCCAACAAATCCTCCCAAAAAATGACACACTGGACCTTTAAGAGACCTTTATAGTATAGAGTTTAATGTCTAGTAGCATCAGAATATGAGTATCTCACAAACTTCTATTTAATACATTTGTGTGAGTCTTTCTTACCCAACTGGGTGGTCTGAACTGTTTATAAAGAAATGTTCCTGTATTCTTATAACCCCAGTACACACGTACTGCAACAGGCCGGCTATCTGCACGATTATTGCTATCACAATGAATACCAAATGTTATAATGAACAGGTTACAGATGCATGAGCTTCTCCATGTGTGCCCAGAAATCTGGATAAGAGCTTCAGGCTTTGTTACAATAGAAGTTGTTTTGAAAACACTTGCTTTAATGAAGTACACGCAATGGCAATATTTTTAACTGCCTTCACTTTCTTTGGCTGCTTGTGTGTTTTGCTGTGGATGTGTGCCTGTGATGGCTTTAAACCGTGTGTTAAACATTAGCCCACTAAAGTGTATGTAGAAAAGGCCGATAACAGTTCAGGTATTTATTTACAGCTTATCCGACACAAAGCCTGTGTTTGAATCGCATTTTAAGCTGTTTTTATGTGTTATTAGTTTCAGAATGCAAATTCGCTGTACTGTACACTTTTGCTGAACAATTCTATTTACCAGTGTGCTCTATAGCTGAACTAATACCGTATCCCACAATGCAATGCGATAGACTGTTTTTATTCAGTTACTTATGTTATTGAGTAATGTGTTTTCGCATATGGCTCATATCCAAACAGCGCAGAAACAACAAATCTGCTTAAATGTTGTGTAGGTTAGTTAACAGTAACTAACTGAAATAAGCAATTGTACCAGTTTATATTTTTCAGTCACGTCCCGGTCATTCAGATGTTTTCAGGGTAGTATTGCTTTTAATATTGCAGGATTAAGCAAAATGATATTTTTGTCGCATTGTGTGATGTTAAAGAGTAAAGATTTTGCTATTTTTAAGGTCCTCCTTTGGTTTATGGAGTGTCCAACAAACGTTTATGTACATACAAGGTGTGAAAATACTTTTATTTATTCTAATAATAGGCGTTTCATTTGTCTAATCCCCTCCTTTTTGTCAGCCCACTCTGATCTTATTGGTCAGATGATCTAGTCTGCTGTGATTGGTCTACCGCATACAGTGTCGCAAATGGAACGTAGACGGGCATAACGCGGAGTGACCCAAATCTGTCCTATAACTGAAAATAGAAGGACAGACGACTCGTTCGTGGGATTCAGAGTTGACTCCTTTTTTCCTAAAACAATAACTTTGTTATTCGTTCACCTTCGGCTTTACAACTTGGCTGAATGCTTACATTCACATTGCTGTCTATTTTTACATAAATCATAAAAAAATGAAAATCGTGTCATCATTTAGTAACCCTCTTGTCTTTTCAATCCTGTACGACTTTCTTTGTTCCACAGAACAAAAGAGGATTTTTGGAAGAAAGTTGGTAAGCGACTTACGTAAGCTAAAGTAAGCTAAGCGACTTACACTCTCATAGCGCTGAGATAATTTTTCACAAAGCAATAACGATGTGTTTAATAGGAAAATGTTCAAATTTCAGTGAACTGACAGCACAATGGCTGAGCATTGCTATGTGCTTCTGTGATCAAGCCTTAAGTAAGTGCAAAAGTTGACTTCGCTTGCTCATATTTGTCAATGTAGCTTGAAACGGATAGCCTGAAGCGCATCTCCTTTTTGATTGTCGATGCATGACGTAGTGTTTGGATTATTGGAATTTGGATTTCACGTTGTTGAAAATACAGTAATCCTATCATCTTTAAACTCCCTTTTTTTTTTTTTACAGTCAATCAGTTTGTTGTCGTGAGGCTGTTTATTCAGATTAATTTCAACTGCAAGAAATAAATTCAAGTAAATGGAATAATTTGTGCCTAATCAGTGTTATTAAGCATAAACCCTGACGGGAAGGGGTCTTGTACATTAACATTACATTTACATATAGCAGACGCTTTCATCCAAAGTGACTTACATTGCTTTACCCTATACATTTTACATAGGTATTTGCAATCCCCTGGGATCAAACCCACAACCTTGCGGTGTTAATGCAATGCTCTTACCACTGAGCTACAGGAAAGCTTGTATGTTGTATCACCCTGAAAAACTTTATTTTGCAGTAACAACCGACTGGACTATACTAACCTGCAATGCTATTACAGCTACCTGCGACATGATTACAACAAATAATTACACGCAAAATATTGATTTGTGTGTACATTTTTTATCGTAAAGAAAAATATGATTGTAACTAATTTCAGATTTGCTTTATTCAAAGCAGCTTTTCCAGACCTGCGCTTTTTATCGACAATCAACAGACCTACTGGCATGCGCAAACCATGGCACGTTTAAATACATAATGTCAGATTTGATCATAAACCTAGTTTATTTTTGTTTGAACATATAAACACTTTCGCACGGCTCTTAAGTGCGAATATAAACAGTTGACAATCACACTTAGAGCCAAAAGCGCGGTTGTGAAATCTTTTGAATGGAACAAAACGTTCCTGGCATATCTTGCCGCTATACTCATGATGTTTCAGAGATTTTGACTGTATTTATATCTCTCACATCTTACACTGATGTGCGGTGAAAGATTGCTGTCAGCTTGGACAGGTAGACCTTGTAAACTGTAAGACGCCCTTCCTTTAGCCTGAAGTGAGATTTTCACTGACGTGTGTTCCCTTAGACTTGTATAATTCCCCCATTATGTTCTTCAGAGGGGCCGAAGCGTTTACACGGCTCGCACCTCGGTCTATCCTGCTGGGGGAAACAATACTGTGTTGTTGTTGGGTACTCCTGCGCTTTATTTCAAAGGTCTAATTAAAGTGGAATTTTACCCGAAAGGGAGCGAAACGAACCACCATCTGCATGGAAATGTCTGGAGGTGTAATAGAGATTAAACTAGATTGGTCTTAACCTCAAAGCTCGTCAACATGGGAATTCCCCAGAGAAACTAGCCTGATCTCATGGTTACTCGTAACTATTTTACGAAGTGGATAATTTGTATGAATTTGTACAATGTGCATCGTACGATTTTTTGAAACAGAGCAATGAAGAAGCCTGACCCCTAAAACCCAACATTGCCGACACGAACAGATTTTACTAAAATGTACGATGAAGATCATTTAAATTCGTACAAATTTGCTACCTCGTAAATTGTTAAGAATTGATGCAAGACTGTGTTGGAGTAACACGTTTATAATTCTGAAGTGTCTACATCAATCCTGATCAAATTTATAGCCATTAAATGAAAAAATATAGTACTGCAGGCCTATTGACCTTTTGATATTGTAGTTTATAACTAGCATTTTTCTCAGTTTGTATTTTATCGTATCTTTTATTTATTTTTAATCCTTTATTTTATATTTTATTTGTAATTAGTTTGTTGTCCTTATACTCCATCTTTTCGCAGGAGGAGAAAACACAATAAAATGTCATTGTGCCGAAGTGCATGACCGTAAAGATCTATAATCTTGAAAATGTCTTCATCATGTTATTTTCTGTGTAAGAGTTGTTACAAACTTCAGAATGATAAATCTGGACATTTGTTGACTACATTGTTAACATGACAAAAGGCTTGTTCACCCCGGGTCGATAATAGCACGTGTTTATTGTCTGCATTTAATGCCTCGTGACTAAACAAAGGGCGCCAATGTGAATGTGCACACCGACGTGCAAAACGTGAGGCGTAAAAGCGTCGTTTAAAAAACCTGCCTCTGTTTTTTTTTGGCCGACCAATGAGATTGGTGCTTTTGTTTGAGTGTCTGGAGCTACCGAATTAACAGTAAATCACGACTTTGCGGTGCTCAAGCACAAAACGGCCTTGCCGTGCACACATTGAAGAAGAGAAAGCAAGATTAATTCTTCTTTTGTGTGACAAGCAAGTGTAGGATGAATAAAGTTGTGCAGCGCCACCTTTCTAACATTAACAAATGTCGTTAAATGTTATTAAGAATATTTTTTGTAGTTAGTTCACAAAAGCTGATGCATTAACAAATACAACCCTATTGTAAAGTGTTGCCTAAAACTTTTTTAAGAATAGGCTAATGTGTTTTCAAATTACACCTCCCTAAATCTCTATTTCTTCACAGGTTGTCTTTGTGTGTTGAAATGTTTGTAAGTTGACTCGCATACACATGTACAAGCGTGTTGTTGCAGAATGCCGCACGTCCATGTTGCGTCTAGACAGGTGTGCGAATCACCGATGGAGGACGCTCCGACTCCGAGCACGTCTCTTCTGTCAGTCATCTCAGAGGGATTCGCTCAGGGCCGGTCTGTGCTCACGCTTTCAATCAACGCCGCGGCGCTCGCAGTGCGGAAGAGCACGTCAGCAGACAGATAAGCCATCTTACAGCAACTGAAGAGCTTCGAGCAGGTGGAGCACTTGGGCCTGATGTGCAGATTAGTCCCGTGAGGTAAGACGTCTCTGAAAGGGGGATTGATAGAGGCCGGAGAGCAGGTAATGGGGTGAGCACTATCCATCAAGTTGTAAAAGCCTCTCAGGAAGGAGAGGGAGGGGGTGGACGGCTTTTGTTTTTTTATGAAAGCTGCTTAGAGGTTGTTCCTGATGTCGAGATAGAGCAGTGAGGGTAAGTGCATTCAGGGTCCCCGTACGCCATATTTCACGATGCAATGGTCTACGTCAACAGTCCTGGACTTTGACCTCTCACCTGGAAACGTGACCTTTGCGCGAGTCCAAATATGCCGCCGTAGGAATAATGAGTATTTTTGAACATCTGGTCGCTGTATTAGTGTCACAAGGTTTTTGCAAAACAGGCTCAATGGAATTTCAGTTTTCGTTCATGAATTTATTTAACCATAAAACTCAGAAAACAGTCATAGTCATAATTTTTTTCACCCCATAGTAACCATGTAAGACAATGGTTATACAAATGATAAGTAATCCGCCAAAACACCATTTTTGCAACACTAAAATAAATTACATTTTAATTATTATAAATAAATTGATTTATTATTGATGTTTACACTCCTGGACTGCTTTATTTCTAAGTTTTCATAATTATTGTGACATGAGTACACTTCTATATTCAGATACATTCAGTTAGAATAGTACCTTTGTACGTTAATATATGCCATTGTATTCAAATAGCACTGATTCAAGAAATGGCAACCAACAGTCATGTTCTAAGTTGTCTGTTGAATTTGGAAAGAATGAGTTTGTTGCCGTTTGTCTTTGTTTGTCTGCTTTGTCAGATCAGTGTGAATTAGTCTTAGGATTCCTCTAATAATGCCTCAGCATTACCAAAAATACACTAGACATGTCCAAAATAAGATGAAACAAATTGAAAAAGAATTAATGGTTTTGTTTCGCTGTACAATGCCTCTCATTATTTTGCAAAAGTGTCAGCTGGGTTATATCTGGATCCTCAGGAGAATGACGTCTGATTGGCTGATGGTGGCTGTGCCAAGCAGTGACATCAAAAACAAGGGAACAAGAGAAAGCGAATGTCCTAGGGCTTTTAAAAATAGTGATGCAGGTGAAAGGGTGTTATTTTAGCAGAGTAAACAAATGGCCGCCAATGAAGAAACAGTTTTTTTCCCCCTGTAGAACGGTTTGGTTATGGCGAAATTACATAAATTAGGATCTCTGGAGTTTGAGAGTTGATTCTAAAGCCCCAATCCAAAGAGAACATTTTAAAATTGAACAAAAAATATATAGGTGGTTTTATTTAATGTTTGCATAAAATGTGGGTACCAGAGCCATTGAGAAAGAGAGTCACGTCTTCGTTGACTCCAATGGAACAGTTTTTTCACAGTTTCAATAGTTCCCGGAAGATACCAGTAAACCATGGAGCTGCGACTAAACAGACCAACTGAGGTCAACTTCTAACCCGTTTGAAGAGGAGAGAACACATAGCTTCCTGGTACTATCCAAGGCTCCATGAAACACGTGACGCTCCAGCGTTTCAGACTTCCGTTGGCAGAACTCTCTCTCTCAATGGCTCTGGACAAAAGGGATAATTCACCTTCAAAATGAAAATCTGTCATTATTTACACACGCCCTCTTGTGATTTCAAACTGTTTCAAAATTCATTTTTTCTTCTTCTGCAGAACAAAAGAAGATGCTTTAAAAAAGTGTCGGTAACAGAAAACAGTCCCCCATCAACTTGCACTGGTTTTATGTCCATGAAGTCAATGGTGACCAACGGTTTTGGGCTACCCAACATTTTTCTAAATATCTTTTGTGTTCTGCAGAAAACCACAGATTTAAAATGACAACAGGGTGAGTAAAGGATGACAGAAGGTGAAGTACTGCGTCATGTGGCCCATGATTCCCAACAAGATTAATTTCAAAGTATCTGGTGCACTTCCAGCCAATATTGAAGTCTAAAATTCAGAAGAACTTTTGTGACTCCTCAGAAGTGATGATTGTTTAGGGAACTGTTTAGTTACTATTGCAAGTATCATATTTGTCTCTTATCGGCGTACTTCACAGGTATTATGAATGTTGTCATAATGGCACATTTAATTGCATCAAATCAATAATCAGTATGATAATGAATGGAAGGATTTATTGTTAATAAATACTTAACAGCAGTGAGATGATGGAGAAACAGATGCTATTTTAAATTCAGAGGAATTTTTGGTCTTCTCTCTCCTTTGCTTTATAAGAGACTCTTCTGAAAGGAAACAGTCAAGTGTCATCCCGCCTGTCTTCACTGAGGTCCTCCTGTCTCACACTATATATTCTTAAAGACACGTCCACGATCTCGGTCTCAAACGAAACCAAATGTTTACAGCATGTGCATTGTTTATTCTTTTATGTGAATGATTTCGTTCCGTGAAATTGTAGAACTGTCAATTTGTCAAAGGGATAATTTGGTTACAGCGTCCGAATTTCAGATTCCTTCTTTTAGATTTATTCTCTAAAAGAACATTATAGCTCACATCCTCTGGCACATCCCGTAGGCCATTAATACATGTTCTGCTATCTGTCTTAACTAAAACAATGACCTTATTCAGACCGGTGTGGAAAGGAAGACCACTTTAAAGACCACACAGTGTTTTTTGGTGCCTGTTGAGGGCCTGTTGGCGTCAGATCGACCCGCGACGGCAACCGATCCATTATTATCTCTCGCGCTGTGACAGGTTATAATCTCTCGGCTTACAGAAAGGAAATGCTTCACTGACTGATATGCCCTTCGGCAAATCACAGAAAACAATACATCACTTGACTCGCGTTCTGTACCCCCCTCCAAACCCACCCGCGTGTCTGTCATGGCCGTCGTACACAGATATTCCTGACAATAGGGGCGGAGGACAATGGTGTCCTGTGTGAGGTGTGTTGGTACAGACGCCGGTGGGGTGTGAAGCCGATAAAGACGAGTGAAGATGATCTCTGCTGTTAAAGAATGAACTCGGAGGTATGTGTGCTTCCGAGGCCTGAGTATATTATTGTACGTTATATAAAGAACAGAACTATTACTAAGAATTATGGTTCATCTTTTTATGTCGTAATATGCATTTGTAATGTTTTTTGTGGTTTGTTGATGTTTTTTCCCTCTCACACAGAGATATTCATTGGTAGATATTGTATGATACTTTAGGAAAGGGCGAGAGATCTTAGCTTGCACATTTGTGTCACTTCCCCTGTAGTTTCCTGTGCGTGAATGAATTTAGATACAGATTCATTGTAAATAGAAGGAAGATGATGGGAATTGCCTCACATCCTGATGCTCGTGAATAGAATGAGAACATTATTCATGGAAGCTACGTCGACCGGATCTGATGCAGACTCATCGCCCAATCTGACCGCCAAACTTCCTGCTGCACATTTTATGTTGTCATTTATTTTTATGCTTTTAACAGACTTGATTTAATAGAGGTGACGTTATTTAAAAATAGCTGTAGTTGTTTCTCGTAGACAGAGATTAAATGGAGAGCAAAAGGAAACTTTGGCTTCAGTCTCGACTGCATCTCAGATATTTCTCCTCAAGTCAGAGTCAGAAATCTCACGTTAGAGTTTCAGACGAGATCTCTACAACGTCTCAAACTCAGCTCAGATTTGCCAAACCCGCTTATGCTTTAAGTCAATATTAACCACATCTCACTATGAACTCAAACATCTCTAGTGAAATTTACCCAAATCCAGATTATTTTACCTCAGAAAAGGAATCGCGTTCATTTAACACCTCCATACTCTTCATTTATTTTAACAAAACCGTCTTATTTATGATTCGTCGGCTCAAATCTCCTGAGGTGTAGAAGAGCAACATCAAAGCCTATTTTAAATCGTCCGCACGTGTGATTTCTAAAGTCTTCTGGCTGGATTCAGAAGAGCAGATTAGCACCGGGATTTATGTTTTTAGCTCTTTTGATTTGGCCTGCAGAGTTGCCAACTATTATCAATGGAAAGTAGCTAAAGCCTGCCTGAAAAGGGGCTAAATGTGGTCAGATGACGTCACACACTCATTTGCATATCAGTGAGGTCAGAATGTATCGCTAAATCACCATGTTTCATTCAGAATGTCGCTAGATTTGTCGCTAGTCCCTTTTTAAAAACTAAGTCGCTAAATCTAGTGACAATGTCGTCAAGTTGGCAACACTGTTGACGAGTGAACAAGCACAACAACAACCTAGCAATGCCCGACAACGCCAAGAACGCCATAGCAACCCTCTACATCATGATATGTCATATATCACACTAATTTTTCAGAATGTTACTTTTTTCTTACTTTTCTACGGTCTGTTTATACAGCAATGAATCTATTGGGTTTAGTGCTGTCAGATCTTTGAAACGTTCATTAAAGTTTGTGCTGAAATAACATCATTTATCATGTCTGTTATATAAGCGTGTTTATATTAGATTTCGGTTTGATGAGTTTATATTATGTAATAGCTCCACGTGTAATGTTTACTGTGGCATATTTATTTCTGAACCACCGGGCTTCAGGACAGATAAAAGCTGTATCAAGGCACGTTTATTTATATACAGATGTCACATTTCTGTCATACAGGCAGAGATAGTACCGAACTTTAGAAACAATACGTTTCTTATGTCTGTTATTACAGTAAATGTGGAAAATGTTATATGAAGGTATGTGGTATATACAGTAGTGGTCAAAAGTGATATACGGAGGAAGTATGTGTACAGTATTTACTTTTAAGGACCCCTCAAGTTAGATTCAATCATCAATATATAAAGTGTTAGATGGAAAAAACACTTATCGTTTGGCAAACTTTGTTTTTATAAAATACCCTTTTTGAATTAAACAAAAATTGACTATATTTTATGAGTTATTTCTATTTTTTTATTATTTCTTGCAGCTTTTCCGTTTGATTTTACACTTGTATTCATTTTGCAAAAGCCTAATTAAATTCTCAAAGCTAAGCTTGAGTTTACACACAAACAATGCAAACATAAAAACAACATTTCAAAACATCTTTAATTTTATAATGAAGACGTACATTTTCAAAGTTGGCCATTATAATATACTGTAGTATATTATATGTAAAAGCATGCTATTTCATTGACAAAAATACTATGGTAAGTGCATGAACTTTCTCTGGTCTTTTTACCATAGTACCATGTAAACACCGTCTTCTAAAAGACCGAAACTCTGGAGTCTGGACTCTGTGTGTGTTGTGTATTTCTTGACCCGGTTGTCTCTGGGGTTAAGGTGGCTGTGGCTCGCCTGCAGGGTCGCTGTTTTTCTCCCCAGTTACTGTTACTATGTTCCCCTCTATAATCACACAGGAAGGTACCTGACGACTGGCTCCAGACACACAGCGTGGTTTCCACGGACATGACCTTCGCCTCAGCAGGGGTCAGAGGACAAGTGTCAAGAAAACACACGTTGGCCAACACAATTCCTCATGAGACTGACACACACACATCATTATTATTATTATCAGTGGACGATGTAATGCGGTCAAATAGAAAACACACACTTTTTCTTACAATCTATATTCTTGTAATCTTCATGTTATGAACATGATTTTATGGGATTTCAAAAGAATGAAAGGACAAAATTTAGACCAAATTGAAAGCTCTGTTATGTCAAATGAGCTCTAAACTGAGTCCTGGGTGTATTGTATGTTTGTGAGTGTTATGCAGGTCAGTTAGTGCCAATGGACCATTAATCTGAGAGAGAGAGAGAGAGAGAGAGAGAGGTTAGACGCTAATCTGCTTTACTGTATCAGCCTGTCCGAGCAGGACAAGGACACGGCCTGCCTCCACCGGCCACCACACACACACACACACACATATCATGTTAATGTACACCTTAACATACACACACAACTAAAATAAATAAATATTGTGCTCACACACATTGCATCTAAATGGGGACATGCTGTACCATTGACAGCAGATTATAATGATTATACAGTTCAACACACACAAAAGTACAGAATAGTTCTGCAAGTTTGCTGATAGATAAACAAACACACAACTATTTTCTAAGTCATAACAGCTTTTTCCTTTTGGTCTTTATTATTCAATCAGCGTCAACTTATGTTGATCTTGTGAATCACCAGAATGTTAAAGAACGCTGTGTATCAAAGAAAGTGTATCTGTAGCCGGGTTTATTTATTACATTCACTTTCTTTCAAGATTTACAATCTAAAATCTCTATTGCAGGTCGTGGAAACCTCCTCGGTCCACCTTAAATGAATACCTGCTTCTCATCGCCTGAAAATCCCCAACTGTACGGTCTCACACTGCCATCTACAGACTGAGATCTTGTGTGGCAGGCGAAGTATCTCTTAAGGTGGACCGGAGAAGTTACAGAAGTTGTTTCCAAGATGTCCAAAACGGTCTTGTGCTGTAGCTCTGAGACTAATGCTTTTCCTTATTTGTCCGGTTGTGTTATTTTCATCAGTGTGACATTAGATCTCGTTGAAGATGTGTCATGTTGAGATGTGTACTAGAGAGCATGCTGGGTTTACTGAAACTCAAGTGATTTTTATCCTCATCTCCACTAGGGGCCTCGCAGGTCTTCCTCGTGGCTGCAGGTCCTGACGCCCTAACAGCTGCACAGCATCCTGAAGACGTCGGGATGCTCGAGTTCCAGGAAGGGAAAGTACATTATGATCAGTCTGCCTTCAGTAGCCTTGTAGAACGAGTCAGACCTTCTGCCGTACAGAACATGTAAAATGTTCAAAACATGTAGCGTCAAAGAGGGTTCATCCAAAAATTGGTGATTCATTTTTCATCCTCGTGTCATTCAAAACCTGTTTATGACTCTTTCAACAGAAAGAAATGAGAAATGTCTCAGCGGTTTTGTGTCCGTACAATGGAAAATTTGTGAGGAGACCTCTAAAGTGAGACTTTTTGTCCCTGTAAATCTGTACCGTTTCTTCTGTGGATGAAACAGAATGTATTCTTTTCTCTATGAAGAAAACTAAAGACATGTCATCTGTGACGTTTCTGTCCTACAGCGCAGCCAACACAAGAACTAAGCAGAATATTTACATGACGTGTTGAAAGCACGCTTCTTTCATGTCGGGAGTCGAGGAAACGTTCACATGAGCGGAACAGAAGAGACCGCGGTGATCGAGGGACAAGCTCTTCTGTCTTTGAAGCTCCTGTGATGATAAGAGAGTAGATACAATCAGGGTCTCATTCATCTCCTGTAAAAGAATGAGAGGAAAACCCTTCACAATAAGGAGATATCAGGGCAGAGATTAGAAAGGAAACACAGATAATTTAAATATGAGCTACACCAGAGCCCATACACCATCCGGGTGCAGACGCACACACAAACTACCGTCTGCGGGTTTATACCAAATTATGACTGTGACTGTGATTATAAATCTGTCCAAACAGTAACCACGAATGTATTTGAACACGTAAGGCGCACTCTTAAAAATGTCTGTTTGTCAATGCGTTAAATGTAAATAGAAGCAAGCAAACAAGGAAATTAGTTCAGAAGCAGTTTGTTAAATTTGATTGGAAAATATATACAGCTGCGGAAAATAAAAAAGACACCGTTTCGAAATTGAATTGAGTTTTATTGAATTTACTATTTATAGAGAATGCAAAGGGGATGTCACGCTCTATGTTGCAGTGGCGCCGCCATCTTGGGAGGATAATACTCCTCTTGTTTTGATATGTATCGTTACTTGTTTCGTTTGATATAAGGAGAATTTGAAAGTGAAATTACCATCGGCTTTTCCTGAACGACTCTTCGTAATGCTATTGCAGGATTTTAACAAAGTAAGACGGACCTATCATAGTTACATTTTCTAGTCAAACAAGAAAAACAAAACACTGCATTAAACGCACTAGCAGCCGTCCTCCCAAAATGGCACAACATTCAACGTGGTGTTACGTCGATTAACAAGCTCAATAGGCATGTGTTTAAATAAAATGTTTCGTTCTTTGAATTAGTAATAACATTTCTCCCAAATGTCAAACAAAAATATTGTTGCAATTTGTATTTATTTGCAGAAAATGAAAACTGGAGAAACGGGCCAAAATAACAGAAACGATGCTCTGTATTCTTCAGACCTCAAATACTCCAAATAAAACAAGTTAATATTCACTTTTAGGCAATAGAACAGTCATATTTCTACACGTGTTCAGGAAAAGTTATTATTTTTATGAGATAATCTTGATTTTTATCACAGTTTTCATGTGTCTTGTCTTGTTATGCTGTCAGTCGTTCACATTGCAGATGGATTACTTTTTTGGTTGAAATTTAACAGACACATGACTGGAATGACCGCCAAACATCTATAGAATGTGTAGGAATGCTCTTTTAGAAATGTATTTAAGTTCTGTTGTGAAGATATTTTGTCATGTGGGGTAATGCAATGACACTAGCCAAATTTGAAGTGTGGCTTTCGTGTCCAAATTCTAGAAGTGTTCTTCGACTAAAGTACATTAAGAGTACAATTTTGAGATTATTGCTGCAAATAGCGATAGTATGAGTTAACAACGTAATGAGAATCAGATAACCGATTGGAACAAGTGGTCTTAATTAGTCCAATATTCCAAAAGGTCTCGCCGCATGTTCTCCAAATGAAGTCTTCAGGCAATACACGTCTCGAACAAAACTCCCGCATCTGGAACTTGACAACAACCTTGAATGTGCTCACACCGTCTCGCTTTACAGTAATGACGTCTGCTTCTCTTAATAAAAAGGGAAACATCCATCATTCGGATCACATAATCACACCACACAACATGTGCTATCAATGTCTCACTCGCTATCTAGATTGCATGAAACAGATCTCCCTCATTTCAATCCGAGCGTGTTCGAATAACCTCATAAAACAACAGACCACGTGTATGAAGTCTTTGATAACGGAGGACTTGAACGCCCGCCAGCTTCTCACAAGAGCCAAGATGGCAGAGACTGGTGATGATGTGAGGTTTGAGTGGTAGGGCTTCGACGTGCTCTGTCGCAAGCCAGCGGTTGTCGGTGTGTTATCGTGACTCATTATTATGCAAGACTCATTGGTTGTCACATTGAATTGCTGTGACGTTCATGCGTCCTGATGCCAGAGGTGTCAGTGAGATGTGCAGATGTGATGCGTTGAGAGGTGCAGATGTGATGCGTTGAGAGGTGGGCTGCCCTCGTCAGACCCAACCGCAAAACAACAAATTACAAATGCCAATCACACCTGACGTCATGTGCCAGAACCTGAGGACCAGAACCTGCTTTTTTAGTACTTGGGAGGCTTGGCCTCTCATCAGCATTGCTGTATTCATTGGCATTTGCTTTTGGATTCTGTTGAGTCTGAAGGAATAAAGGCCTGGAGCTGCAAAACGTTGATTTGATGCTTGAGTCTTCTTGACCTTTTGAAGTTGACTTCCTTTTATGGTCCAGGCTGCCCTTGAGATTTGATTAGTTCTCAGTTCTGTTTCATTTTAGTATCTACACATTCCCAGACATTTCTCCTAAAATTTCTTAGGACAAATAACGTCAGAAATGAGAATTGTTGAAACACACAAAGAGTTTGGAGGTGTAAACTGAACATAGATTGTAGAGGTAAAATCATCTGGATTTGGGTCATTTGGATGAGAAATATTTGAGTTCATTATGAGATCTTCAATATTGACTTTTGATTGCAGCCTTGACAAATCTGAGCTCTATCGGATCTCTAATGAAACTTGAGTAGAGACATTTGTGAGATTTATTTATATTAATAAGATTAAAAGTTTGTAAACGCTTCTGTTTATTAAAATCAAATCAAAACCTAAAAATTATTGGAAAAAACTAAAGGAAAATTTAAATATTACCTAAAAAATACACTGAAAAAAATTAAAGCACTTCAATTATAATAATATACAAAAACTAAAATAAAAATTAATTAATCTTATATAGCCACATAAAAAATCTATTAATTCATAAAGTGACAAAAGTAT
Source organism: Triplophysa bombifrons (assembly GCA_029783895.1). Lineage (NCBI taxonomy): Eukaryota > Metazoa > Chordata > Actinopteri > Cypriniformes > Nemacheilidae > Triplophysa > Triplophysa bombifrons. The sequence goes on from CM056452.1 coordinate 27,819,066, forward strand.
ATACCAAAACTGCTAAAACTTAAATTAACATAAAAATCTAAAAAAAAGCTAATAGAAAATATTAATGAAACTAAATATGATAGAATCATTCTGATTTGTTGTTCATGGAGTCCTATTGATGTCTAGGAGAAAGAATTGAAGCAGAAATACAAACGTTTAACCAGAATAAAAACTTTTTATTGGTTTTGTGCATACTGGTTTTTTTCATAATTTTTTTTTGCTGTATTGAAACATCCTCTGCAGAGCTCCTTTGAAGGCACTTTCGTTGGGAAAAGTGCCGTAGAAATCCAGAATCATTCCCCGCATGTGGCTTCCCAGAACACCAGCTACAAGCCTCAAGATGTTGTTAAGGAGTGATGTGGCAGAGGAAAAGCCCACAACTGCATTTGTCCGACCGCTGAGCTTCGAATCGAGTAGATTTGTCTGCTGCAGGCACAAACAAAACTATTCCCACTTTTGTCGTTGCCTCTTTTAGTCCACTTAGAAATGGCGTGCAACCTCTTTCGCTTCATCTGACCAGCTAATAGACCACCCAAGTAAACAGATTCAATAAGAGAAGTCAGGAGTGCCGAAGGTAGAAGAGGTTTAGCGTCTACAGGAAATATTCATCTGCCATCCAATTATGGCTCACCATGATGTATATGCTTATTTTCTCTACAGCGCATTGTATCTAAAGAGCTTTTTCTTAAAGAAAAAGGAGGTTTGGGAAAAAAACAAAACTGTTAATATATCTACATGTATATGGGTCAGATTGCGTGTCCTTTCCCATGTGGATGTTGCTATCAGAAAAAGGCTGATGATGGTCGCGATGGTTCGGACGAGGGATGGGGGTCGAGGGTTCCAACGTTGTCACCACCTCCTTCTGTGTCCATTAGGGTGATAAGGGCTCCATTGAAGTACTGCCAGAGAAAGATAATGGCGGCTCTGACAGAGCGAGGCCTCAGTGTTCCCGCAATGTTGCCCCCCACCCCCTCGCTCTTTATCTCCAACAGGCGCCCCGCGTTTTGGCCGGTGCCTTTTATCACCTGCCAGAACCGACTGGAGGTCCGCAGGGCTTGGGTCCGTATCCCCATTCTGTCGTTGCCATTCAAAACCCTTACGTTCATCTTGGGCATTTTTCTCTCCCTGGAAGAAACCACTCTGGTAAACAAGAAGGACGCACGAGTAAACAGATGAGCGTGTAAGATCCTCTTCTGCATTGACTTGTCTAAAATACGACCCAACCTCACCCCTTTTCCTTCCCCTCACACACAAATAAACACTCACGACCCTGTGCGGCTCTCCCTGAGTCAGCTGAGTGCAGACTTTTGATCTGTTGAAGTGTTAACCGCGGCAACACTCGGTGGGTTGCATTTCTGTATCTGGACTCCATTGTGAGCCATTCTGGAGAATATTCATGGAGGCCCCGTGGCCCCTTGAGGCAGCTCTGTTTGCTATATTCAATATCGAAAGGATGCAGTTTATAGCCATCGTTCTATTTACAACGTCAATCATAAACCCACAAGAAAACACAGAGGCGCCATAGGTCCACTGCGTTGAATAAAAGATTTGGCATGTGTTTTTGTCTTTGTTTCTCTTTTGAGTATAGTTTCGGCAGAACTTGTTGGTACCTTTACCACCTGAAGGAAACATTAGTATTAAATGGGTCATATGCCGAGAACATATGTTTTTCTGTGTCTTTGGTGAGTTGCCCATGCATGTATTAGACACGTAAAATTGAAAAAATATAAGCATCGGAACAAAAGATGCATTCTATCTAAGGCGAATGCACACCCAGACCTGTCTGAAATGCCTCGTCTAACAACACCCCCACAAATCTACATCATTTCGTGGTAACCGTTGACTAAGAGGCGTCACATTTCTGTCACACGCTTGCAGTATTCGACCACTCACTACCCACTGACTAACTGGCCAATCATAGCACACCTCGCTTTTCAGAGCAATGAACTTTGTAAAAAATCTGCACGTTTCAGAGAGGTTGGGCAAAGAGGAGATACAAACATGCACGGTATGTGCAAAATACAGCATGTTTGAACCTTAAATCATGCAAACACATACAATTACATCTACAACAAACGTTAATATTCGTTTTAGTCGTGTCATTTGACCCCCTAAAACGGTATGATGCAGACTTCATTAACAAGGTAAATCTCTAACTCAGGTTTCTTTTAAATATCTTTTCCCGTTTCTTCAATCCCAAGAGTAATTAAAAACTAATTTTGATGTGCATTTATAAAGCTCGACATGTAAAGGAGCAATTTGGAGATTTTAGCGGCATCTAGTGGTGAGGTTGCGAATTGCAACCAATGGCTCACTTCACCCATCCCCCCTCCTTAAGCTATATGGAAGCTGACACAGGACTAAGATGTACGATCTTGTCACGTTTTTGCTTCTTTGCTGAAAGGGTTAACATATTCACGAAATGCGATTTGTAAAGCAGTTTGTCCGTTTAGGGCTATTGTGGAAACAACAATGGCAAATTCCATGCAAGGGGACGCGTGGTGTATGTATGTAGATAGAAATATAGAAATAGAAATAACTCATTCTAAGATAATTAATACATAAGGCTTCATTATGTAAGGTCTTTATATACCTCTGAAGACATAGTTAAGTATATTATATAGGACTTCTGTCTACAGATCCTCACTGTTAAGAAATTACATTTGGATGTCCAACAGTAATGTCCTTCATTGATGGCCATGTGCAGCATCTCGTGGATGGATATAGAAGAGAAAGTGGACTAATTCTGACCTAGTTTAAGTTCTGCCAGCAGAAGCCTGTGGTTTGGTTTTATTTGGTATGGTAAGTCTGTATTGCTCCAGGATACCTTTTGGCCGTGCCAAGTTCATAAGCAGAGAGCCATGTGCATGCTGGGGATTTCTGGTGCTGTTGTGTGTTTTTAAAGGATTAAAAATGACTTTCGGGAGCATGACCGTAACATTTATCTTTCTGTGCATTGTGTTCAACAGATGGCAGATTTCCTACAACAGTTACAGGTGAAGATATCTATGATTAGCTGTGCATGTGCAAACAGAAACCCAAAGCGTCCATCCAAATGTGTACACTTTGACATCAGTTTGGAACAAATAATTTTCTTGGACCCAACAAAACTGAAGTCTCATAACATAACTGACATAATTTTAGAAGTCTAACAATAACACTCCAATCTTCAGGATGGTCACTTTCTTCTAAGAAATTAATTTCTGAAAAGATATGTTAGGTTCATTCTTACTGAATTTACAATGACTGGGGTGGTTGCCAGGTTGTTGCTACTTCATTCAGTTGCTAAGATTCCCAATGGTTTTAATGTGGTGCTATATGGTTGCATATCAACCTATGATCAGAAGAGCTCATCAAGTTCTTAGTCTTAAAACATGGATTAGAGAGAGTCATTAGAAGTCTGGTTAACTGGATTAAATTTGCTGTGATGACATCGCTTCTTACCCACTGTTGGATTAGATGCACTTTCAAGAGGCTTGGAAAAAGTGACAATCCCACAGATGTTGTTTCAGAGATCTAGGTAAAAGATATGTGTGTCCCACAGGATATACAGCAAAGGCCTTACGTCCTTTAGACCGAGCCAAATCTCTCTTTTGAAGAGTCCAGGGAAGTGGTTTTTCCTGCTCTCTCTCACTCTCGGTCGCTCTGTCACTGATGGATTAAAAGCTTCTGGGAAAGAGAGAGACAGAGATGGAGATGTTTTGAGAATGTCATCTTTTGTGGCACTGTCTACTGCAGGAAACTTTAAGGCAACTTGAAAGGGATCGTTCACCAAAATGTAATTTAATGCTGCCCCAGATATATGACTTCCTTTTTTCAGTTGAACCGAAATGTGACCCTCTCTTCCAAGCTAGTCTCAAAATCACATGTAGAGATAACAAGCATCAAAGTTTGATTTTGAGCATTCCTTTCGCTATGATTTCAATCATTTGACATGACCTTAGTCAAAATAAAAGATATCAAGGTTATATCTTCATAGAATGTTCTTTACATTATGTACAATGATTTTACGTAGAAATCACAAGAAAATTACTTTAAATGGGTTTGCAAAGACTGGCTCTCAAATGTATATCATTTTAAACAAAAATGTCCATCCATCATTAAATTAATCCAATGAATTTTTGCAGATTATAAATCTCTTCTGATATGTGGATTGTTAATATACATTACACACATACAATTGATTAATATGTCATTGATTTTCTGATCCTTATGTCGCATCTATATCAAAACAGATCAGTGTGACAAGTTCAAATATGGCTGCACATCGGGTCTCGTTGTTTTTTGTGAGAAACATAATTAATCATGTATGTGACAACCAGTCACACGACATGCAAGAAGAATGTTGCCAATTTAGCGACTTTGACTATATCAGCACAAACTTTAACAAACGTTTCAAAGATCTGACAGCACCAAACCCAATAGATGAATTGCTGTATAAAACAGACCGATGAAATGTAACATAAAAGTAACATTCTAAAAAATCAGTGTTGCTAGGTTGTTATTTTGCTTGTTCACTGGCAAACATTGTTGCCAACTTGGTGACTTTTAAGACACCGTTAGTGACTTATTTTCCAAAAAGTGACTATAGCAACAAATATAGCGACTTTCTGAATAAACCTTTGCTTTACATCTTTTTCCATTCTACAACACCTCTACTGCCCCGCGACAGCGAGGTCTTGAATACCAAGCGCAGGCCTCTCTCTATGTCTAGGTTTAAGTGTACGAGTTTACCACTATTTCAAACCTTTCTTTGTCTGCTGACAGAAAAATAAGTAAATAAGAACAGTTTTATTTTGCATCTGTTTTGCATTATGTTTTAATAAAATATATAACAGATAAGCATAGAAGAGAGACAGACCTGAAGCGCTTACACTTCTCTGCTGAAGTTAGTGGTATGCTAATTAGCATGTGATAAAATAGTGACATTTGGCGACTTTACAGGCAGGCTTGATCTACTTTCCATTGAATATAGCGCAAGAACTAATGATATTCAACATTATCAACATCTCGCCATATTTGAACTCTAAAGAATGTTGGGTTATTTCAACCCAGCGTTGGGTCAAAAATGGACAAAGCCAACCGTTTGGGATTATAAATTAACCTGTGCTATGTTGTTTTTATCTGAAATGCTAGGTTGTTTTAACCCATTGTCGGGTCAAATATAAACCATTTGCTGGGGTAATTTAATCTGACGGTTGGGTTTGTGCATCTTTGACCCAATGCTTGGTTGAAATACCCCAAAATCTTTAAGAGTGTACCGTGCCAATTTATCATTTACACACAACGTATCGCTATATTGATTGTTTCTTTGACAAAAGTGCTGCTTGACTTCAGAATATAGGACTATTTATCAACCCACTTGAGTCATTTAGATTTTTTTAAAGTTACATGACATGTTGAACTTGCATATTATTACAGCGATGACATTGATAAATGTGGAGGTTGTGCCTGATTTCAACAGGCTGGTTTATCATCTATAGCTGGTTTCGCGCAATTAGCGAGCGATGCGGGCCCACATTTTCACGGTGCTACATCGAGATGGAAATAGTTCAACTTTTCAGAGTCCTGGGCATGCACCGCGGGTCATTTGACTGCAGAATGCACCGTGGCTCGCGTTTTCCACCTCCTGAGCCATATGAGGTTTCCATCTCTTATTATATTATATTATATTATAGCCGTTTAATAATATGGCTCATCTCTTTTTGGGGATACTAGCTAGAAATTATGTGTTCTTAATAAACTCTCATTCTCTTCAGTTTTGAATTTGACAGACCTTTATTAACACTGCATAGCATCATTTCAGTACAGCAACCCGACGATTGAAACAAACTTTTACGACACTGAACGTTCAGGTCCTGCCTCAAGCAGTCAGCCCATTGAAAATTATAAATATCTGTCTGACGACAACTCGCACATGGCCTCAAAGAGTCAAAGCCTTGTGTGCCAAGATCTCACACGTTTGAAATGAGAGAAGTGGATGCCAAACGTGTGTAGCCCAGGACGACTGGAGGTGATAAATTAATGTAATGCATCTGTCCTTCATAACAGAGAGAGGAGAAACTTACAAATGATCATAAACATTAATCGATTTTGTGTGGGTGGAAAAAGTGACTGGCTCCAATCTTCATTATTTTCTAGGACACTCGGATTGCGAGCCAAGCCTGTGATGTGCATTTCAATCCGGCCACTGTTGAATTCTAAAGTTGCGATACCTGCACATTAATAGCCAGAAATGTCACGTTCCAGCACAGTGCTTTTGACTGAACACTAAATATTTTGAGAAATGTCTCAGTGGTTTTGTGTTCAAGTAATGAAAGTCAATAGGGGCCGAAGAATTTGGGTTATCGGTATTCCCAAAAATATTGTTTGGGTTCTGCAGAAGAAAGAAAGTCAGTTTGGCATGACCTGAGAGTGAGTAAATGATGAAATAATTTTCATTTTGAGGTGAGTTACTCCTTAAGAGTTCCATTTGAAGTAAAAGTAGAGCACTTGTGAGGATTGTCTAAGTGTCAATCAGCTGCACGTGTAAAATGTTGCCTTCTCTCATGAACTGGTCTGCAGAGAGTTTTATCCCCTCCAGGGTCCTGTAGTTTCTGTAATGAAGCCACATATTGTAGTGATTAATGTGTTGGAATGGGAAGGTAACCATGTGCACACAAGCTCGACCTCAGTCTCTATATTTGCAAAGTCATAGACTGATCCTTCAGTCTTTTGCTGACTGCTCAAAACGGACGTTCACTCTAGATGCAGTTTTTATCCTGAAGGTTTATAATAAAGTGTTATGGTAGTTTGTTCCTCATTTACTTTGTCTAACATGCGTGTTTCAAGTTATGACATCCCTTCATCTTTCTAGAAAACAATTTCTGTGTGAAAATTATATAACGAGGAAACAATAGGTTGATGATAATGTACAGTTGTGGCCAAAAGTTTTGAGAATTACATAAATATTTGAAATTGGAAAAGTTGCTACTTAAGTTTTTATAATAGCAATTTGCATATACTCCAGAATATTATGAAGAGTGATCAGATGAATTGCATAGTACTTCTTTGCCATGAAAATTAACTTAATCCCAAAAAAACCTTTCCACTGCATTTCATTGCTGTCATTAAAGGACCTGCTGAGATCATTTCAGTAATCATCTTGTTAACTCAGGTGAGAATGTTGACAAGCACAAGGCTGGAGATCATTATGTCAGGCTGATTGGGTTAGAATGGCAGACTTGACATGTTAAAAGGACGGTGATGCTTGAAATCATTGTTCTTCCATTGTTAACCATGGTGGCCTGCAAAGAAACGCGTGCAGCCATCATTGTGTTGCATAAAAATGGCTTCACAGGCAAGGATATTGTGGCTACTAAGATTGCACCTAAATCAACAATTTATAGGTTCATCAAGAACTTCAAGGAAAGAGATTGAATTTTTGTAAAGAAGGCTTCAGGGCGTCCAAGAAAGTCCAGCAAGCGCCAGGATCGTCTCCTAAAGACGATTCAGCTGCGGGATCGGAGTGCCACCAGTGCAGAGCTTGCTCAGGAATGGCAGCAGGCAGGTGTGAGCGCATCTGCATGCACAGTGAGGCGAAGACTTTTGGAAGATGGCCTGGTGTCAAGAAGGGCAGCAAAGAAGCCACATCTCTCCAAAAAAACATCAGGGACAGATTGATCTTCTGCAGAAAGTATAGTGAATGGACTGCTGAGGACTGGGGCAAAGTCATATTCTCCGATGAAGCCCCTTTCCGATTGTTTGGGGCATCTGGAAAAAGGCTTGTCCGGAGAAGAAAAGGTGAGCGCTACCATCAGTCCTGTGTCATTCCAACAGTAAAGCATCCTAACACCATTCATGTGTGGGGTTGCTTCTCATCCAAGGGAGTGGGCTCACTCACAATTCTGCCCAAAAACACAGCCATGAATAAAGAATGGTACCAAAACACCCTCCAACAGCAACTTCTTCCAACAATCCAACAACAGTTTGGTGAAGAACAATGCATTTTCCAGCACGATGGAGCACCGTGCCATAGGGCAAAAGTGATAACTAAGTGGCTCGGGAACCATAATGTTGAAATTTTGGGTCCATGGACTGGAAACTCCCCAGATCTTAATCCCATGGAGAACTTGTGGTCAATCCTCAAGAGGCGGGTGGACAAACAAAACCCACTAATTCTGACAAACTCCAAGAAGTTATTATGAAAGAATGGGTTGCTATCAGTCAGGATTTGGCCCAGAAGTTGATTGAGAGCATGCCCAGTCGAATTGCAGAGGTCCTGAAAAAGAAGGGCCAACCCTGCAAATACTGACTCTTTGCATAAATGTCATGTAATTGTCGATAAAAGCCTTTGAAACGTATGAAGTGCTTGTAATTATATTTCAGTACATCACACAAACAACTGAAACAAAGATCTAAAAGCAGTTTAGCAGCAAACATTTTGAAAACGAATATTTATGTAATTCTCAAAACTTTTGGCCACGACTGTAGGTTGAATTCTGAATCATCAGGCCAAATAAGTTTAAAGAGAACATAACTAGGGACTAAGGTCCTACTTTGGTTTATGGAGCGTCCAACAACAAGTTTATGTATATAGACAGTGTAAAAACACTATTATTTTGTTATAATAGACAGTTATTCTTCCTTACTTCTTGACTGACTCTCAAATTATTCTTTGATGTGATTGGTCATATGGTCTAGTCTGATGTGATTGGTCAGATAGTCTAGTCTGATGTGATTGGTCAGATAGTCTAGTCTGATGTGATTGGTCAGATGGTCTAGTCTGATGTGATTGGTCAGATGGTCTAGTCTGATGTGATTGGTCAGATGGTCTAGTCTGATGTGATTGGTGTACCGCTTTCCTGTAGCTCAGTGGTAAGAGCATTGCATTAACAACGCAAGGTTGTGGGTTTGATCCCAGGGGATTGCAAATACCTATGTAAAATGTATAGGATAAAGCAATGTAAGTCGCTTTGGATAAAAGCGTCTGCCAAATGCCTAAATGTAAATGTAAATGTAATGTAAATGTACCGCGAATTAGGCTCACGAGCTACAGTGTTTGGGGTAGAAGATTTAAGTTTTCGCATGCAGTCATAGCAAAATGTAGGCGGGACTATATATAGTGACGTAAATCTGCGGCGTTTCGCTATTCAGACTAGGGATGACTCGTTTGCGTTTTAGTCGACTCCCTTTTTTCCAAGCCAATAACTTTGTCATTCATTCACCTACGGATTTACAACTTACTTTCAAACACTGTAATATTACACACTGCTTTAAAGTCATTTTCATGATCTCATGTCATGAACTCTTTAATGAAAGTTTTAATTGAAAAACTGTTCAAATACAAGTTAAATGTTGAAGCTCAATGAGTCCTGTAAGAAAGCAAAATCACAAATGAGATCTCTAATATCTCTATTAGTTCTCCTTGACAGCAATTAGATCAAATGTAGAGCAAATGGAAGCGTTTGCCTTAGTCTCATCTGTGTCTCAGATATTTCTCATGAGAAAAATAGAGTTTAAGGAGAGATCTCAACAATGTCTCCAACTGATCTCAGATTTGTCAAATCTGCAATCAAAAGTCAATATTGTTGAAGATCTCCATATGAACTCTCATCAAATTGACCCAAATCCAGATTATTTTACAAATTCAGTCTACATGGATTTGAACAATCATCTCATTTGTTTCTGTTTTTATTTCTTCTAAGCAATGTTAGGAGAAACATCTGGATACTTGATGAAAACACAAAGAGAACCCCATCAAATCTCCTGAACTATAAAAGACTGTAGGGCGTGAATTTTATACTCATTGTCATGAGTTGTTGTTTTAGTCTCGTTCTCATCTGTAGTCTTGCCAAAATTCTATTTATCATTTTAAGCAAATTTCAAGTCCTGGCTAATAAAGCTTCACATTAAATTTGTTTTTCCTTATTAATGTAAGAATTTGCGTAACATTTTTAATCTGATTATTTCTTAATCCACACTGACAGTACCAAACTGCGGCGTTTCAAGCCTGATATCTTTAAAATCTTCCTTGAGGTTCAAACAAACAGCTTTAATACACAAAGTATGTATAAAAGTTTTTTGTGTTTCTCTCTTGAGTAGTTCTGCAGATTTATGGAGACCCCGTGCAGGGAGGGCTTATGTCACAGGTCGGGATGGGCCAAGCCGGACTGCGCCCACCCCTGAACCAGGACCACCCTGAGGAGCGTGTCAGAGACGAGACGGAAACAGAATTCAAGGGAATAACAGTTCTTTTTATTAAAGTTAAAAGTAATTTGAATAACCTAAGCTAAAATCTTCCTTTCCTCTTCTTCCCCGGAATCGAGGCAATGCAGCAGTCTCCGGAGCCCACTCCCACGCCGATACAAGGTTCGCAATGGCCTGAGATGGATCGATGGATTTCCACGGGTGTGTATACAGTCGGGGCTGTTCCTCTTCCCACACTGATGCAGGATTTACAGGGGCCGACGACAGACAGGTGAGTTTCCACAGGTGAGTAGACAGTCAGGGCCCTTCCTCTTCCCACACTGATGCAGGGTTCACAGGGACCGACGACAGACAGGTGAGTTTCTACAGGTGGATATACAGTCAGGGCTAATCCTCTTCCCACACTGATGCAAAGTTCACAGAGGCCTACGACGGACAGGTAAGTTTCCACAGGTGAGTAGACAGTTGGAACTCTAGGGCTACAGCAGACTCGAGTCAACGGCTGGACGGAGCTTCTCTAGGACAGACAGTTAGAACAGACAGAGTCAGCTTCAACAGCAGTATATGGGCCTCACGTGTGTTGCCGGGGACAGGTGACTCCACACCATGCAGATGGACCGGGGGCTGTAGCAGACTCAAAGGTGCAGGCCGAGCGGAGCTTCTCCTGGACAGACAGAATCAACTTCAACAGCGATATACAACTCTCACGTGTGTTGCGGGGGACAGATAACTTCACACCATGCAGATGGACCTGGGGCTATAGCAGATTCAAGTCGCAGGCTGAGTGGAGCTCCTCTAGAACAGACAGAATCACCTTCAACAGCAGTATACAATTCTCACGTGTGTTGCAGGGGACAGATGACTTCACACCATGCAGATGGACTTGGGGTTGTAGCAGGCTCAAGTCGCGGGCTGAGCGGAACTCCTCTAAGACAAACAGAATCAACTTCAACAGCACTATACAGTTCTCACACGTGTTGCAAAGAGGGGGGGGGGGGGCAAACCTTCTCACCATACAGGTGGGTTGACAGGCAAGTAGCGAACTTAAGTCCACAGGCTGGACAGAGCTTCTTCTAAGCCAGTCAGAATCGCTACTTAAAAACAGACAGGTTAGTTTGACTCACAGATGCTATCCCTTCTAGTCCTCAACAGATGGGACCGATCGACATTATTAAGCTCCAGTTACTGACAGTAGACCAGCATGGCACGTGGGGAGTGCACAGCAAAAGAGAATAAATCTTCCACACACACACGGCAATTTTACTCCAAACATGCAACGTGAGGGGGGGAAACGTCAATTTAAGCACTGCAATCCACTTCAATAAGTGCAGATAAGGCCAGCACTCACCCAGGGGTCTCCGTGCCACAAGCAACGAGCTCCAATGTTGGAAAGAAGATATTTCAGGGTTTTCCTCCCCAGACATAGACGGATTCACATCACCGTTCCAACACGGGGGAAGAGGGCAAGAGATCGACCATGAATCAGTATAATTCACTCAGTGACGTTTAGATAGCACAATCAAAGCACTCCAATCCACCTCAAATTCAGTGTTGAAACATGCGGGTACGAGATACGATGGTCGATTACTTATCTCTCTCCCTTCCAGGCAAACGGTGTGTTTTCACAACTCTTCCACACTCCTCGAGTCCCCTCCAGCAGCACTTCCCCTTGCACCCCGCAATTCTTCTCTGCAACACTCAAATAGAACGACTTCTCACGGGAGAGAACCACCCAGCAGTCCCTCTTCACTGGCTTTTTATATCCTTCTCAATGCCCACATGGCTTCGTCATGGCTCTAAATTAATTTCCCACACCTGGTGTCAATTTCCTCATCCCGGTTGGCAGGGCAACAGATATACACTTACACGGGGGGTAGTGTTTCCTTGTTATTATACCGGAGGGGACACAATTGCGGCGAACTTTAGTTCCGCCCTCATTTGTCACACCGTGACATACTCCCCCGCCAAACCGTTCTAGTCCCGAGAACGGGAGCCGGACACCCAGTCTCCATATCTAGCTGGGGGCCGACCTCGGTTCTCCCGCTGGGGCCGCCTGGGTGGAGAAATAGGCTCTTCAGGCCGTGGCTCTATGCCTAGTCCCCTCGGGACCACCGCCCATCCTACCAACTGGGGCATCCATGCTGCTTCACCGGGGGGCTTTTCGGGAGCAGGAGTCGGATAGTTCGGACAGGGGCGAATCAGGTTGCGATGCAACACCCGCTCTGGACCGGCTCTCCCTTCGGGACGGATGGCATAAACCGGCTGGTCTGGGTGTGGTTGCCGCTGGACTACATAGGGCTGTGACTCCCACCGGTCGCTTAGTTTACCCTTCCCCTGGCGACGGTTGTCCCTTACCAATACTCTCTCCCCTGGTAGTAGTGGTGCTTCCCGAGCCGTCCGGTCGTATAGCCTTTTGTTCTTCGCTGCAGCCTGATTGATCTGATCCGAGACCTGCTCATAAGCCGACTGAAGGCGCTGGTGGTGCCTGGTCACCCAATCGGTCAGACTGCTCCCTTCTTCCGCCGCCATGGTCCCCAAGAGCAAATCAGTTGGAAGCCTCACATGCCTTCCAAACATAAGGTAAGTTGGGGCATAGCCCGTAGTACTGTGTACGCTATTGTTGTATGCCTGAACTAATGCCGGGAGTCTGTCGGCCCAATGGCCCTGTTGGTCCTCCTCCAGGGTCCCCAGCAGGCTCAGCAACGTCTGGTTAAACCTCTCACACCCCCCGTTCCCTTGGGGGTGATAAGGGGTCGTATGTGTCTTCTTCCCTCCATACAGCTGGCACAGCTCGTGTATCACCCTGGACTCAAAGTTAGGCCCCTGATCAGAATGGAGTACTTCGGGACACCCAAACGGCTGAATTACGTACTTCCACAGGGCGTTGGCGGTGGTAATGGCAGTCTGATCTAGGGTCGGAACGGCCCAAGCGTACTTCGTGAACAGGTCCGTAACCACAAGGATATACTGGATCCGGTCCACCGGCCGACCCAGGGTCAGATAGTCCATAGCGACAATGTGCAAGGGTGCCTTGGCCTGAATTGGAACCAGCGGAGCCCGTACCTCTTTCCTGGTCTTAAACAGTATACAGCGTGGACACTTCTGTAGATAGGCCCTCGTCGTGCCCTCCATCCCAGGCCAGTAGAAGTGTCGCCGTAATAAGGCCGTCGTCCTCTCCTGCCCTTGATGCCCCATCCTGGTGTGATAGGCTTCCAACAGCGCTGACCAGCGTCCCTCGGGGACCACCACCTGACAGACCCCGTCGCCCCACTTGGGATCCTGGAGGGCCCTGCAAATCACCCCTTCCTTCAAGTAGAGTCTCTCTCTCTGGCCCAACAGTCCTCGCACTATTCGGGTCTGAGCTCGGCATTCCGCACCGGCGGGCCATGCCTTCCGCCTCAGCCAAGTTCGGACCACCAGCAGATCCTCGTCCTCGCCCTGCCATACCCTCCAGCGCTGCGGGTCCCATCCCCAACTACCCGGGGGTTCTTCCAAGGGCTGGCCGGGTGCCTCCACAATCCCCACCATTAGTCCTTCGTCATGTCCTGCTTCCTGAGCCAATACCGGGCCCGATGATCCTTCCTCTGGCAGCCTAGATAGGACATCGGCGTTGGTATGTTCTCTCCCTGGCCGGTACTGGAGCTGGTAATCGAAGTTCGCCAGTTGTGCCACCCATCTCTGTTCTACCGCCCCCAGCTTGGCGGTCTGCAGATGTACGAGCGGATTATTGTCCGTAACCACTTGCACCCTGGCTCCCCACAGGTAATCTTTAAATTTTTCACTCACCGCCCACTTCATTGCCAGCAGCTCGAGTTTAAAGGAACTGTAATTGGCGTCGTTTCTCTCGGTGGGGTGCAGGCTTCGGCTCGCATAAGCGATTACCCTCTCTTTTCCTTGTTGCTTCTGAGCCAGGACAGCTCCTAAACCCAGGTTACTGGCATCTGTGTACAGGATGAAAGGCTGTGTGAAGTCGGCATAAGCCAAAATCGGGGCCTGTAATAACTCTTGTTTGAGCCTCTGAAAGGCCTCCTCACACGCCGGATCCCACTGGATCGATGGCGACCCTCGACCCCGAACTCGTCCCGTACCTCCCAGCAGCTGATTGATTGGCTTGGCGATTCTGGAGAAGTCTTTTATGAATCGCCTATAATATCCGACGAAGCCCAGGAAGGATCTAACCTGCCGTACCGTCTTAGGGGTGGCCCACCCCTGCACAGCCGCCACCTTCTCCGGATCGACAGAAATCCCTCCAGCACTCACAATGTGGCCCAAGAATTTTACCTCCTTTCGGAAAAGCTGACATTTATTCGGCTGGAGTTTCAGCCCATACCTCTCCAGGGAGAGAAAGACCTGTTCCAGGTGTTGGAGATGGGACCCGAAATCCGGAGAATAGACGATCACGTCGTCGAGGTAGACAAGCGTGGTCTCCATTAGTTGGCCGCCCAGGCAACGCTGCATGAGCCGTTGGAAGGTGGCTGGGGCGTTGCAGAGGCCAAAGGGCATCCGGTCCCACTCATATAACCCAAAGGGGGTAGTGAACGCAGTCTTCTCCCTGTCCCGCTCATCCACCTGGACTTGCCAGTATCCGCTGGCCAGATCGAGTGTCGAATACCAAGCTGCTTGTGTAAGGCTGGTGAGAGAATCTTCTACTCGGGGCAATGGGAAAGCATCCCTTTTGGTCACCTGGTTGAGCCGCCGGTAGTCCACACAGAACCTCCAAGAACCATTTTTCTTCCGTACCAGTACTATCGGCGCGGCCCAAGGACTGCTGCTCTCCCGGATAATTCCCTTATCCAACATCCCCCTCAGGAGGGTGCGAACCTCTGAATACAGGGTCGGAGGCACAGGTCGATAACGCTCCCTGCTGGGTGTGGCCTCTCCGGTCGGGATCTGGTGCTTAACTGCATCCGTACGGCCGTAGTCCTCGTCGTGGGTAGAGAACAAATGTTGCCATTTCGTCAAGAAACATTGGAGTTGTTGGACTTGGTCCTCTTTCAATCCCTCTCCACGTAACGACTCTCCTTCCAGGTGTGTCGGCAGTCTTCCTCCAACCTCTTCCACGTGTCGACCCGTTTGTGCCAGGGCCACCTCTACCACTGTTGGACTTACTCGACAGAATTCCACTTCTCCCTGTTCTCGAATTTGATGGGGCTCCACCGAGGTAACTCGGGCCAGGCGTTGGTGGCGGTATAGATGGATCGGGAAAGAATTTGTGTTTCGGACTCTAACTGAGACTCGGCCTCTCCTTACGGACGCCAGCCCCCGAGCAACTTCCACCTTGGGGCCATCCGGGTAGGGCTCCACCAAAACCCACTCCTGGGGGCTATAAAGCCGAGAGGGCACCCTGGCCCAGACCACGGCTTCACTTCGAGCGGGAACGGACAAGGCATAACGGCAGGCCACTCTCCCAGTACTCTCCCGTTCGCCCTGCTGCTCGGCCAGGCAAACCCGGCGACAGTCGGCTCTCACCCGATCCCACTCCTGGCCATCCGATGACGAGGCAGTTCGCACTGGTCTGCCCCGGAACAGTTCCTCCCAACACTCAGAGATCACGTTCATGCCCAGTAGGGCCCGATGAGACCCCAGACAGCCATCTCGCACCACCACTACTCCCTTCTGGGGTACCATAACCCCGTGTATCTCCAGATCCATCACCAAATATCCAACGTATGGTATGTCAAGTCCATTTGCCCCACGCAGGGTCAACCAGGGGGCTTCGGCCGTCGACCGACCCTGGGCACCAAATAACTCATGAGTCAGGCTCTCCGCAAACAAGGTTACTTGCGACCCGGTGTCCAGGAGGCATTGTACTTCCTGGCCGTTGACCTGAATCGCCACAACCGGGCAACGGCCCACCAGGTATTCGTTGGGGAGTGTGGGAAGCTGAGGGTCTAACAAGGGGGTCCCGACCACTTGACCCACAGTGGCCGGACGCTCTAAAAAACCCCCCTGCGATGCCCGTCTGGAGGAGCACTGACGGAAGTAATGACCCGGTTCTCCACAGTTATTGCAGAGAGGACGACCCTGTTCATCCCACTGGAATCGAGGCCCCAAAGGCCGAAGTGGACGGCGTTCTGGGAGATGGCCCCCATCGGAGTACGCCCGCTCCCGTGGCGGAGGCAATGAACGGGGATGTTCCCGGCGAAGTTCTGCCACGAGGGACTTAGACAGTTCGGACAGTTGCTCACGCACGTCCTTCTTCAGCTCCTCCCGAAGGGCCTGTTTCCAGTCCGATGTAGCAGGGGGCGGTGGAACACTAGTGGCGTTGGTAGCCAGACAACTGGGAGGGTCTACGCTCGCAGCATGGTCACGTTCAAGGGCTAAAGCTTCTCCACGCAGCTCTTCAAAAGTGAGGTCGGGTTCTCGTCGTAGTTGGACCCGCAAACTCTGACGCACAGGGCCTTCTCGTAATCCTAATAAAAACTGATCTCTCAACAGGACTTCCTCATCACCCAGACCATGATCCTGTCTTCCTTTCAAACGGGAGAACTGTTCCCTCAACTGTAGTGTGAATGCACGGACATTTTGTCGAGGCCCTTGTCTACAATTGAAAAACTGCATTCGCAGGACAGCTACCGGGGTGGTGTCTCCATATTGCCCCGTGAGAAATTCAAAGATTGCTTGGACCGTCGTTCGATTTGCTTCCGGCGCTGCCTGTACCTCTCTTCTTGCTTCTCCTTCCAAGGAATTTAAAACAAACTGTACTTTCTGGGGGGCACTCAGACCTTGAAGTCCGGCTAAGTACTCGACCTGCGCTTTCCAACATGACAAACTCACTTCTGATCCAGGGCCTCCGTACTTCTGGGCCCACGGGGCTCCCATAAAAATCGGCATTGCCGGTTGCCGCACTACTGGCTCTTCTTCTTCAGCCATCTCACTCTGATCGCTCAACTCAAGGTGGTACCCTGCCGACTACGCCAAATCTGTCACAGGTCGGGATGGGCCAAGCCGGACTGCGCCCACCCCTGAACCAGGACCACCCTGAGGAGCGTGTCAGAGACGAGACGGAAACAGAATTCAAGGGAATAACAGTTCTTTTTATTAAAGTTAAAAGTAATTTGAATAACCTAAGCTAAAATCTTCCTTTCCTCTTCTTCCCCGGAATCGAGGCAATGCAGCAGTCTCCGGAGCCCACTCCCACGCCGATACAAGGTTCGCAATGGCCTGAGATGGATCGATGGATTTCCACGGGTGTGTATACAGTCGGGGCTGTTCCTCTTCCCACACTGATGCAGGATTTACAGGGGCCGACGACAGACAGGTGAGTTTCCACAGGTGAGTAGACAGTCAGGGCCCTTCCTCTTCCCACACTGATGCAGGGTTCACAGGGACCGACGACAGACAGGTGAGTTTCTACAGGTGGATATACAGTCAGGGCTAATCCTCTTCCCACACTGATGCAAAGTTCACAGAGGCCTACGACGGACAGGTAAGTTTCCACAGGTGAGTAGACAGTTGGAACTCTAGGGCTACAGCAGACTCGAGTCAACGGCTGGACGGAGCTTCTCTAGGACAGACAGTTAGAACAGACAGAGTCAGCTTCAACAGCAGTATATGGGCCTCACGTGTGTTGCCGGGGACAGGTGACTCCACACCATGCAGATGGACCGGGGGCTGTAGCAGACTCAAAGGTGCAGGCCGAGCGGAGCTTCTCCTGGACAGACAGAATCAACTTCAACAGCGATATACAACTCTCACGTGTGTTGCGGGGGACAGATAACTTCACACCATGCAGATGGACCTGGGGCTATAGCAGATTCAAGTCGCAGGCTGAGTGGAGCTCCTCTAGAACAGACAGAATCACCTTCAACAGCAGTATACAATTCTCACGTGTGTTGCAGGGGACAGATGACTTCACACCATGCAGATGGACTTGGGGTTGTAGCAGGCTCAAGTCGCGGGCTGAGCGGAACTCCTCTAAGACAAACAGAATCAACTTCAACAGCACTATACAGTTCTCACACGTGTTGCAAAGAGGGGGGGGGGGGGCAAACCTTCTCACCATACAGGTGGGTTGACAGGCAAGTAGCGAACTTAAGTCCACAGGCTGGACAGAGCTTCTTCTAAGCCAGTCAGAATCGCTACTTAAAAACAGACAGGTTAGTTTGACTCACAGATGCTATCCCTTCTAGTCCTCAACAGATGGGACCGATCGACATTATTAAGCTCCAGTTACTGACAGTAGACCAGCATGGCACGTGGGGAGTGCACAGCAAAAGAGAATAAATCTTCCACACACACACGGCAATTTTACTCCAAACATGCAACGTGAGGGGGGGAAACGTCAATTTAAGCACTGCAATCCACTTCAATAAGTGCAGATAAGGCCAGCACTCACCCAGGGGTCTCCGTGCCACAAGCAACGAGCTCCAATGTTGGAAAGAAGATATTTCAGGGTTTTCCTCCCCAGACATAGACGGATTCACATCACCGTTCCAACACGGGGGAAGAGGGCAAGAGATCGACCATGAATCAGTATAATTCACTCAGTGACGTTTAGATAGCACAATCAAAGCACTCCAATCCACCTCAAATTCAGTGTTGAAACATGCGGGTACGAGATACGATGGTCGATTACTTATCTCTCTCCCTTCCAGGCAAACGGTGTGTTTTCACAACTCTTCCACACTCCTCGAGTCCCCTCCAGCAGCACTTCCCCTTGCACCCCGCAATTCTTCTCTGCAACACTCAAATAGAACGACTTCTCACGGGAGAGAACCACCCAGCAGTCCCTCTTCACTGGCTTTTTATATCCTTCTCAATGCCCACATGGCTTCGTCATGGCTCTAAATTAATTTCCCACACCTGGTGTCAATTTCCTCATCCCGGTTGGCAGGGCAACAGATATACACTTACACGGGGGGTAGTGTTTCCTTGTTATTATACCGGAGGGGACACAATTGCGGCGAACTTTAGTTCCGCCCTCATTTGTCACACCGTGACACTTACCACAAAAACAGCTTATTTACTCCGCTGACTTACATTTGTAAGTGCATCAGGATGCCGTCTCGTGTAGTTGTTTGTCGAGAAAGTAGAAAAAGTAATGAAACAGCATATTTTCATAAAATCTCAAAACCACCAGTCGGCCCATTATACACGAAGGCCATTAACCGCTGAAGAGAATTCAGCCAAGTCGACATCTTTGTGTCTTTCTGCCCACATTCCTGCCTGTAAAAAACAACAGCGCCGGGAAATAATTACGACCATGTGTTGCAGGCCGGCGTGCCGCGGTCATCAATACGCTAGAATAAAGCGAATTCGCAGACTGATGAAAGAAGTCCTGTTGATCGACAGCTTCTTCACGTGTTGTAAATGATCTGTTTTGCTTTTTATTTGCTTCAAGTGATGGCGTCCAGCTTCCCACTTCCCCGGATTTGGAGTGGGTGCCTGGCAAACTTGCATGAGGTAATCTGCATGGCCAAGTCATCTTCCAGCATTGAGCCGAGAGCCAGCTGGCCTTCTCATCGCCTGTTATTCTCTTATGGCAGGAGAAAAGACCACAGCGTTCTGAGCATCAGGTGTGATTGATAAGAGAAATGTCAACGTGCTGCTCCTAACGCTTTGAGTTTGAGACTTATTATTAAAGGGACAGTTCACCCAAAAATAAAACTGGACATCATTAATTCACCTGTATTTGATTTCTTTAGTGGAACACAAATGAAGATATTTGGGGAAATGTCTCAGTGGTTTTGGGTTTGTATGATGGGAGTCAATGGAGTTCAATGTTTGGTTATCAACATTCTTCAAAATATCTTTCTTTGTGTTCTGCAGACGAAAGAAAGTCATACAGGTTTGGAATGACCTGAGCGTGAGAAAAGGATAAATAAATTTTCCTCAGTGAACTTGCTCAGTGTTTATTTGCGTGCGCCGTCTGGATCGTGTTATTAAGGAATTATGAAAATCATCTGAGAGTCAAAAAATAGTTGCCGAACTCAATGATACATTTCTGCAGACTGTAGGTCAGTTCTGATTGCTGGAACCTCATCAGGATTTGACTGCATAGCATCTCTCCAGCGAAGCAATCCAAACATGTGAAAATGCAGAAAGTGCGTTTGACAGGACGTCTTGAAAATACGCCCGGTTACAAAGCTCCACTACTCCAGCTTCTCTTTAAATTAAATTCCATTTCCTGCTTGACATCGTATCTTGGCAAATCTACTATGGCAAAATGGAATCTCCTCTAATGTCATTGGGGTCTCGGAAAACCAATTGAGATATTACAAAAATGTGATTTGATGACTGAAAGGGTGCGGAAATGCAGATGTCTGCTATGGCCTCTGAATCCACCATTCTGTCCGGCTGTCTCGACACGTCTCACAGCGTTCTCCAGCATGTTTCTCCTCCTCTTTTTCCACTTGTCCAGAGTCTGGCCCGGCCAGCTCTGATCAATCAAACGTTCTCTTCGTGTGCCCTGTTAGTCTGTTTGTCTGCACTGTCACTCTCTATCAATCGCTTTATAAAATGGGTCACAGAGCCCCCTCTCTCTCTCTCTCTCTCTCTCTCTCTCTTTCTCTTTCTGCCTGTTTATCTGTCTCTTGTTTTTTAACAGCATCAAGTAATTGAGGCCTCAACATTGTGCACAGATGTGTTATAATTCGTTTCAGTTGTTTGCTTTACTTTCTCTTTAGTGTTAAGTGTGAAACAAACTTTTTAGTAGTTCACCAAATTATTTTCCTTGAGTCTTTTTGTCACATTTAACACAGCAAACTGAGAAAATAAACATTTTCTTCTAAACTTGGGTGTCTCATGTAATGTCCAGTCCGGTCTAGTGAACCGGTTTGTTTAGAGAGGTTGTGTAGCCTAAATAAACTGGTTAAGAAACATGTGCAGTATGTCAAGTTCTTGCATATTGATCATAAAACGACATACACATTCTCCAGATATTTTTGACTCTCTTTCATATTCAACAGGCGATGTTTTGAATTACAGATAATGGGGAAATATTGTTGCGATTTTCATACTGAAACAAGTATGTGACCACAAAACCACAAGTCAAATGAAATGCATATAAATATGCCTTTCAGAGGCATTTCTGCTGAAATTAAAAACCTTTAATGTTGCGTGCTTGTTAATGCAAATTGTAAATGTCATGTCATTTAATGTCAGCTACACTACACACCTCATCAAACTCTGGCTGGTCTGGATGGTGTCTGTTTGCATTTGTGCATACATTTAAATCGACAAGAACTTGGAAATCATTTTTTTTTAACTCAGAGGTTTCTTTCTTTTTGCTAAATTATTATTTTGTTATTAACAAACTTAATAGAAAAAAAGGGAAAAAAATATGTTATTGTAAAAAAACTTTATTTGTTCATTTCGCAAAACTTTTGTAATTTCGGCAAATTATATTACTATAACTGAATTATATTATTGTTCTTTTAATTTCACAATTTTCAGAAATATCAAAACATTTTATCGCATATTATTCACAATAATCAAATCCACATCTATAGGCCATTTCGGAAGATGCAAACACTGGTTTTTATAGTTTCTAGTTATATTTAGTTTTATTAATATTTTTAATTAGCTTTTATTTTTTAGATTTTATTGTTTTATTATCATTTTAGTTAAACTTTCAGCGATTAAGTTAAATAATTTTGTGATTTTATTATTTATCTGTTTATTTTGCTATATAATAATAATTTATTATTATTTTAGTTTGTTTATTATTTTAATTAGAGCTACTTTTAGTGCCTTACACCTATTTCAGTTTATTTCTAAGTTTAGATAAAAAAATTCAAGTTCAAGAATTTTAAGGCCAATATTTCATCTTATTTAATACGCAGAAGCCTTTTTTGAGTTTTTATATAAGTCAACTTGATAACTAAATATTAAAGTTATTACAATATACGATATTAACATTTCAATTTGGTTTTAATTTTTCTGTTGGTTGTGTTTTGTTCAAATGTTTGCAGAGCGTTAAAAAAATGAAGTTCTTTTGGACCAGCGTTGGATCAGCATTGTTTGCGTTTTACGAATTGATTCATAATAAACAACTTCTGGGAATTACACTTAATGAAGGGCACTCTCTAGTCGATATAGTCAAGATGTCCTTTAAAAATATAAGCATATAAGATATTATAAATGGTGTTGAATTTTTGGAAGTGTGACTTTGGAGTGCCTTGATGTCCGATGACTCCTGAGATAGGCACAGGTCCCCGTGACCCGAGGTAGTTCGGATAAGCGGTAGAGAATGGAATGGAATGACTTTGGGGTTGATAGATTTAGGGTTACACTATAGTAGCCTACTATACTACATCTTTTATCTATAATTGCCTGGTCACGTGATGACCTTTACATTACTATGCCGTATATATACAGTCTCAGTCTCTTGAGTTTGTGTCTTATTTTTCTTCATTTAATCTACACTTGACTGTGAAACGTTTTGTCACGTTGATTTGTTCCTGTACTGAAAACTGCAGGTTTGCTAGAAATCCTCCCTTGACTGCTTTCAATACTGTACATGTGGATTATTCTCAGCATCTGAGGGGTCATGTAGAAGTTTCACATATGTCTGAAGTGTGATGATTGTTGCCGTGTCGAGCGGCTGGTGTGTGTGGTCCATGTCCAGTCCTCCATCATGTGAACTCTGAGCTCCTAACTGTTGTTTGCTCTCCACAGGAGCTCAGCCGATCACGAGGATGTTGTAGCCCCTTCATGGATCCTCCATCACTTCTCATTAATCTGCAGTTCAAGTAGTGAAAGGTGTTCTTGAATGACTTGGTGACGCTCTCATGGCAGTCTGCAACAGGGCTGGAAAACTTCCCTGGAGTTAGTATTAATACAATATTGATATAATTTTCTGTACTTGGTTGTTGGGTTGTTTCAACTCACGGCTGTGTCAAATATGGACATTTTCAAGGTTAATTTAAAGCAACGAATAGGTTTATTTTTCTTCCATATTTTACCCAATGGTAAATTGAAACAACCCAATATTTTTAAAAGACGGGCGAAGATCTGAGCTGCTCCAGCTGTTCTCCTGCATTCTTCTCATTCAGTACATTAAGTTCGTGGTCTCTCTCCAAAGCGAAGGGTGAAGTTTAAACATTTCGCTTGTTGCTTACGCTGCACAAGCTTTGCATGCCAGCAGACCGTCCTTCACGTGACCTCCGGCTATGACAACATCAGGTGAGACGCAGCATTGTGAATGTCTTGTAACGTTTGGAATGGTTGGAGAAACATGACTCTCCATACCAACATTCTTCTCTCATCTGGAGGTGTTTGTTCCTCACAAGGCCAAATGTTTGAATCCGAACCATCTCTGCTCGGTTTTCTGTCCAAACAACACTTTTTATCCTGTATAAATACAGTCGTTCTTTTATTTGGTATATTTCAAAATGTACAAAAGCCTATTGTTTTAATAGGTGCTCTCCCAAACGTGGGTTATAGATTTAAACAAACGCCTAACCGTAAATTCTTTGGCGTTCAAGTGAAATGTGATGTTTTAATGAAAAACATTTTAAAGGCATAACTCACACAAAATAAAAATCCTTTCGTTAGTTATTCACCCTCATGTCCTTCGAAACCTGTAAGTGACTCTTTTTTTGGTGCAACACACATTTTGAGAAATGTCTCAATGGTTTCTTGTTCTTGCAATGGTTTCGTATTCAAGTCGATGGGGTTCAGTGATGTTTGAATACCAACATTCTTCTCGTCTTATTTTGTGTTCTGCAGAAGAAAGAAAGGTTTGAAATGACATGAGGGTGAATAAATGATGACAACATTTTCAAATTGTGATCTGACTTACATTCTCCCATTGTACGTATTGTAAGCACACAATGTCTGGCATATAAACATCATAGAAATGAGGCTCATTTAAAAAACCACAACCAGGTTCCACATAACATTTACCGTAGGCCCACATCAGGATACAGTACTCCGGCCACACACGTCGCCTGGAACCCTCAACCTTCAGAAACAACCGCAATAAATAAAGCATTGTAAATGGCCTTGGACAAAGTTGGGTTTTTGCTTTCTAGGAATCTCACACAGGGGGTCGGGGAGGACTCGCTTTCACCTGGCAGGTGACATCCATTCAGATCTGTGTTTTGCTAAGCGCTGCCAAAACTCAGGACTGGTGCTCTGGTTCTAATTACATTGTTTTTATAACAAGCTCGACATTTGGAGCAATAATGCAGCCGTGTTTGTTTTGCACATAATGGCTGAAGTTGAGTTAGTGTCAGTGGGGGTGTTTTTTTTCAGCGTCTCTAAATGAAGGGCTTTTGTAGGCATCCATGTGAAGCTATTTATCACATCCTCCATTTGTTAGTGATAGTTGATTACCACCCACTTAGACAGAAAGAGAGCGTTTGATTGGCATGTAAAGTGACCAATCACAATTCAAGAAATGAGTTAAATATCATAGCAGGAGAAACCCACACCCTTCTGTACAAAAGGTTCATACCGACTAAAGGAATGACTGTAAAGTCAATACGTTTGCCATTTTTCTTTTGTGTTTCATTTTAGCACTAAAATAAATTTGCAGTTTAAGAATGTATCATCTGAGATTAGTTAAAGAAGTTTATGCCACATTCTTGAATATTCTGAAAGTATTTCAATGCTAAAATAAATACACAGATAGATGGTATGCGCAGAATTCTGTGAATTTTTTATTTGTTGGTGAATAAAAAGATTTAACAGTAAAATATTTCGCATAGTAGGCTACATACACCTGGGTGTACTGCGGTCAAATGTTACACATTTCTTAACCATAACATTCAATTCTCACTGCAAACTAAGCAAATATTAAAATAAATTAAATATAATTAATATTGTAGAATTATGATATTTAATGGGCATGCAAGAATCCCTGTCAGAAATAATAATATGAATAATAATCCTAGTTAGTTAATAAAATAAATAAAAAATAAATAAACATTTTACTTTAATACACTCATGATATTTAATGTTGACACAAGAAAACCTGTCAGAAATAATAACAATATTTTATAAAAAATTGTTTTTATTTTATATTTAACTTTTTTTTGTATTTTAGTTCAATGCTCCACCTGCAACAGAGGATAAATTTAGTCAGAGGCTGTGGCCGTGTGGACAGTTCTGCAGACATGAAACGCAACTGCGCTTTGGGTGACCCGAGTTTGAGTTCTGGCTCGAGGTTCCTTCCTGGCTCTGCCCCCTTTCTCTCCCCACTTCGCTTCCTGTCCTCTCTACCACCGTGCTGTATATAATAAACGCAAAATGGCCAAAAATTAATGTTTTCAATGAATGAGAAATTCAGACAGAATCAAAAATATTAGCATTTTATTATTACTCCTGTTTCAAAGTTCAACCCGTTAGAGTTTTCCAGTTGTCGTTTTTAGGTTACTAGAAACAGCAGCCTTACCGTACAGTAGGCTATATGATGATGAACTATGAGATCTTTACAGAAATAAGATGTTTAGTTCATAAGAAGGGCGGTTATAATGTATTCAAGCGCTGTGACTCTGTAACTGTTAATGAAATCACAGTACTCCTCTAAAATGTCACGTATTTCCATAGAATACCCTACAATGTGAGAAATGCTGCAGTAAAGCCCCTGTCAATTTGAAACATATTTTAGCTTCAGGCGATTGTGAAACTTGTTTTCACGAAAAATAAGCTGCCAAAGATGTTCATATATCTAGTAAAACTTTAAGAATGGTTCATAAGTCATTAAGAGGAGTATTTCATACTCTATGCCCCAAATTCGACCCTATATCAACACACTCTTCCAGGCACAACCTGCAATTCACAATTATTCACTTTTTGTTCTTATTTCTACATTATTGACCAAAAGGGACGTCGGGAGGGCATATTTGTACAATATGTTCTTTAAGAAAAAATAGTTTTTTATATATATTATTTTTTTCCGTCATTTTTCTCCAAGCTGAGCTGCAGTTTACACTCCAACGACAGAACTATACAACATTTAAAATATCTGTTAAACTCTTTAATATATCTATAACAAATTTAATACAGAGCAAAGACATTAATTCTCCTGAGCTGGACATCACTATAGACCACTACTCTATATTACTGTTATTATATTCACTATAGGCCTGCTGAGATGTATTTTATTGTATCTAAATGTATTTTCTGTTTGTTCTACAAAGTATTTTCTGTACAGCTGTTTTGCATCAATGCAAAATTGTGAGAAGCTCTTTAGAGAAATTAACTAGAACTGGATTGACTTGACCATGGATCCTGCTGCAGTGAGCTCTATAACAAAACATTATCATCTCTTGCAATTCATCCCTTTAACCCTTTCAAACAAGATCTCTGGTCTTATAAATGTCCCGTGAGTCGGCAGACTATAGATACCAATCACACAGGATATGTTCAGTTTCTTGAGTGAGTGAGGTTTTTTTCTCACAGTAAAACCGCAGATAAGAGGTTTTACATGACGTATTCTGCGTTTACACATGCAGGGCATGAGTCATTAACAAAACATCATCACGGTCCAAGATGGACACTGAATCACCCTTAATAACAAAAGATTACAAGAACATGACGAGAACATCCCAGCTGAAGTCTTCTAGTAACCCGGACGTCACAAATTCCACCGGATTTCATTTATGACAAACATTTCAGATTATGTATTCACATCGTATAATTATACATTTTATTTTCAGTCATAATTTGTGCCGCGAACATTTCTGATTTTCATTGATTTAACTTTATTTAGCAAAAATGTTGCAATAGTTTTAGTTTAAGTTAACAACCGTAACTCTTTATTGAATGTAAATCTCTATGGAAAAGAAAACCAACACAAACAAAAAATTCAGAAAAACTGAAGCATCATATAAGTTTGTTGTTTACAAAGGTCAGAACGGGTCACACAAGAGCAGTGATTACAGAAGTTCATTTCTGTAGGTCTACATGGTGGGTTGTGTGTTGAATAGTGCGTTATATTCTTGTTTATTTAGTCACTCTGATTTAGTTTCATGCAGAGAGTTCTTATTACCCCCCTCTCCGCTCTTAAACACCCAGACGAGAGAATCAAACTCCCCATAAATCCTGCAATTCAATAGCCAAAATTATACAATAAATATATATATATAATAAACACAAAAGACTGATGTGTGCCGCTCGGATGACATTAAACTTCCCAATCATTATGTCTGAAATGATATACTCCATTCTGATATTAAAATGCATCGTCTTTAGAATTCCGATTCTAAAGTACAAAACATCTCGTTGGGCGTGTAATCTCATACTGTACTATTGGTGTTGTTCTTAGCTGTCATGTCATCTGTGGAGGGTACAAAATGTTCGAAGGAGGCCAACAAGTGCAGATCTTTCCTCACGGCTGTGTTTTGTGAGCTTTCGAGTATTTGGCCCTCCCCGACATAAGCGTGCAGCATAGCTGCGTATGTTGAGTATTAAGTAAGCATTCTGCCGGGATGATGAATGCTCTGACAGAACGCTGAGAGGTTTTTTACGCCCGCTTGTGTTTTTGGACGTCAGAGGGCCGTGAGAATCTCCAGCAGCGGGCCAGAGGTCTGTCTGTGTAAATCACGACGGCCGTGTGCAGAGAAGTGGATCGAAGGGAGGAGAGATAAGATTGGCCAGCTGCGGAATGTGTAGTGTGTTTGGATGAAGAACCTCATGATCTTGTCGTCATTTAGGCGCTAACATGAATTTACATAACGTCGTGTTATTTTGGCTCCATTCCTCCAAACCTATTTTTGTTTACAAACCCGGAGCGGGGTCAAAAAGGGACAAACCCAACCCGTTGGAGAGCAAGAGAAGAGCACAAGGAACTCAAATTAGTTGGAATTAAAAAAGAAGAATAGAATCACGTGTAAATTTGTGAAGAATGTGATCTTTAGAGAGCAACGCCGAGTGCTCACGTGACCCAACATCTGCCCCAGGAATGCAGATGGGGCGAGGGTATAATTTAACTCGACACAAAATGAAGATATTTTGAAGAAGATTGGAAACCAAACAACATCGGCCCCCATTCGACTTCCATTGTGTGAACACAAAACCAGAACATTTCTCAAAACATCTTCTCTTGTGTTCCATTGAAGAGAGAGTCATGCAAGTTTAGAACGACATGTCTTGTAATGTCCAACGTTTGGATGGAAAGTTCTCAGGCAGACAGCTTGACCAATGAACCTTTAGATGACCCTGTGCCACCCGTGTGCGTGTGTGCTAGTCTTTGTTGTGTTTCTTTAGCTGGTGTGGTCTCTCGTTTCAAAGATAACAGAAAAACACAATCAACCCCAGCGACACCTGAGAAACATTTCCTGGTGCCAGATTCTGACAGGTCTCCATGAGGGGGGCTGTTGTAAAATCTTGTGTTTGTCTTGGCCTAAGCTCACCTCACACGTGTGCTCTCAGACTTTTACGTGAACCTGTTGAACAGCGTTTTCATTCAGCATTGTCCTGCAGATGAACTTTCTTCACCTTGTGGTCTTGTTGAAATACTTTTTCAACTTTTTCAACTGCATCTTTAGTTGGATCTGTGCAAACACCAAACTTTTATATTATTAATACATTTTAAACAAGAAAATACAAAACATTTTTATTTGGAATTTAAAGATCCAGTGTGTAATTTTTCGGAGGAACTATTGACAGAAATATATAATATAATGACAATATAATATACATAGCTATGTCTTCGGAGGTGAAATTATACCCTACAAAATCAAGAATTATATTTGTATTGCCTCAGAATGAGCTATTTCTGTATTTCTGACATGAACACAAGTCTCGGAGGTCCATGTCAAGTCTCAGTCTTTACGGTTGAGTCTAAGTTAAGTCTTTCAAGTTGAGTCCAAGTCAAGTCTCAAGTCTTTGAGGTCAAGTCTAAGTCAAGTCTCAAGTCTTTAAAGATGAGTCCAAGTCAAGTCTAAAGTCTTTGAGGTTGAGTCTAAGTCAAGTCTCAAGTCTTCAAAGTTGAGTCCAAGTCAAGTCTCAATTCTTTAAAGGGCAAGTCTAAGTCAAGTCTCAGGTCTTTGAGGTCAAGTCTAAGTCAAGTCTCAAGTCTTTAAAGTGGAGTCCAAGTCAAGTATAAAGTCTTTGAGGTTGAGTCTAAGTCAAGTCTCAAGTCTTTAACGTTGAGTCCAAGTCAAGTCTCAAGTCTTTAAAGGACAAGTCATAGTCGAGTCTCAAGTCTTTGAGGTCAAGTCTAAGTCAAGTCTCAATATTTTAAAGTGGAGTCCAAGTCAAGTCTCAAGTCTATGTTCTATTTTTAGCAATAGTTCCCTCAGATAGTTATTGTAATTCACAATGTATGAAGCTAAATCAGTTTGAAATATTATAACTAATTAACTCTACAAAATGTCTTAGACATTCTATACAGTTTCAAACCAGTGCTGATGCTGGTGTGACGGCCTGTGTTTTGTTCTTTAAAGGAGGTCGCAACGGATTTTTCTAATCATGTCGGCACTGCATAGAGATGGAAATAGTCCTACTTTTCGGAGTGTCAAGCACGTACTACCAGAGATGGGAACAAGTCACATATGGTCAAGTCCAAGCAAGTCTCAAGTCTTAACCATCAAGTCTCGAGTCAAGTCTCGAGTCACAGTTTAGACAAATCAAGCAAGTCAAGTCAAGTCAAGGGTTCACCCCAAGCAAGTCAAGTCGAGTCTTGATAAGTGTCAAGTCAAGTCAAGTCAAGTCGCAGTGCTAAAATAAACATTGGTTAATTTTTTAGATTCATGTTTATTTTTGCACTGAAAAGATGAACTTATATACATACATTATGTATCTTATTCACATTGCTATATATGAATTATATGCATATCTGTGCAACATTAATATCTGAAAATAAAAGTGTTGCTTACACAACAGAAATCCAGTCTGAAATGTATAATACAATCTAATTCAATTTATTTGAAACATCTACACAGAAATGGAAATACTCGTATCAGACAGAATGAATTAAGACTTAAGCATTTATACAGACTATGCAGCTTATAAACTAAGAATTGTGACTGAAAACTTGACTATTGTATGTTTTAAGTATATGATGCTGTAATACTTGTGCTGTCCATTAAAGTGCACAAATAGGCCTATAGGGAATTTGCATCTAGTTATGGGAATCCCGGATCATTTTATTGCCTTCGATATTGAATCTTGTTTATCAAAATGAACGGATCTTTTTCATTTCGGTAGAATATAAATTAAATGTATGTTAATATAGCCCAGTGATGAAGTTATGATGCTTAATCGTCATCTCTGTGGTGGATGCGCAATATGCAGTTTCATACGTAATATATAATCTGAGAATATTTGTTTTCTATTTGAACTGGTTTCATTATTTTACAGCACAAAACGTTTTGTTGTTATTGTGAGTATAAAAAAATGCAGACAGTTAACAGATTCAAACTATGAAATTATTCTCGTCAGTATGACCGAGTTTTTTAAGTGCAAGTGATCTCACCGGCGCGTCCATGTCAGCTGGTCATGCAGCATATAAGCGAGCTGCTATTCAGCTTCCACACGCAGTCCACACAAACACTTGAACATGCGCTCATTTAATATAGACATTAGCCCACATGTAATACAGAGAATCCCTTCTGTATTTTTAGATGATTTTAATGTTTTAAGAACACAATAATCTGGGCTGCGGATTCCCCAATTCATCTACTCATGAGATGAGATGTAGGCCTATCAGTGATGATCGATGATCACATTTCTAATAATAAAAAACAACCAAGGCAAAATTATGACAAACAGAAACGATTAATTCATTACATTAGTGATCGTTTTATTACACTGACTTTAAAGAAATTACTTTCTTACCTTGCGTCGTGGTTCTAGTAATGTCGGATGAAATTCGACGTTGTGTTTGTCAGAAATCCTTGCGTTGCATACTCTGAACTGGACCGTGAAAATAAAAAAAGATTTGCCAGTTGCAAAGTCCTTGTAGCCAAACGTGACTATCTGAGGAGCTCGACTGTTGTCTGCCATTGTAACGGCCACAACTGTTTCAAGCCGCCAGGCGCGAGAGCAGTTTCCTCTCTATCGTAACTGCTCGTCAGTAATTGGCCGTTACCTTGTTTGACGCGGTTTGAGTTGAGCAGCGTTAAGGCACAGGCGCTGTAGTGCTGCTGAGTCACAATAATTATTTTAGCTAATTTCATTACTTTACAAAGTTCAAGTCATTGTCGAGTCTTCCATTTAAAGTCAAGTCAAGTCTCAAGTCACTTGCTCTCAAGTCAAAGTCAAGTCATTTTCTTACTTCAATCAAGCAAGTCGCAAGTCCTGAAAATTGTGACTCGAGTCAGACTCGAGTCAAGTCATGTGACTCGAGTCCCCAACCTCTGCGTACTACGTGTCATTTGAAGAGAGAAAGAGGTGCGGCTCGCCTTATACACGCGGTTTTAGATGCGAAATGTGAATTGGACCTTACAGGAGAAAATAATAAAAACAGAAATACACGGAAAAGGTAAAACACAGCAAAGTGCATGGTGTTTCTAGAACAAGTAATATCATTCTAATAAATAATATCTAATAAATGCAGTCTCCCGGTGAGCAACCCAACACTTCCCTGTGGAGAGGAATCCAAGCTCCAATGATAAATAAGTGGATGTCATTATTTAGGAAATTCAAATACATTCAAATAAACATTGAAGTGCAATTTATAATTGAGTAATGCAAGATGCACATTGTGCAATTTTGGCCATGATGATTTGGCTGTCTAAGATAACTTTTGAGAATCTTATGAATCTAGGCTAAAATATTTTTGAAAACTAATTCAATTTGCTGAAAGCTGATATAGCGCTAAAAAAATTTCTTCAGATAAAATATTGCAACCTATGACGTACAAATCTGGACAAGTCTTCTTAATGTTAATGTTTTTCTAAGTACCATGTAAATGCTGTTCAGTACTGAATGCAAGAAGGTTTAAATATAGGGTGATAACAACCCAAAAACCTTCAGTATTATCACTGGGAGTTATTTCTCCAAAATTATGACATGCATTTCTCAAACCGGCATACGTCCTGTGTGCACTTCCCTTGTTTCAGATGTGTGTTGATAATGACAGAGACACACCATAACCATAATTATACACACATTCACGCGTACCAGTATATTTCAGTGATGTGGTAGTGGCTGTATAATCACATCCGCTTCATTGATCACTGTCTTTAACATCTCGTGTCCTCGTGTGTCGCTCGTGTTCATACATGTAAACATATGAGCGCGTGTTAAATAGGTCGACAGGATAGAGCTGAGTTGAGCTGAAACACGGTGAAGGTTTCTCCTGATGCAGCCAAAAAAATTAAAGATGAGATCTCTTTAATGTCTCAGTTATGTCTCACAGACTTCCACGAGATTAAATGGAGAGCAAATGGAAACTTCTGCTTTAGACTCATTTGCGTCTCAGGTATTTCTCCTCAGATAGAGGCAGGAATCTCACAAATGTCTCAGAAGAAGTCTCAAACTGAGCTCAAGTTTGTCAACTCTGTGATCAAAAGTCAATGTGAATGAAGATCTCAATGTGAACTCAAACATTTCTCATCACACAAATCCAGATCATTTTACCTCTACAACCTCAATTAATTTTACACCTTCATACTCTTCTTGGATTCGAACAATTGTCTCATTTATATCTGTTTTTATTTGTCCTGGGAGAGAAACATCTGAGACTAAGTTGATCCTTGAATGAAACGAAACAGAGCAACGTTCATGTTAAGTAAAGTAATGCAATATTGTAACACTTTTATCAGTTTATTCCTCAATGGCTGCTCACGGGAAGATACCGTATACGCCATGTTCCCACTGTTGCCGAGTTCAAGTGATCCAGCTGTGAGATCTCATATCACCAAAATCAAGTTGAAAATTCGAGCACGAGGAGGGGCTTGGGATGGCGGGGTTGTCTTCTACCCAAGCACTTGTAATTTCCCCTCTTCTCCTGTAATCTGACCTCTTTAAGATGGTATGAAAACAGCAAGGGGGGTGTCAAAGCCCCGCTTGACGTCAAAGGGGTTTTCCCCTGAGGTTGACGGGACAGTTCTCCAGCGTCAGAGGTGGGCTTTAATTCAATATTCTGTCCCTGTGTAAACATCTTTTGGCCACACTCCATCAGTTTTTACGGAAATCCTTCCTTCACTCGGTGAGTTTGTACCTTGCACGTGTGGGTTCAGACCCCCGTGTGCCCCTATAATGACCGTAATCAGTCCCGACAGAGCCGACGTGCCCATCATGTGCCTCTGATTTGTAATTGGAAGGGAGCTTGAGGATTTTTTCAGAGAAATATTTTCACAGATTAAAAGGGTTTGGCAAATAAATAACAATGGAGATTTTACGATGAGCAGTGAAATTACATGTATGCAGATGGAGATCTAGTTTTGAGGTCCTGAAGGACATCACGGCGTCGTTGGAGATGCCTGCACTGAACAAAATTTGTGCGGCACATTTTGCAAAACTTTAAACAAAATAGCACCCTTATAAAAAAACAGGCTATTTCACGAAATTGTATAATTTGTGCGTCACGTGGCGGTTTATTTATTTTGGAGAGCCTATTTTTTCTTCCCAAATAGACAAAACTTTGCATAAGAAACAAAGATGCCTACTGATTGTAGCAACTCATTCATGTCCATCCTAAAAGGGATAGTTTACCCAAAAATGAAAATTCTATCATCTCACCCACTTTTCATTTCAAACTTCTTTCTTCGGCAGTACACGAAAGAAGATATTTTGAAGAATGTTGATAGCTGAACAGCCATGGTAGCCTTTGATTTCTATTGTATAGACACAAAACCAATGCAAGTGAATGGCTGCAATCACTGTTCGGTCAACAACAGTTTTCAAAATATCTTCTTTCGTGTTCTCCAGAAGAAAGAAACTCATACAGGTTTGACAAGACAAGAGGGTGAGTGAATAATGATAGACTTTTCATTTTTGGTTGAACAAAACAGGAACAAATGAAAGTGTGATTGTTTAAATCTTTGAAGAGCATGGAGGTGTAAAATGATGGCAGATTGTAGAGTTAAATAATCTGGATTTGGGTCAATTTGATGAAAAATTTGTGGACATATTGAGATCTTCAGTACTACATGTATTAACTTCTTGAGAACTCTAACGCTGTGTTCACACCAAATGCAAATTAAGTGTTTAGGCAAAGTAAATTACACACAAAGTCAATCCAAAGATGCAAATCGACGCAGATTCGCAGCAGGCGATGCGAATGACATAAATCAAACTTTTCCCACAAGTAGTAAGGAACGATTGTGTCGCGTTTGGTGTGAACACAGCATAATGGAAACACTTGTGAGATTTCTGCCACTTTTGTACAGGAGAAATATCTGAGACGCAGGTGAGACTTAAGTTAAAGTTTCCATCTGCTCTTCATTAACCTCATTGATATCTAGTAGAAATAATCGAAATTTTCAAGAGATCTCATCTCACATTTTTCTTTTTTATGTGTGGTGATAAAAGTTAAAAACATCTCCTCTCGTCCCGCATTCAGGTGCCTGTAGAGCAAAGGTTTTGTCTTTTTAGCCAAGAACAAGCGACCCGAGCTAAACATCTGTTCTGAAGAATACAAGCTCAGCTCCTAAGATTTGTCCCAGAAAAACAAACGGAGCACAGAGGGTCTGTAATCTACGAGGTTTCCACACCTCGGCCAGCTGTTTCTGCAGGTGAGCGACGGCACTTTCATCTTAATGACAACCCATCAACCCGAGCTTGTCAACAGAACTTCAGACCGGCTGCGTTCGGATCGGAAACGCTTTTATACGATATCTCTTTCGCCTTTAAGTGAAACGGGTGAAAGTGCATCAAGTCTTAACATGTGAGAACAGTTTGTCTTATTGGACAAATTGAAATTTTTAGATGATGTTTGAAACCCGATTGCATTCCACTTGATGTTATTCTCTGTTCAGAACAGAAATTTTGTAACGCTATGGAAAAAAGTTGACAAACCTTTGGGGGCTATGGTTATGTACCCAATTATGGGCTGGACTGTTGCCGGGGTAGCCTAGCAACGGTTGCAAAACTTTGAAGTTTGATACAGTAATTGACTCCTTTAAGGTGTGTTGAAGAACGAGAAGTTCTCGCGAAGAACATATTCGCCCATTAGTCCCCGTCTGTGTTTTGGACGATATTGTTTCTTTTTTAGTGCAACGTTTACGGCCTTGTTTCTAAAGCGATATGCATGAAATTTGACATGGCAGAATTATTATAACTTTCTGTTCTTGTCTAAACATGTTAAGCACTGCACGTGTGATGTGGACAAACAGTTATTGAGAAGAAAAAAAGCGAACAATGAGCCTCTGGTGTGCAAAATTTCATGCTTATGTGAAAGTTCCAAAGCCAAGGGATTATTTTGGAGCGCTTCGTGAAATGTTCATATCCAAGTGAAAAACTGATGGATTATTGAGAGGCTTATTATAAAATATTTAACCGTGCAGTCTTTTTATATTCATGTTGTTTTACAAACAACCAAAATCAGAATCTAAATGACTTCTCCATGTTTTTTGGTGTCTCTTTGCTGAAACACATTTATATTTAAGATTAAAAATAAATGTAATAGTTTTTTGTATGATCAAAAGTGTTTAGTAACAGGTAGCCTACTATCTCAAAATGTTACTCGATTCAAAGTCAACATATCTTGGCAGACGAGGAGCTACAGTAAATGGACGAACAAGCGCAATTGTAACCAATTGCATTTCATTGGCCGTGTTAAAAGATAAGTCAAAAGTTACGGTGAGTGATTTGACTTGTTAGTTTAGTAAATGAAGTAATTAAGTACAATTACTCGAGTACTTTACTCTGATCATGCCGATATGTTTTCACTGCTAATGCTAAAGCTAATGATACAGTATAAAAGACCTCGTTTTCCAATGGAAACATTCGTCCACACTTCTAAAAAATGTTTGAACGATCACTGATTCGCGTTCAGAACGGGAGCCAAAGACAATAGCCCACGTTTATTCTCTCAATGATCATAAAGTACAAAAACAAACTGCTACGATACTTTAATAGGGCATAATGAGCAGAAGCAGCTATGAAAGCAATCAGAAATCTGTAATGATGTTTGTTTTAGTCAGACGAAACATTCGTCAGACGATCTGACCACAGAGAGAGTGTATTACGCTTGTTTGGAAATTAATAACCGAAGTCGAGTCCTCGGAGACTAATGGCGATTTAATTATGGATAAATAATTCCTCTTTCTTTAACATTTGCAAATAATTATAGAAAGATTTATAACCAGTTTTTGGAGGAGGAGATTTGTTTTTTTGAAGTATCATTTGGTGTGTACTGTAAGTTGATTCCGCGTGTTCACAGTTTGTGAGTTTGTTATTCATGTTTGGAAGTTTGTTTTACGGGTTTGTGAGTTTGTTTTCAGTGCTTGGGAGTTCGTTTTAAGTGTTTAGGAGTTTGTTTTGCGTTTAGAAGTTTTTATTAATGTTTGAGAGAATGTTATTTGTGTGTAGTAGTTTGTTTTGAAGTGTTTGATCGTTATAGAATTTGAGAGTGTGTTCTGCACGTTTGGCAGTTTGTTTTGCGTGTTTAAGTTGGTTGTTTATGTTTAAAAGTTTGTTTTGAGTGTCTGGGAGTTTGTTCTGCACCTATAAGAATTGTTTTGTGTGTTTCCGAGTTTACTTGAAATACTAAGTGCCCTGTTGTTATTTTCACGTAACATCTACTTGTCATTTACATTACATTTACATTTAGGCCTTTGGCAGACGCTTTTATCCAAAGCGGCTTACATTGCTTTATCCTATCATTTTACATAGGTATTTGCAATCCCCTGGGATCGAACCCACAACCTTGCGTTGTCGTTTGGCATGTGGCACATTTAAAGGCCCTGTTCTCTTTTATTTCCCTTTTTTCCTGTTATCATAGTGAATCCCATCCTGTAAAGCTTTAGCACTGATAGTCAACATTCTCTCTCCGTAGTCCAGCTTCACGTGGACATTCATATCTTGACATTGACGTTTGCCCTTTTGTCTTTCATCGGCTCTCTCGCGCCATTTCTGGGAAACCGAGAGATATTGACAGTCGGACAGCCTCTTTTTGCTCTTTGCACTCCGGTTTCGTTCACTGAAGCTCTTTATGACTCAAGAACCAAAGTATGTTTCTTACGTAAAACTTGAACCTGTTTTAACCTTTCACCCGCGACCTATGACCTCCGCACTTAACCCTGACTCTAGCTCTTCATATCTATAAGAATGAAGAATGGGTGTTTACATTCACTCATATGTCTCACGTCTGGCCTGAAACACTTTAACCAGCAACTATTTGAAGCCTTTGATGAATTATGACTTTGCTCCCAGCTCTTTATTGCAAAGATAACGTATGCGATGCAACTTTGAACTTATGTCGAAAACAACATTTAATATTACGTTTTAGACTGAACTTTAATGCACGGGCCATACAATGGCCACGTTAAGAAGGTTGAGATTTTATTTTGGTCGAGAAAGACGTTTTTCATGAAGCTAGAATAATTTGCAATGATACTAGAAACACGCTCTTGTTTAATACTTTTAAAAAGAAGAAATGTTACGCCATTGGCTGGATTTTTTTGTCAATTAAAACAACAAAAAAACTCTGTACATGTTCATTTGATGAAAAAATCACTACTAAAGATGTGATTTGGGTGCTGATGGGTCTGTTAATTAGTGGATAGGGGAAGTGAGCCAGATTTAGCCCTCAGAACTGAACACAAAAGGTTGGCAAAGCTCTCATGACTCGTATGATCATCAAACAGGGATTTGGCGGTCCCTCTAATTGAATGTGACACAATAAATTGATCAAAGCCATAAATGATGTCATCTCATCGGTGTCCGAGGTCACGATTCCGTTCTGTGAGAGTCGTGTGAAGGAGCCGGTCCGTCAGGATATGAGCAGACGTTGCGGGATGATGGCCCAGGTCAGGCACCTGAAATTCATACAGATGTTTTGCATGACTTCTAAATTATATATCTCACTGGAATTCTGAACTATTATACGAGGTGGCTGGTTTGTATGAATTCATATACAGTAATGTGAATTGTAGAAAAGTGTATGAATATGAAAAATAAGAATTGTAGGCCGTAGACGGTGATGGGTTTTGGACAGGAGTTATACTGTCAGCGTTATTTATTGGAAAAAATACTGTGATATATGAATGTTGACAGAATAATTTATCTTATATTGCTTCAAAGACTGTTTGCATGTTTATAAAATTGTGCCGTTGTGCACGCTGTCTCTCTGGCATATCCCCGTGTCGAAATGTCCTGAGGTTTAATCCGGATTGTTCAAGGGCAGTGAATAAACAAACATTAGGATTCACAGAAAGCGTGCAACACATGCAGGAAATGTTTCACTGTACATTGTAAGTGAAGGGTCTGAACCGTGACCTTGTGTAAGCAGAGAGCGTCTGGTCACAGCTGTCTGACATCTGCAGCGCTGGAGAGGAAACACAGACAGACAGACGGGAGTGAGTAGAAAGACACATTTACAGCTGTCTTTGGTGAGCACATATTTGAAGAGTTAGACTGCCCCCTAATGTCAGAATAAATCACTGAGAATGACAAGACAACAACAAGCTGTCATGCAAAAAGAGAGGTGTGTGCATTTGTGAAGAAATTTTGGATGGTGCTTTATTTTGTTATTTTTGCATTAGTAATGTTTTTTATTCCGGGATATTTCTGTACGGTTGCTAGGGTGTTACTCATGTGTCCTTTTGCGATTTCGAGCACATCGCTGAAATAGTTATCTTACATTTAGGCTACAAGTATCGTACCGCTTGTCTTAAAGGGGTCATATGACACGGCTAATACAAATATTATAGTTGTTTTAGACGTGATTCAATGTGTTTACACGATTTAAGGTTAAAAAACGCTGTATTTTCCACATGCATGGGCAACTTATAACACACCAGAGACACAGAAAAACACGTATTCTTGCAATATTACCGCTTTAAATACAGATAACTATGAAAGACAAGTTAATATAATATCTAAGTTATTTCTCAGACATCAATGAGATTAAATGTAGTGCAAATAAAAACTTTTTCTTAAGTCTGAAATTGCACAAATGTCCCTATTAGAGTTTCAGATGAGATGTCAACCATGTCTCAAACTGAGCTCAGATTTGTTAAGTCTCCAATGGATTGAAGATCTCAATATGAACTCAAGATTTCTCATCACATTGACCCAAATCCAGATCATTCATGCCATGTCAACAGCTACATTCTCGTTTGTTTCTCTTTTTATTTCTCCAAAGCAAGTTTAGGAGAAACGTCTGAGACTAAGTTGATACTGAATTGAAACACACCTGAGAACTTCATCAAATCTCCTGAACTGTGAAAGAGCGACCTCTGAGCAATAACATTTCCTCTGTGATTTTTTCCAAAATCTGTTCCTTTTCAGACGTTGTCAGGTGGAGAATTCTTGAGCTAGAAGGTATAGCTGATCTAAGAGCTGGCACGTCCAAACATGAAGTTCTGCTCACCTCTCCATGAACGGAGCTCTCTGTCCTAATTACCCATAATCCTCCTCAGTAGTGCTGTAAAAGTCAGCCAAAACCAGTGTAGGAGAATAAAGAGTCTGTCTAAAGATTAGAGCACTCGGTCTTCACACAAGTCAAGAAAATGATGACAAGCGTTTCTTCCAGAGAGCTGCGCACACTTTCATTTGGCTCTTGTATCAGCGGTTGAAACGCTTTCATGTCCGAGGCTTTGAGCAGCGACGAGGCCTTTGAAAGGGCCGGTTTGGAGTCTTTTTCCCACTTGGTTCTGGAAGTTTGTGATGAGTTAAAGCCCGCGGCTCCCTCTACAGTTTTGCTAGGATATCTGCCCAGAGGAAAATGCTCAAATGTTTCATAGCTCAGGAGATTCGATAGAGTTCAACTAAGTATCAACTTAAGGCTAAAATACACTACAAGACATTTGCTCAGATTTTGCCCAGATTTTCAGTCTGGACTTGTTGCAGAAAGTCTGTGCCAGTCTGCAGATTTGATCAGCTAGTGTGTTTCTATTTGCAACTTTCAAAAAGTCTGCAAGTGTATGATGTCTAATTAAAAAAATCTGTTTTTAAAAGTCTTGTAGTGTTTTCCAGCCATAGATCTCATAAATTGCTTTGGAAACTAAGAATAGAAATAATTGCAACAATTGTTAAAATACATTTTGGAGCCGTCATAAGCATAAAATAATCAATATTTTGAGGAGAACTATTTGAGTTCATAGTGAGAACTTTTGATTGCAGACTTTTTTTGAAAATCTAATGGACACACATGTGAGATTTATTTTTCTCATGAGAAATATCTGAGATGCAAATGAGACTTAACCAATGGTTTCCATTTGCTCTCCAGTTAATCTCATTCATGTCTATAGGAGAAATAATTGAGATGTAAAAGAGATCTCAACTGTGATTTTTCTTTCACCAACACAATAAGTCATATCTATCAGTCAATTCATGCGTTTCTTACAATTTAATGATGTCCGTGTGTTTTTGTGAGAGTTAGCTTTAGTGTTAGGGGATAGAAAACATCTAGAAAACATGTTTATTTATTTATTGAGGAAATCAAGTCAAATGTTCCATTCAGAGTTCATTGTTGGAGTCAAAAGTATGAACATTTGTTTATAAACTGAACAAGTTTACTCACAAACACTGTCCATTACAAAACATATCCAGCAGAGGTTTCCTTCTAAATCTAATGTAGTTTTAGCCCACTAGAATTCACAGACCGTCTGACGTATCAATGCACATACAAATGACCAGAGATTTCCCAAAACAACAACCTCCGTTCTGAAGTTCAGTTTGCTTAGAGATACAGTGGTGTTTACAGTCTGCCAAACAAAACTTTTGGAAAAAGAAGAGTGACTGGATTTAACAGGTTAATGCCAAGAAATCTTTGAAAGATATTCAGAGTTGTGTCTGTGAAGCAAGCAAACAAGACAATCTTTAAGACTTTTTCTCTTATGGTCATACCGCTCATTATCAAAATATTTTGTGAATATTTGTAACTATTTTACAGGGTGAATAGGCCTAGTTCATGAAAATTGTCCGTCTCCTAAAATTGTTACAAATTGCCCTGTGATTGTGTTTATGTACGGTTCCTTTAAAGCTGTGATGGACTGTGCGGACGTCTCATCTTCAGATGTACACCCATCATCCTTTCCTCTCTGGCTCAGTTTAACTGAATCGAGTTGAATCTGAGCTCTGTTAGAATCATAATGTACAGCGAGAGATTCTTCCTCATCACACCCACCGACTGATGACTTTACAATACCACGAAATCCAGAATTTCATGTGCACTGTGAATCTCATGAGAATCATCTTGCATGCCAAACACACACAGGGATAAAAAAAAGACAGAGAATGAGAGAAAGGACAATTCACCTAATGGATAATTGCAACAGTTAGAGAATGGCTTGTCTATTTCAATTAGAGAAAATAAGACACAATCACACACTTACTGTAATAACAGCTGAAATATAACATCTGCATTACAGCTAAAACAAAATATTAAGCATCAATTTCCATTTTATTACCAATTTGCCAACAATACTTTTTAATTGTTTTTTCTAAAGGGATGGCGAGCGCATTTTCATGTTTACTTGTGTTTATGCATATTTTGTTCATTTATTCCCTATACAACCTTCACAGAAAAATGTTTAAATTTTCACAAATCATTTTCAAATATCACTCAGAATGATTTATAAGCTGCTGTACTCATGAGCACAAGAAAAAAGAAAATACTCGAAAAACAAGAAAACGATTTTTAGTTTTGTTTTACAGTAAATGTATCAAAACTTTCTTAACATCTTAGCCCATTTTGTTTCGCAAATAATTGAGTTTGTAGAATAAACATTTTGTTTTATTTGAATATCTAAATTAAGTGATTTTATGCTTAAAACAAGAAAAATATCTTGCCTTATTTTGTTTCTCAAGTAAATGTATCTTTATTTGAACATTTTTTTACTGGAAAATGCTGCGAGTAATACTAAGTAATATTTAATTCAATTAAATTCTATGTTTTTCTTATTGATTACTTATTCTTATTGATTCTACTTTTATTCTTATTTATTTATCAATTTTGTTGTACTGTCATTGTAGGAAAAGTTGGCCCACTAGGGTTTACCAAGACCTCACACACATGCCCTTACTGTCTCTTCAAAAAAAATCCCTTTATTTATTTTGTTTCAGTGCGTACAGTCCAGGAAGTGTGTGGTGAAACCAGCATAGAACCTGTGCAAGGTGGAGTGGGTTGGGTTCAGGGTGTGCGTGACCTCATCCCCAGTGGTCATACACCCCTCTACAAGATTAACTTCCTTCCTACAGGAAGCCCCGCCCACTTCCTTAATCCCCAGCCGCTAATGAGCCCAGCAGACTCCATCTGAGCCGAATTCAGGAAAGGACACGAGCCCTGTATTACCTCGGTGTGCTTTACAAACAACATCCCACCAGGGGACGTGCCGCTAGGTGAGCAGATGAATAGAATCCTGTCTACAGAGTCGACAAATAAGGTTGCGGTTGCCAGTTTGGCTGTTTTTCAGTTGTCAGAACTCAAATGGAACAGACAGGTGAGGTCTGTTGTGGCGCCAGGACTGCAGTGACCCGCAGCCAGAAGACCCAATTTCCACATTTAGCCTCCTGGATTCAGGTTCAGCTGCACCTACCAATGAAAACATGAGCCCTGTGTGATGCGGCAGGGGACAGGATGGGATGGCACCATCGCTTTTAATACATTTTTTATTTAAAGGACAGGAGAGGCTTTAGATTCGGCGTCATGTGAGGTCATGGCTGTCGACAAACATTTGTTTTAAGTTTTAGGAAAAATATATACTTTTGGGAGGCATCGGGTTGCTTTTGAAATCAAATAATACACATGTAACCAACCTGATCACACAGAAACTTGTAACTATTTGACGAGGTGAATTTCTACAATGTGAATTGGACAAAAATGTACGATTATTACAAACACCTGCTTGAAACCTAATGGTCACTGGTGCGAATGCAGTGAATATACGAATAAGCACCACAATCTAACGGCAAAAGACGTAACTATTTTATGAGGTGGCAAATTTTGTCTAATTTGTATGAATTCGATTTGCATATTCGCACCAGTGACTGTAGGCTTAGAGGCGGAGCTTCAGTAATTCTTGTTTCTAGTCGTCATAGTTTGTTATGATTCAAAACGCACAAATTCATACGACTTAGCCACCTTGTAAAATAGTTAATAATTTCCGTTGGATCAGGTTGGAAGAAGCCACTAAATATTTACAAATTACTATTTAATTGTGTTGGAAAAATTGTCACCAAATTATCATCATTTCGTTAAGTTTGTACTGGATATAAATTTAATAGCTTTTCTCACTTCAAGCATGTAAAAAAATTTGGGGAAAAATTTGATTTCTTAAAAAAGTCATAATGCTTTCCCAGTCAAAACTCAACAAAAATCCCCATCTTACTCTTTCTTGGAAAAAGGGTTAAGCACTTTCAAGATGAGTTTATTCCTTTCGTTCGTGAACCTCTGCGGGGATACCCCATGTATTCCACACCAGTGTGATTAATCTGTTTGTCAGATCCGACGGCAATGTAGGGT
Organism: Triplophysa bombifrons; assembly: GCA_029783895.1. Lineage (NCBI taxonomy): Eukaryota > Metazoa > Chordata > Actinopteri > Cypriniformes > Nemacheilidae > Triplophysa > Triplophysa bombifrons. Next base: position 27,862,729 of record CM056452.1, read on the forward strand.
GAAATGAAGTTTCTGAGAAGTTGACCTCAAAGCTTCCATCACGCTGGCAAGAAATGTGTGCTGTAACACGTAAGCCAGAGATGCGGTTTGCTGGCGAATTTCCTTGCTGTATCAAATATAAGCCACTGAAGGAGAATCACATGTTGTTTTGGAGGAGAGTCAGAGGTTTTTTATAATAGATGTGAGTTTGCCATCACAGTGGTCTCCAAGCGTAATTGGATTTACTTCATTGAGTTCCAGGTTGTTACGGCCACAGACTCCGCAAAAGATGCTGACGGGAGCATTTAAGTCTTTGCTGAGTTACAGATGCTTTCAGTCCTCAGATGTGTTCACGTGCTTCACTGTTAACCAGAATCTGTAGAGGTTTCAAGTCCAGATAACCTGTGGTTGTTCTCCTTGGGCAAATTTCTTTTATGTTGAAGGCACAATACGTATGATTTTTGCATCCGAATATCCCCCCAAAATACATGCACAGTTTCACACTTATCCTTGATGTTTCCAAATATAGTCGAATCCAGAGGAGTCGGAAGTTTGTGGCATTTCTGTCGGTGGTGTCATGTGGTATCTTGGATTTCACATTTACGGAGTCTCATCGGATTGATTTCTATCGGCCATGAGGTCTAGAACTCCCATTAGTTGATGCTCATTGACAACATCATGTCTGAGTCCAAGTGGGGGCTTCTAGCATTTAATTTTATTTGCCCAAGCTACATTCAGAGAAGCAATAAACAATATCCAACATTTTGGAAGAGATGTGAAAGTCACCTAAAAGTCCACTAGACTTAATTATTGTGAATAGTTCATTCACAAAAGCGTATCTTATCTACACAACTTGTTGATTTGTCATTATTGTTATTATGAATAAAGATATCGGAAGGACCCCCCACGTCTATTTTTACCTCTTATAAGGGGTCCCGGATGCCCCCAGTCCACTTGTGCTTAAACTTCACATTTATTGCAAAATTGTTCCTCAAATCTGATTGGTTGATTGTAATGAAGTCTGAGAGACAACAAAGGCAATAATCTCTGATTTGGGAAATCAGAAAAGCGATTTTGTGAAACTATCAGAGATTTTGATAGACCCACTGTTGAGTTGAACAAACATAGATACAATGTTTTTAATTTGTGTCGATCTTCACATTCACTCGACCTCACAAAGAGCAAAGATTTTTTACACAAGACCCACGTCGAGATTCTTATACAAGTCTTACATAAGCACTTCTCATGAACCTAACTCCCTAAGGTCTAACTTAGTCACTTTTTCTGACTGATTCTGGCTTCCAGAGTGTCTGTAATGTATTTCCTCGGTTTGTAGGGTTCCTGCTTCCCAAGGTTGGGTTTTTGCTGCTTCCTTGTCCGGGATTGTCACTGCTGTTCCAGGAACACTCTGCATCGTCTCCTCCTATAAACGCAGATAAAAACCTATGTCATCTGTGTCGCAAGCTAGTCTGGGTGTTACCAAACAATAGGGGGTTTCCTGTCATTAAAAAGTATGAACAGGAGTGGTACAGTCCGACGGAAACGCGGACCCTTCGGAGTGAGATGATATCAGGTCATGAATGCTAGAGGTCAATAATAGACGACAACATTGTGATGTTTCCTCTCAGATCATATTTCCTTGCTTTCACCAGCTTTGCGTTTCAGAAGGGTTTGAGGTCAGTCGTTGGGTTTCAAGGGTAAATCAAAATGAACAAAAAATGACCACAGTTATATTCACACCAGTTTTGGTATTATTTTAATACTTGGGTCAACGGTTCATTGCTCCAGTTTCCTGCCAAGGGTTCGAACATTACGATGAATTAATAGTGTGATTATAGCTGTCGTAAACGATTCTTTGGATGTGGAAAATATTTAGGTGACCTGAATGCATCTACTTTACACACGTTGGTAAATGTCTCATTTCTTTTGTTGACACAAAATGTTTTATATGATCTTAGCAAGAGCTTGACATTATTACTATTTCAAAATGAAATTGAAGCAGCATTGATTCATTATAAAAACCACCGTAACATGCAAATGTGACCTATTTCTGGTCATAAAGTAGAACTCTTTTCCCATTTATCTTCCCACACAAGCTTTCTGCAAACACATTGAAACAGTTTTCTGGACTTTTGGCGTATTAGTTTGATTTGACTCATTATTTGTGCCGTGATTTCTCACCGCGAAAAATATGCATCTTGCACAGCTGACCCGAAGGATTCGATTAGACCAATGTATGACAACTCAAACCCAACCCCAATTTGCAACCTTCTGCATTGTGTTTCCCACTCTTCTGGCTTCGAACGACCTGAAATATCAGCTGTAGTTCGTCCACGTCCCAATGAAAGCGTCCCGAAAGGAACCTGAGACCTACAGCTAACATTGGCTCTAGTTTGTGCTCCATGAAAACAGATCACGTACGGTGCATCCCATAATGTTATTATTCACAGTTGAAATAAAGCGCTTTCTGCCATCTCAGCGCTTCGCTGCAGTTTTCAATTCGCTCTTTGCTCCCCGGGCGAACATCTGCAATAGATGATCCTTTTTGGCGTACGAACGTTGAAAGAGAATACGGTGGTAATTTGGACAAAATTGTCCGCCTACATGATGTATCTGTTGGATTGAATATCTGAAGAGTAGAGCAGAGCCTCGCTCATCTGTTGGGAAAGTCATTTAAGACGGATCACACCACAGGCGTGTAGATGCTGCTGACCTGAAACTCAATCTGTGGAAATCCACCAGTCGTAACTGTTTCCTGCTTAAAGTCAACATCGATCGAAACAATTGCATTTTTTTTTCAGCAGTTATTTCTTTAAAGATCTGAGTTTTTAAGAAAATGTGCATAGAAGTATGCTTTCATTTAAAAGGTTTAAGCTTTCCTGTGGCTCAGTGGTTCGAGCGTTAATGGGTTCAATAGGCGATTGCACAGTAAGAAACAAATGTATAGTACAATGCAATGTACTCTGGATATAAGCGTCCACCAAATGCATAAATGTAATTTAATGTAATTTATACTTTTATTCATTTTTAATTATAGGGCACCAATCAAAGCTTTAAAGTTAGACAAATGTAACCATATGAATCATGTTGTGATCCATAAGAACCAAACCTATTTTGTACCATCTAGAATTTGCAAAATCGTACCGAGCACTTAAGTCTTCTTATGGGCTGCTTTATCTTCATTATGCAGTCAAAGTTATTCATATGTGAAAAATGTAAAATAGATAAATATAATTTTACTTTTTTAATCAAAGAAGTTACTATTTTGGCACAATTATGTTTTTGTCTACAAAGGTCATTTCAAACATGCACATTTGGATTAATTGTTTTTACCATTTATACACATTATACACATTGCTCCTTATGAAACAAAGATGTTTGGGAATACACTAGAAAAATAATCTCCATTTATCATATATTCTTTTCATAAATAATTACTATTGGTCCCCCCTAATGTTTGTCTGTGAGTTTTGCAAACATTAAGCTGATAAAAAGTATTGAGACTGTCAACTTTCATAACATTTTAAATTATTGGTGTTTATTCATTTCCTAAATAGTGTCAGATTTTTTTACACTACTAGATTTTTCAGTTCGACAGCGACAATATTAAGTAATTCATTTCCATATAGAGGGTTTCATCGGATTCAAGCACCTGGCCGCAGTTACATCTGGTCTTTGTTAAATTATATGTAACAATTTATTTATGCTATTTGTATTAAATTAAATTAAATTAAAACTAGGCTACTCAACAGTTATTGATTCTTTTCAGAGGTCAACCGGAAGTTGAGTTTGGGCCACAAAACCTTTGTTTATATTATCGCCGCTGAAACCTTCTATATATGAACCAAGTAATTCCCTATTGAATATATTATATTTTTTATATATTAACAATGTATTATTCTATATTGTCAAATGTTTATATTAAATAATTGTATTTAATGTTACTCAGTTAATAGGAACATTTATTTTCTTTGAACTTTACATTAGAAAATGTAAACATAATTATCCATCCGTTTTGGATCAATGCTATGTCTACGTTAGACCGAAACCATTCTCCTCTTCCTTCTCTGATTTGACGAACAGCTGTGTGACTGACAGAATCTCTTTCCTCTATTCTCATGCTGTCTTTATTATCATGACTCAGTAGAAAGGAAGACACCTGGGAATCTCATCTCAACGGCTTTTATTTCTCCAGTCGCTGGATCCAGCCCCAATGCTGACAGACAGAACGTTTCCCTTTCTGCCGTTCCACGTCATTCCCACCTGCTGGTACTGGGGTCCGCCTTAAAACGTCTTCCTGTTCCATTTGTCGGAGGGCAGGGAGTTGGGAAACAGGGGTGGGATGGGAAGCAGGTTATTCTGAAGTTGGAGCCAGGGGCTTTTCCTTCCTGCGGTTTTAACGTTTTCATCTGAGCGGGGGAAATATCTTACACAGACCTGCCTACCCTGTTGCCACACAAGTTTCGGGGAAGTCCAGGTTTTCTCAAATGACGTCTAGAATCCGTCAGTTCATCTGTGTTTCATCATTCTATGACCAGTTGAAGTGTGTTAACACAATTCTGTCAATTCTACTTCTGATCGTTCTATCACAAATCTTTGATACAGCTTTACTAGTTTGCTTGTTGGCAATTGAACAGAAAAACATGGACAAAGCTAACCGTTGGATTTAAACCGACCTAGGGTGTTCTTTGTTTAGCCTGTGGTTGGGTTTTTTCCAGTTTAATTCGAACCAATGTTGGGCTTGTCCATAGTTTACCTAACCGGAGGTTAAATTGCATTTTTAGAGTTTGGTTTTAAAGAATGACAAGAACAGGTCGGTCTGTTTAAACTATTTCAATTATGAATGTAATGTTTCTGCTAAACGAATCGAAGGGAAGTAATAGTTTATGTCTACTGTAAATGTAAAAACCCAGTGTTGCATTTGATACAACCAGCGTTGTGGGGATGAAAGTGCTTTGACACAAAACAAATGGTGAATGTAAGCGAGCAGAAAATATTCTCTGTTGGAGGCTGGCATGGCGTGTAAGGGTTTGGTTGGCATTGGATGGCATGAGCCCTGCAAGAGGAAAATTACAGTTTAGAGCGAACAGAAAGGCCAGTGTGATAGCACTGTAATGTTGAAATAAGGTTCAGTTTCAGTCTGCCTAGATGTCTTTGGATCTTTATAACACGGATGGAAACACATTGGCAACCAACCAGACGAAAGAGCTTTCATATATTTTCGCATATTCTTTGATTGTTATTAAGTTTTTTTGTGCCACCTTATAAAATGCATATGCTAATACATCAAAGTTTCATGTACATTAATGATCATCGGCATTATATTTTTTAATTATTTTTTTCATATATGTTTCTATTATGTATCACAAAAAAAGATATACCAACAGGAATTTACAAATTAGCTTCCTGCAAAAACATCAAATTCTGATATATTTATGCCTAATAAAAAGCACAGATGTCTTCAATGTCTGTGATTCATTTGTGCTACCTTATAATCGTTCCATTCAGAGAACCGGTGAGGGAAATTTTCCCCTGACCCGGTTGGCCATGAAAGTGTCGCTCGACTGGAAAGCTGAAGATATTCTTTCACAAGAGCGTTGCATGGACTGCGCAGCCATCAGGCCCTCTGCGACTGTTTTTGGCATAGAAAGACCGACCTGAGAACAGTTCAGATGAAGCGAACGGTGATTGACGCTGACTAAAATGAAATAGTATGGGTCATCTGTGTACCTGTCCATGAATATTGGAAGCTGGGTTTGACATCTTTTGACTTTCAGTTCTGTTATGTCTTGTTCACACATGTGGTGTTTTTTTGTCCTTGTGTTTTAAATCAGAACCTTCAGTGCATGTACAGTCAGTGGTTGAGGGAAGTATCCCGAAATATGGAATTAAAGTGGAACAATTACAGACCGACTTAAATTGACATTAAACATGGCTTTTTAAATTATAGTTATGTGCTGAAAGACAAGCTAGACCCAAATATCAAAGTCATTACTGTCAACCACCACATAAAGGTCACAGTCTATATTTTGGCAAGCACATATTTACATTGTGCCTAATGCTGGTGTTTTCTGAATGATGTGTGCTTGCGTGTTTGTAACAGTAAAATCTACAGGTGTGTGACCCGTTTAATCTGTGACCCGAAATTTTAAAAAATCTTTGAATTTCTTTGTCCTAAAATAAGAAAATATGATATTAATAATTATTATTATTGTTATTATTGTTTATTATTGTATAAAGTCATATTAAAGGATGAGTATAGAAAAAAGGAAATATTAAATAAAGTATCATTTTTAATATCGTAACTTTATTGCGTTCATTTATAAATGATTTATTTATTATTATGATTTATATTGTTTATTGTTAATTTGTTTAAGTATTATTGATTATTCTCTAATTATTATTAGTATTATATTAGATATATATTAGTAAATGCATTATGAAAATAGAAGTAGAAGAAAAAGAACATTAAAAAGAAAATATAAAATAAATATGTTTTAACATGGTCACTTTATTTTATAATAGCATTCCTTTATTTTATTTTTCACCGCTACCATCAAAAGCTCATAGCAAGTTTGCTTAATTTGAAGTATTCTGGAAAATATTTGTACGTAAACTGTTCCTGTAAATGTGTTTTGCTTCATATAAGAGTGTCATTTTTGACCTTTGTATTGACTCACAACACATCACCGATGACGTTGGTCTAAAATTGATTTGAATGCTACATCAGGAAATCATTAAAGGGTTACAGGGAACATCATTAAAATGACATCAGTGAACATCTTGCTCAATCATTTTCGAATGTTTTAATGAGTTGATTTATCCCACCGATAAAATAAAAAGAGTCTGCTGTTAATGTCGGTCTGTGCGCAGCAGAAGAACCAAACCGATCCGGATCTCCTCTCAGGCACAACCCGGCGCTGCTCGGAAGTGATTCTTTAAGCACCGCTCCACGCCAAACAGCTTTGGGCCTTTTATTTGATGAAAGAGTGGAAAAACAATTTGCAGGACAGTGATTTTCTGTTAGTCACAGACAGATTATCACCTTTAGAGATTTTTCAGTTCTCAATTTAATATGCCTCAAATGGAGACAAGCCGGTGGCTCAAATGAACCGTGATTCAGCGCTCGGATCCATGTGACTCTTGGTATTTGATAAAAGTGTGTGTGAAGTCAGTAAGGTCAGTCACACTCGGGTTCACAGGTCCACCAGGTCCATCTACCGTGTGGCCCACTTTAATCCTTCAAGAAGCCCTGTTTGGGAAATCTACCCCCCCATGTGCTGTGCAAACTAGGTCAGAGTTTTATGATGTTAATTATGTTTTGTGAATGTGAACGGAGTTGCATTACAAAGTCCATCTGCTTTCAATTAAGGCGATGTGAAGTCTTGGTTCAGTCAGCGAGAACGGACTGCTCACCAAATTTAAGTCTATTTATATCTCGTCTGCATGTGTACAAACAACCATAGACAGAAGCCACTCGAAAAGTGCAACGACTTTCATGTCCACTTCTTTGTTAAAACTCAAACGAGATGCAAAGTAAGATGTTGTATACTGCCAAGCCTTTCATACGGCGTTTGTGCTATATTATTCACCCTAAAGGGATAGTTCACCCAACAATTAAAGTGCTTTCATCATTTACTCACCCTCATGTCATTCCAAACCTGTATGACTTTCTTACATCTGCAGAATCAAAAAAAGAAGATAATTTGGAGAACGTTGATAACCAAATAACATTGACCCCAATCGACTTCCATTTTATGGACACAAAACCACTGAGATGATGCAAAAATGTTCATTTGTGGTTGAACTATCCCTTTAAGTGTTTCATTACAGAATAATAAGCTCCCTGCTAATTGTTGTTCTAATTTGTCATTTGCAGCATTAAGGGAAGCTTCACAACAAAAAAAGCGTAACACAGACTAATAACTTTATGTTCAAATATGATGGATTCTCTCACAAACGTATCACTTTGCTTGAGAGGACATGTATTAGCCCACTGGGGTCATTTTGATTTTTTTTTTTTTTATAAATGTATGTGCTTAAAGGCGAGATGTCTGATTTCTCATAGGCGTTGTTGATGTTCAAATCACCAAAACATACACATCCCTAGCCCCATCTTTTGCTTTCGTCATCGCTCGGCTCGACTAATGTCCATCCTGTGCACTGTGCACCTCACTGTTGATTGAAGGTTGTTTTGGTACTCGACCCTACTTTGTCTAAACAAGCGTAATTCGGAAATCGGACAGCCCGCCTTTAAAGATAAATTATTATAAATGATAAACTAACAATATTTATACTGTAGATCCAATGTGTCATTTTTTGGAAGATCTATTGACAGAAATGCAATATAATGTACATAACTATGTATTCAGAGGTGTATAACATAATGTAGCCTTACATAATGTGGCGTTATGTTTTTATTCCCTCAGAATGAGCTATTTCTATCTACATATGCCACTTTATTACCTTTCATGGAATTCACCATGTTGTTTCTACAGAAGACCTAAACGGACAAACTGCTCTACGGAGCGCATTTCTTGTGTTATCTCCTTCAGCAAAGAAGAGAAAACTTTATGACACCTTTGTCCCGTGTAAGCCACCGTAGTGCTTCAAAGAGGAAGGGCAAGCGGTGGAGTGAGCCGTTTGTTACAATTTGCAACCTCAACACAAGATACCGCTAAATTTCATATACTTTCCCTTTAATAAAGATAAATTAAAATATTGGAAAATGATTTGTTTGTGTTCAACTGAAGAGAGGCAAGAGAATGAGACTCGCAAATTTAGGTGAATCACTCCTGTAGAGTTCTTATATTTCCCAAAATTCCCAAATTTGTTTTCCAGTCACTCCCTTTCTCTTAAATGAAAAACATAAACTTGCATAATCTGCCCACTATTTTATGTGTCATAAAAAATATATTTTTATGAGAACTCTTCCTGTAATGTGTTCATGTTTTTGTTTATATTTACTTCTTACTAATCCACTGATATATATGAGCCACCTCACATCTTTGTTTCCAACACAGTAGTTCAGATTTTACCCAGCTGTTATGGTCTGATTTCCCGACCACGTCAAGCGTTCTGACGTCACACCAGACAGGCACGTGAGTCGAATTTCACGTCGCACTCAGAGACCGAGTTAAAACAAAACCATAAATCTCTTAAGAAAACTAGGAACATGCAGAACAGTTTATGTCTTGTCCTCACATGTAACCGCAAGTCTCTCTTAGCTGTGGTAGATCTGTTCACGTGCAGTCTGAGTATGTGAACATATACCGTCAGAAATCTTTTTGAAACTTTCTTCATATTCTGAGATAAAAATGGCAGAGTGGAATTCTGCATTTGAAGAGTAAAAAAACAAACACGGATGATCACAGTGTCATTCATGCCAATGTTCTGTTTAAAACTTCAGTTTCTCATTTTTTTTATTGATTTATCCTTAAAGAGATCGCAGTGATCTCAAAATCTCAGCGACGTGTTTATGGTCAACAATAACATGGCCATCATCATCGCAGACTTTTGGGAGATCCCGGCCGCGTCCTACCGGAGCCAAGAGCTCAGAGTAAAATCTCAGACGCTCCTGAGAAATCGAGCTGTGGAAAATACAAGAGTTCACTTGTGCACAACATCAGGATTAGCTCGACTGATCTCACGAGCTGCCAGGAACTGAATGAGCCGTATATGGAGCGTTTGGTTTCAAAACAAAATCTGTTTCATAATTCGCAAGTCAGCCGAGCCAAAACCATCCTTCTATTCATTTGGAAACACTTCAGAGATAAGAAATCCATCATTTATCATATTTTACGTAACATCATTAATATTCATACCAAATCCTGTTTGTATAGTGGTTATTGCTTCATGAAGTTATAGTGTACAAGCACGTTTTAAAGCGTTATTTTGATATTGTCAGTAAGTCAATATATTTACCGTCTACTCTTGCCATTACAGCTGGTACATTGCAAAAATACAGCACTTGGAAAATATTTGCCCCTGCCATGCTCACATTTGTTAAATAATTCTCTGTGGAGAGTTAAAACAAGACTGTGTCCATGTTCATATTTAATTAAGAGGAACATTTTCCACTGTTTACTCACATAATGATAGCTGACCTGTTTAAATTCATCACAAAAACTTGTTTGAACTTTTATATGTGGCCTAAAAGTCTTATTCTCGAATTTGCAGCTCTCTGTGGGTTACCGTGAAGCCAACTCGCCCTGTAAGAGGCCGAATGTCTTGAAAGCAAAAGAAAACACAGATAGCTTAAGTGCCGTCTCCCAGCGGGATGAATTTGCCACCGTGTTTGCTGCAGACATTTGTGAGACGAGTGAAAACAGAAGCACAGTGTGGGATGAGAGGTCCCTTTGTTTACCTGCGTTGGCTGTGCAGCTCGCTCCTGTGTGTCCAGATGGCTCACGCCAGCGTCTGCACATCTGGAAGACGGATTGCAGAGGTTAGAAGACAAACGTTCTGTATGTATACACAGATATATGTCATGAAACCCAAACACACGCAATGATTATTGAAATACAGTCCCACCCAAAAATATAAAACACACATTCACATTTTCACTTGCGTATATTCGTCACCAATAGACACTAGTTAATTAGACGCTACCCTTAAGTTCATTTTATTAAATACAATTAAGTTTAAAGTCCCTGTGAACCGGAAGTTGTGCTCGTTTTTACTTCGAGCCGGTTCTGAGCCCGGCGCACTTGCCCTAACCAGGGTAGAGTGCTTCGGGTTCGGATAGACCCGGTGAGCTCGGAGCCCACTCCAGCACGCCAAATACGCATAACCTTCATATCCATGCTTTACCAATTAATCCTACAACCTAGCTACTTATCTGCGAGGGTGAACTGGTGAAAGATTAGTTAGAGGCTGCTCTTGCCAGTACAAGGGCTTCAATGACTGAGAGCAGCGGTCTGTAGTTATCTAACAGTGCAGGATTAAGAGTGGGTTTCTTCAGTAGTGGGGTAATACGGGCCTCTTTGAAGACTGCAGAAAATGTACCAACGGTGAGAGACGAGTTGATATCATGGGTCAGAACAGGAACAACCGAAGGAGAGATGGCCTGGTGGAGATAGGTGGGGATGGGCTCTAGCGGGCAGGCAGTCGGGTGGTTAGAAGAAATGACGTTGGAAACGAGAAAGAGGGGATGAGCATGTGTCAGGCGTTTGGGGGTGTTCAATAGGCAGCGGGACAGAGAACTGACTGCAGTTGATGGTCGTTTTCTTTATGAAGAAAGATGCAAAGTTATAAGCTTTTAAATCCGATGGAAGTGACGGGGCAGACAGGTAAAGAAGAGCAGGGAAGGTTTTAAAGAGAGTACAAGAGTCAGGCGAGTTGTTGATTAAAATATTAAAGATATTATGGTAAATGTAGACCTATTTCAGACAGTATAGATAATATTCATATAGTTCATATATTAATATAGTTAATATTTATGTATAACATATATTTTACATACCGTATACACAATTCTGACCACTCATTTTATTGTAGTGGGGATTATGATATCTGCCTAATGTATTTAATTATTTTTTTTATAACTTCAATGTGTAATTTCTATGTGTTTTTCATAATGTGTTATTTTTTACTATGAGCTCTTCCACCCCAGGTAGAAGGGTTGTTTATATGAACTTGAACATGTTAGTTTATAAAACAGTGTGTTATAAAACTATATGTGAAGAATACTTAACCAAAAGAGTAAGGAACTACAAACCAAGTATACCTAGAATTTTTTTGTTACACTTTTAAGTATATCTCCATAAAAAAAATTGTAAGAGTAAGACCAAATATACTCAGATTTTTCTGTGAAGATTAGTTAGTCTACTTAAGTATAATTTGAAGACTATTTCAAAGTAGTACATAAAAAGTAGAAAATTAATTTTATTTCTTCGCCTTTTTGTTTTAAATGAGCATTTTATAGCAAACTAGAATACACTTCTTTTTTGTAAGAAGTTGCGATGTATACAGAGAGAGAGAGAGAGAGAGAGAGGGTCAGGATGATACAGATGATGCTGTACAGAAGCTCTGACAGGCCTGACACATTTGGCTCTGGACCAAAAGTGTGTTTTAAACAGGAAAACTGAATGTAAACTCACTGAACTTCCTTTCACCTCTTTGTTTGTGTGGGTTTAATGCTGTATCACTCGTCTGAGACGCCTTCACCTGTTGTGGGTTGAACAAAAGCTGCCAGAATTATGTTTATGCATTCATACATATTCTTTATGCATATTGTCCATCTTTAAAATACTTTTTAAATATAATGTAGCCAAGAAGATTTCCAGGGACAGAAGATTTTGAAATGCACTACAACCTATGAGTCAACATCATGGTAATTCAGTACAGACAAACTCATCTGCCTTTGGAACACCCACACTTTTTAGATAAACACCTTTAGAGTTTTCTCCAGCGGTAACCGCCCCTCAAGTCTGTCATTCTAAGCAATTGTCCGGAAAATAGAAAACAGCACCAAGATGAGATGAACATTTTTATCCCAAATCCTTGAGCTGGAGCTGCGGTCCCAAATCAATGCAAATCCCCGTGCTTCAGTTCAAGCTCAAATTCACGTGTTTTAAAAACCAGCATTTTGTGAATTCTTCTTTAATTGGTCATCTGTCTTTTGATCTTTTTTGCAGCCAAACCGGTCATATTTGGGAAAATCTCGTAGATTACTCGGCTCATAGTGGCACTTCTGCTTGAATTTGAAATTCTCCGTGACGTAAGGACAGAAGCGGGAGGAATGTTCAGAACGTTCAGTTTTCTCTCCCACTGTGTTTGTGCGGCATTGTATAATTTGGATGGGGGTCATCATGAAATGCTAAATGTGACGACGTTTTGACGTAAAAAAAACTTTATTTTAAGGGACAGTTCTCCCTAAAAAACATTTACACTCTTAAAAAAAGGTGCTTCAAAAGGTTCTTCGATGCCATATAAAAACCTTTTGGTTCCATAAATAACCTTTAACATCTGAACAAACATCCTATTTCACAAAAGGTTCTTTGCGGGGAAAAAAGAACAATGTAATTTATACCTGTAATTTATACAAGGGTGAGTAAATGATGACAAAATTTTCATTTTTGGGTGAACTCCTCCTTAAAGGCCTGTTCGCCACAAGTATAAAGATGCAGTCTTTAATATTCCCAGCGTTAGTAAATATGAGCAAAGAAGTCTGTGAATATAAATGTACATTCTTTATTTTATTGATCCTTTGTTTTATAAAATCACAAAAAAATGCCGCCCCCTTTCTTTTGAAGAAAAGCAAGATAACATAAGATGTTCATAAGCTTGAACACTGCATTTAAACATTTTAAAAGTGCTAACCCTTAAAATGTAATGGATATTGATTGGCTTGCCAAATTTTATCATTCTTCAGGAGACAAAATGTTCTTGAAAGTGATTATATTTTACTATTGTGGGTTTGCAATTTCCTTGAATTTAAGAAGAAAAAAAAACATTTTATTGGTAATTTAGTTAGTCATAGTCCCTTTAAATAATTAAATGATGAAATCTCAAAATTGTCTCCTAAAACAAAACAGATGCGGTAAATACAATATGACACAATTGTTGACATTCAGTAAGACAGCAGTGGTGTTGCTAGGCCCTTTATAGGGAAGCTAGAGCCCCCCTAAAGTTCTAGCTTAGCCCCCCCTAAAATATTGTGAGTAATAATGTAATCTGTACAAGAATTTGGGATCGCTTTGTAGTCCCTGTAAAAAGGTTTTGTATGCGTCCCCCCCTCATTAACTAACTTTAGTTGTTCACGTTACCTCCAGCAAAACGACAGCATCACTTCACACCAATGATGGCATAGTTTAGAAAACGATCATAATGATATTGTAGCGCACAGAAATGTGTCATTCATGATGATGTTCTGTTTTATTTTTCTGCATCTAAGTTATAGAGAGTTGAAGGCAGTTTTGACAGCACTGGAATGATGACGGCAGATAGAGTTACGTTACTGTAGGTTAGTTCAGCTTGGTGCGGCCTTAGTTCTGAGCAAACAAAAGTTTACCTAGAAGGTCTTTGTCGTTTTTCAGATGCTGCAGTATTTTTATTAATAATTTAAAACATATTGTGGATGTAATAGATGAACACGCAGTCATGTGACAGCGCTCGGGCAAATCAGAATGAATGGCAGTGAAACATATCAAGTTATTCTTACTAAATAATGATTCAGCAGTTGATTGTGACATTTTTATATGGATTTGTGACTGTTGTTGTCACTTTTTGTATTATAAATGTTGCAGATTGACCGATTAATGTGATATTCATTTGAATAACAATAACTTCTCTTAATGCTTTTCTGAATATTCTTTCTTAATTATTTATTTTAGTGATGTATACAGTATGTGGTGGTTAGAGTGTGGCATATATATATAAATATGGGACGCTGGATCACAAAACCAGTCTTAAGTAGCACGGGAACATTTTTAGTAAAAGGCAAGAATACATTGTATGGGTCAAAATGATCGATTTTTCTTTTATGTCATAAATTATTAGGATATTAAGTAAAGATCATGTTCCATGAAGATATTTTGTAAATTTCCTACCTTAAATATATAAAAACTTTGTTTTTGTGAGTGGATGGCTTGCCACAGTGCCCCTGATTAACAACTTCAAAGGCAATTTCCTCAATATTTAGATTTTTGGCACCCTCAGATTCCAGATTTTTAAACGGTTGTATCACAGCCAGATATTGTCCTATTCTAACAACTCATACATCCATAGAAATCTTTTTTATTCAGCTTTCTGATTATGTAAGAATCTCAATTTCGAAATTAAGACTGGTTTTTTTGGTTTTGTAGCTTTCCTGTAGCTCATTAGTAAGAGCATTGCATTAACAAGGTTGTGGGTTCTATCTAAGGGAATTGCAAATACCCATGTAAAATGTATAGGATAAAGCAATGTAAGTCGCTTTGGATAAAAGCGTCTGCCAAATGCCTAAATGTAAATTTAAATGTTGTCCAGGGTCACATATATATATATATATATATATATATATATATATATATATATCCTCATTGGAGGCTGAGCACCCCTAATATTGAAAACCTAGAATCGCCCCTGAGTAACAGTGCAGCTTTAAAATAATTTGGTAAGAAATGTTTGAGATCTTGAACTCATTTTTCAGATAATATCATATTGAGCTCAGTTATTGATCACATTTCTGTGATATTTCCTAAAACTGGAGACAGATGTGAGACTATCTGAAAGATGTTGTGTCGCTGACACAAAGCTGAAGTTGATAAAGAACAGCAGTCAACAGGCGGATCTGTCGTGGTTGAAAATGTTTCCTGTTAGTTTGTTGTCTCTGTTTTGTCTCCTCATGTCTGAGACGTCTCTGTGGCGGCAGCAGCGTGCTGATTTAGCGTCCTGCTCTTCATACACTAGGGGCACATTTGGCTCACACATGTTCTCCCCGAGGGCTCCTCGAGGCCTGGGTGAGAACTGAACCGACAGCACCGCAAACCGCAACAAGACTGAGAGCAGAAAAACGGTCTTGCTCTGCAGACTGAAGCCATCCAAGAAAGAAAGAAAGAACACGTGTGTATTATGTCTCGACACATGTATTTAAACATGGATCTGTGAATATGTGGACACATGATATCTCGTCCTGTGGCTTGCTTTACTGAATACAAACGTATAAAAGTTTACTTTATCTGGTCAACAGTCAAATGCCTCGCCTACAGCCGAAGTGCCGCTAATGATAGAGCGACGCCCACAAACTTCCCTTCTAAACACAGAGTTCTCAGAAACGTGCGGCTCTCGTCAATCTGAGGCCGACTGTTACATTTAATACACAGAGCTCTGTTACAGTAGATGCACGTTCTCTCTCTCAGAGGATAAATATGGGCTTTAGCACTTTTGTGGGAAAGATCTTAAGTGCTTGTGAGTTTTGGACCCCCAGGATTTCCTCCAAGAGCTCCTACGGTCCAGATAATTAAATGCATGCTGTTTTTATAAATGGCATCATGTGCACTTGATTTGTGACCTTGCGCTGATGGATTCATAATGAAGAGACTGTAATAACATCCTCTGTTTACTGTTAAGAATTAATCTTTAAGCGTAATTACAAATAGAAAATATTTGACAACCCTTTATGAACTTTTTAGTTCACATGGGCATAATAACTTTTTTGATTTAACGGAACGCACCAGCACTGAAAATAACGTGAAAAAGTGTCATGGCAATTTGTGGCTATTCGTATGAATTCATACAATCTTATTCGTATGTTTAAGTATGATCTGCTTTCACGCCAGTGATAATATAAAGGAAGAGCTGTAGAGTTGTATTTTCAGCCTATGCAGAAAACATGCTACCGACATGCTCAACTTTCAACTTCCAGACAAAAACAAACCTCGGAAAGACATCTTTACCTCTCTTCAAAATTTGCCCCCATTCACTTTAAACTTTTTTATTACTGCTATGGAGAGTCAATGGGGTAAAAAAAGGGGAACTAATCCTTTAAGTAGAATTAGTGTTCTTCATTTATTTATTTCCTAATGAAATGTGTTGTTCTGCTCTCTGTGCTTCGAAGGAAAGGTTAGAAGTCCTCGCCAAACGAGTCCGTCTTCATTAAAGTGATGAAGAGAACAATCCGTCTCAATCCTCACAGCCTCAGATGGACAGTTTGAGTCCAAACTGATAAGGGACAGTCAATTCTGCCAAAATAATTCGAAAATGTCATATAATCAATAATAACTTTGACATCTCAAAATAAAATCAAAATACTGATATTTATTTTTTAAATGTCCAGCCAAAAGTCATAATCTGAAAACCACGCCAACTTCGGGAAAACAATCCACACCTCTCCATTGACTTTGTATAACAGTTTGCCCCCACCATCGTTTTAGTTAAATAAAATGAAATATAAGAGACGTGGCGCTCCACTTTTGTCTCCTTTAAGTCTGGCTTTTATGGTTCGGTAGTTTATAAAAACGTAGTTCTGGGTTTTTAAGCTTGTTTACGTACACCTTGTCACACAGCCGCTTTTAGACATTGTTCTACCAGAAAGACTCGGAGGCCAAAGTTGAGTATACAACATTTATTTGACAGCTGATAGACAGAATATATATGGATATAATAAGATGGTAACAGTTCTTTGGAGTAGGCCCTGTACGTGGCTCGCGTCCGGAGGGCCAAGAAGTCCTCCACTTCCCGCCTTGAGATGGTAAGACGGGGGCGTAGCCAACCCCCTTGGGGTTATATTGACAGGGACCTCCTGGTGGTGGTGGGGAAGATGGGGGGCGAATCACGTTGCTCCGACTGCGGACATAGGAAGGGGTAAGTGGCGATCTTTTATGTTTCATGTTGGAAGGTGATTGGTTGGGTGTTGATTGGCAATGAGTGATACAGGATTGAGTCTTCCTGGCAGAACTAGCGCTGAAGCTACATTTCTGTTTTTTTAGAAGTCAGAAATGACAAGGAGGCAGCTTCCTTAATAAAAAGTCAATGGAGAAGGTTGGATTGTTTCCCCGGGTGTGGGCGTGGCCTAAATGCGCTCTGTCTCTATGCTAGCACTTTCTGGGTGGTTGCTAGGGTGCTGTTAGGCAATTGCTATTGCGTTCTGGCCGGTTGCAAGGGCATGCATCTAAATAAAGACACACTTTATAAATAAAATACACCCTGTTAAGGACACAAAATATTCTGCGGGAGGCGCTTGAACCCAGTCCCCAGAGCGCCCCATTGGCTGGTTTTGATGTGCCCTGCTTCAGTTTGGGTTGGGCTCAACAGCTGTAGCCAGAAAGCTTTAGTGCCGCAGGGCAAGATTTTCTGAATCTCACTAGATTTCCCCTCGTTTCCCCTTGACCTGCAAGATCCCACATCTTAACCGAAATTGAAACCTTTCCACATCTCCTGTGCAGGATCTTGTGTCATGCTCGGAAGTGTTCAGATATTTCTGCCATGTAAAATGTTAAATTGATGAAACTTTGTGCGGTCAACACTTTCTAGAAAAAATGGAATGATATCTTGATTTTATGTTAGTGAGAAAAAATAATAACACTCATGGTCTTTGGGGTCACTGGGGACCCGCTTAGAAAATGGACAAAATTCATCCTTGAGAGAGAGAGAGAGAGAGAGAGAGAGAGAGAGAGAGAGAGATGAAAGGATGAGACAAAACAATCACAGTTCTGATACAGTAAGTAACCAATGTTTTGATTCAATGTGTAGAATTATATGGAAAACAGATGATTGAAATAAATAATGAATTCTAAAGACTCTAACTTTTCTCTTTGTAACATCTTGTTCGGGTTTGATTCTAAACATAATGTGACATTATTGAAAAACAGTAAAGTTTTTTTCGGTAAAAAAGGCAAACTTTTACAAAACGTAATTTTTATTTTTATAATTGTGATTTCATAATACGCATGAATAATATAAATCTAATCTATAATATGAATCTAAACTAAAAAAAATTAAAATATATCTTTCAGTTGGTCTAATAGAACATAGCAAACCCTGGATCTCTTCAGCCATCTACTAATAAAAGTGATATTTTTACTAATAAAAGTGATTTTTACTATTAAAACTGCATTTTCCAAAAGATGGGCAAAAATCTTACACTAAACCAAGTCAAGTTATCCATGTTTTCCTCATAAATGAAAGTTAGGAATGTGGGTCTTTTAAAGAGTGAATTTGACATAAAAAGCTGTTTTTGTATAAAAACTCTTTTAAAAACTCTCTTTCCATTTTTTATTTAAATTTAAGAAAATATCAAAAATCTTCCTTATCTAATGTGAAGGAAAAACGTTAATAAACAGAGACAAATGACATTTGTTTAACAAAAAAACAATTATTTTGTTACAAAACATTCTCTTGAGAGCCCAAAGACACCAAACGAAGAGCACATAAGGGTTCGAATGAATCATATTGTTTCTTACTTTTAATTTAAATTCCCCTCATGAATGTTGTGCACCCTTGAATGTTCAAGTTTATATAATACCGAATATAATATAAATAATATATAAATAGTAAAAATAAGTATGATTTTAAATTCGCTTAAAAAGTTACCTGCAGTATAAAAGTAGTTTACTTTGAGTATACTTTAAAGTGTATTTTCAAAAACCAAAAAATATGCTACACGTTTCGACCTAGTAAACTATCATTATACCTTTAAGTTAGTCTAGTATAGTTGCAATACAAACAACCTGAACTTTACTTGCTGTAAGTAGGCCATGAAAACAACTTCTTTTTTTGTAAGGGAATGTCTTTAAATGCAATACACATTTCTGTATGGCAGAGTGTTATTTTCTTCCATTCAATTGTTCTCTTTCTTAACACCCTTGAGGATACAAGAGTCAGCTGACATAACCTGCACACCTCTGCCCTCACATACCACCATTAACAATGAAAACAACACGCTCTGTCGTTTATGAGTCCTGCGGTGATTGTGACCAAATCCTGCTTTATAGAGCCAGTGGAGAGTTTTTGCACTCCGTCCTCAGTCTCAGCGGTAGTTTTACGCAAGCTTGACATTAACACGCCGCAGCTGTGTGTTGAAGCTCGAGGTGAGAACGCTCAACCTCACATGAGCCTTTGACCCCATAGAGTGATAAATCTGAAGCTGTGCTGTCTCTGGCCATTTCTCTCCTCCATCTTTATTTAATAACTCTTTATTTGTGCTGTTTGCCAAGCTACGATATGCATTTTGTGTCTGTTATTTGCAAAATGAAATACAGAAAAGACTAACCTTAAACACAAATGCTCGCATTACGGGTGAGGGCCTGAACGGACGAAGACCCCAGTAACTAATTGTTATGTCTATGGCATCCCAAAGAAAAATGAATAGTGAAGTTATGAAATTTGGTGTGCAGATAGAGGACAGTCTGAAATGTGTGCAAATTTGGAGCCTCCGTCTCAAAACTGTTTAAACTTTGACTTAAAGGTGCAGTTTGTAACAATTTTGCAGTAAATTATCCAAAAACATCTAAGCTAAGCTTTTTGAGTTGAGTACTTACAATGTCTCAAATGTTTACAACTACCTGTAAATCGTGGGAAAATCTGCATTCTAAACAGTGACAGTGGGCTGTGCAGTCGCCTGTCAATGGCGCTTTATCCGCGTTCCCCTTTGTTACGCCTTTACTGACGTAGAAACCGAATGACAACAGTGTCATGGACAGATGCGGAAGCAGTGTCCAGCGTCTAGCAAGCCACTAACTTGTTTCGAGCAGTCACGTATTTATGGACCACAATTATTAGCAACAAAAAAAAACTTTTCATCAAGCTACGTTATTGTTGTTGTTTTGATCCATCGGCGTTTTTTTTACAAACGGCACCTTTAAAAGTTTAACTTTTGCGCTATAAGTTAGAGAAAGCAATTTCTTTGCCCAATGCTCCATTCATTTTTTATTTTTTATTTTTATGAAAAACATACTTTTTTGAGCTCAGCGTTTGTCCAATTTGCGCAAAATTTGGTAAACACATGTAAAGACGCCCGCAACAAAATGTTGAATTTCTGTTGATCGGATGAATCATTCTTGTTAAGCACATCAATAAATTGTACGGTCAGCTATGTAAAATAATGTTTTTGTCTTTTGACATGAAACTTTAAATGCCTCATTGGAATTTGCAACTTTTTACAAGGTGGCCAATTTCTATGATGTGGATGAAACAAAAATGTGCAATTATAAGAAAAATGCCATACTGAAGCCCCTCCCCTAACCCCACCACTAAATCTAACGTCACTGATGCGAAAGCAAATCGTACTAAAACGTATAAATGAGATCTAACAAATTCAAACAAATTGTCCACCTCATAAAAAAGTTACAAAATGCCAACATTGACACATATTGTTCAATAGTTACAAACACTTGTTATTTTTTGTATTTGTGATCTAATTTGTGCCCTTGATCAGCTTGGCCTATAATTGCTGCTTGCGGTTACATTTTTTGCAAATTTTCCTTCTCCACAGTTGGATCTGATTGGACTAGGCAGCGGAGAGCGATAAATCCAGTCGCTATCACTGCTTCATTCCAATAAATTCCCAGTATTTGCCCCCGTGCCTCACATAATCCTGCACACGCTCCTATGGAGGTATAAATCTCTTCCGATCAGCCCTTTTGAGATATCATTTATACACAAACAGACTAAGTGCATCTCATTCCCTGTAACCCCTGAAAATTCCTATAAATTCCTAGATGAGCGCATTTATCAGTCTACAGGTGTTCCCAAACGGGTCTGTGTAATATTTAATCCGTGACTGGACTGGTTTTCTTTCCTACGAACGTATTTTCACGAGCGGATTCATCTATCCTCCACATCTGTGACAGTAATGACATTCCTCTGAATTCTTTCGAGATTATGTGTAACATTTCTGGAATGTCATTGGAACATTTCACTCATATTTCTACAGATCTGACATTTACGAATGCAGAGCTGTGATTAAGAAAACTGTCAGGCCAGACTTTTATACGTGTCATCGCGAGGGTCACTCTGTGGTTTTATTGCCGTCTCACAAGTTTCCCCAGTCAAGACAAATGTTATAAAAATAAAAGGAATTTTATTTACATTAAATATTCACCGGCCTGTTGTGGTCATATCAGTTGTATCAGTACCTTTTTTTTAAACCAATAAAATCAATGGACACATTGACATTCATGACATTTTCCTCGATGGCACACAGTTGGCACGTTTTGAAACCTGTGTTTATGAGCTTTGGACAATGTGTCTGTGCCAGCTGCTCTCTCGTAAAGCTCTTCACAACATCCTCGAAGAGTGTTGCTCGTCTCCAAAGACCAGAACATCCTGAACAAACCAGATGCATGCAGCTGGTTTCAATGAACGCTCACATTTTCTGATGCAGAACGTACCGTCAGATACGTGGTTCAGTTGCTCCAAGTTATAACTTCACCTCATAAAAGCACCACGAGTAAGAATCTAGAACTGAACATTTGGCTCAAGTAAGAAGAGCACAGTTCCTTACGGTTATTTCGTGTTCTGCAGAAGAAAGAAAGTCAACAAGTGTGAAATCACAAGGACGAATAAGAATTTTCCTTAGGTGAACTATACCTTTAAGTGTGTGTTTGGGTCTTTACCCCCAAACTGACTCTCAGAGGCATTTAGGGATGAAAGGAAGCGGTAAATATTTCCTCATGTGGGTCACATGTAGGTCACGTTCAAAGCAGACAGTCTGCCAGTGTGTGACAGTCTGTGACAGCGAGTGTGATACGAAAGACGAATCAATTCATCTCATTAGATCATGTAAGAACCCACCAGGGCCTTTAATCTGGGGTTTTACTTTCAACACAGATCCAAAACTATTTCTTTTACAAAACTAAACAAGAATGAATTGACATTTTATTTGAAATGGTTTAATAACTATTCATATCCAAAGCGATTTTATGTGTCAGCACCTGCATGCATATTTATATATTTTTTATACAGTGTTTGTTATGCAGGCTGGTTTCATTCGGCACTTCTTCTACAAATAAGATATTTACAAACGGGTTTAAAAACAAGTTTTGGAAAATCTGGTTAAAAACAAAAAGGGCGAGATTTAAAATGAATTTGAATTATTATGCAAGACAAAAAAAACGACTGGATGAATCCAACATCCACACAAATAGGTACTGGCATCAACACCCTGTCGAAAAAGCATTTGAAACTTTAACTTTTGAGTAACAGATCAATGCTGCCCTCTATTGAGAGTTTCAGCCTCTTATCTGAAAGCTAAAAAAACAATAAGTTTATATTTGATACCACTTATCTTTAGAATTTTTTTAAGTTTAAACCTTTAGGTGATATTGAACTAGTTGAAGTGCTAAATAAACGACTTATTCCAAATTGTATTTTTAACCCATTCAAAATATCAGCATTTTCTTTTTCTGGGATTTACGTCCATACTGCAACCCCCAACCAACCAAGTCCCCCCCCCCAGTCTTTACTTGATCCTTTATTGGACAAGTTTCATCTTCAAGCTCCACCCACTGAAACAGTTCCAAGCCCCGCCCTCCCCATCCTGGCTCCCGTGAGGCCTTTCTCTGGCTGTTTTTCATGTCCAGGAATGTGTAAATTAAAAAAGTCCTTCTTGTCGCTCACCGCATGCGGAAATTATTATTATTTCTGCTCTTTTACGAGTCTCTCTTGTATCTACAGTTCAGAGAGCAGGACTGTTAATAAACGCGTGTAAGTTTTAACAAATGCCACCTGGAATGAAGTTTCACGGACATCCTTCATTTTCCATCTCTTGAAGAAAATGATCGTAACGTGGATATTAATATTAAAATCCTCAACGATATGGATTTACACAAATTTAACTTTGGGAATTCGGTTGTGACTACAAATAATAAAAGTCAATTAATGTTAGCAGCCACTCTTTGTTCAGAATTTGCTAAAATGTCGTCATTTTTTCAGATGCTCTTTGAACGATATTAAAGTGTCCAATATTTTCTAAACTCTCATTGGCCAAATTCCTTCATTATTCAGCCCAGGCCATTAAAAAACAAATCATTTTAAATCCAATTCTAATGAATGTGTCAAAAACTATTTTCCTTCCTATAAATACAAACATTTAGAAACCTTCAGTTTACGTTTTTTTGATCATGAGAACGTCGTTCAATAAACTTTATATCGAAGTGTATGAAAGATACTAGTAAATTAATAAATATATAAATTCCCACCAATTTCGTTCGTCTATGTCCAAAAGCTAGTAAATGTTCTTTTCCATCCAACTACAACCCCCATGATGCACCTCCACGCAGGCGGAAGTGAAATGCGGTACTGTTTTTGAAAACAATGTGCATGAAGCAGAAAGGGTAAGAATCCTATTCACTACACAAAATTGTTCATTCCGTGTAAATTATAAATGAGTCAATAGACTAAATATAAAAGTTTATTTCTGTTTTGAGAGGCAGTTACGTTTAAGTTCTACAAAACGGGACTTTCGCTACCATGTATAGCGGACGGTAATACCGTGGTTTTAACATGTGCTTAAGAAGGGAATGCCAGCTATATATCGTATATAAATATACTTGACATTATTCACGTGTCGCTCCAATGTAAATATAAATACATGATACCGCTACCGCGGTATTTAGCCGCGTACCGTGTTTTTCTTGGGTTAAATATTAGAATTCATTATCAAGGGAAAAATCGGGGAATAAAGTTGATTTCATCATTATGATAGTACACGATATTTCCTTCTAAGCACTTTACAAAACCATGGTATTATCATCCGATACCATCACAGAACCACGATTTCACTGCTGCCAGCCAACCAAGACACGTTAAGACATAACACGTGTTAATGAATGTATAACACTCCATGAACTCAGAAGCCAGTATCCCAAAAACATGCATAAAGATGTTTATTTGATAGACTGATTGTGTTAAAATGAACCGCATGTGTTCACAGGGACGTGTCAGATTTATAGAGTTCATTAAAACATTGTAAATTTCACTTCTCTTAATCTTCTGGTTTTCAGAGCAGCTCTGGGCGTTTAAACATTCACACCATCGAGTGCCCTGACGTGCCAGGACGCTGAAAATACAACCATAAAATCCCAGATCAAGCCCAGTTGCGTGTGAAAAGACACTTAAAACCAGTTTCTGCCTGCTTCGTCCGATCCGGGGCTAATGAAATATATTGGGAAATATGGGGCCACCCAAACAGAGAGAGACCTGCTTATAATAACTTATTTCACAAACCGGTGCTGTGTGCTTTCATAGACACTCATGCCGTGATGTTTGAAGGTGCTCTTCTAAAATAAGGCAGTCATGATGGTAGTGTTTGAATAAGTAAAAGACGAAATATAACGTATTTATTGTTAATCTGTCAGATCATAAGCTCTTTGAATCTTGAGCTGAACTTCATTGTGTTTTTGTCCCCATCAGCCCTCATGTACCCCACACCTGTCTGCTCTCACGCGGGCCGTGGGTCGTTCTCTGATGTGTACGAACCGGCCGAAGATTCATTTCTTCTCATCGATGCTTTGGAGAAGGATGCTGACAGACTGAAGGGAAACAAGTGAGACAGACTACTGCATCAGTTTATACATTAGCTACGTTAATTTTTAACATCAAATCGTATACAATGTTCAGGCAGAACACTTTAGAGGTATTCCACTAAATACAATATAAAGGCGTGATGTGTATCGCTATAGTTAGAGTTAGAAATAGACACCACTGTCATCTAAGTGAAACCTCTTTTTTTAGACCTTCGGTGTGTCTGGAGGTGGGCAGCGGCTCTGGTGTTGTGTCGGCCTTCCTGGCGTCAGTCGTTGGGTCTGACGCTGTTTATCTGTATGTGAGAGATGATGAATTCAATCAAGATATGAAAATAATAGTTGTGTTATAATCCAGTTTTGTGTTTTTGTTAGTAGTTCCATTTCATTGTGGTTTGTGTGTTAAAGCTCAACAGATATAAATCTCACAGCTGCTCATTGTACGCTTGAGACATCTCAGCGGAACGGCTTTGAGCTGCAGCCCATCGTCACTGACCTGGTGAGATACAGCGTTTCTCGGAAAATCTTTTACATTTTATATTAATACCCAATAAATGATATATGAAATCGAAACTCATAGTTTTTATTACAAATGATCAAATCATCAGTCATCGAGTATAGAGGGTTTCATCTTAACAACATAAAAAAACGTTACTGCGCAGGCATACTTTTATGAACCCAATTTAACCTTGGGTACACATTTACAAACAATAGAGAGCCTGTAGATTATTCCTGATAGAAACGGAGAAGAAACGTTACTTGGCTAAACTTGTATCTCCAATATTTTGAATTAAGACTGCGATACCAAGCTCAACCACCAATGTTTCTTTAAATTCGACTGAACTACAGGATAAATTCAACAAATTGTTTATTCAATAAAATGAACATACTACAAAATTCAACAAATCGTTTATTTAATACAATTATAATACATATTAAAATAATAATACAAATTAATATTAACATACATAAAATATAGATTTATTATTACACACTTGCCAAACACAAACCGGAAGTTAACTCGGGGTCAGGCGTGCGCATGTCTGATGAAACGGTCTATATGTGACCTTGTTTGTTGTGTTGTGTGACACAGGTTGAGTGTCTTTTGCCCAGATTGAATGGAAAAGTGGACGTACTGGTGTTTAATCCTCCGTATGTCGTCACACCTTCAGAGGAGGTAAAGCACTCTGTTATATGATGATTGTTGTCATAAATCCTGCTTTTATAACCTGTAATATTACAAAAGAGAAATTCACAGATCTGAGCAGACGCATAATGTGGGCTGGCATGTTTTAGTCCAGATTCTAATACCTCTTTAATATATATTTTTTGCAGTTGTGTGAATTTTGCATTTGAAACGGCTAACTTCATAAATAAATATAACAAATTAAAAGAAGAAATCAGATCCTTTATTTATCAAGAAGATCATGACATGGTCGTGATTTTGTGTTTGTAGGTTGGCAGCCGTGGAATCGAAGCATCCTGGGCCGGAGGGATACGGGGTCGAGAGGTGATGGACAGGTTTTTTCCCATGATACCACAGCTATTATCCGATCAAGGACTGTTTTATCTGGTGACCGTGTCTGAAAATAACCCAGGTATGGCAACATTATATGACTGTATCTGTTTTGGTAAAATTAGTGTTTGAAATCTCAGATTAATTTTCATAGTATCAGTCAGTTATTGTTTCAAAACCCAACCAATGGCATTTTCAAACCCAAAATACATTTACAGTGTAAACAGAATCGGTTTCAATGATGTTTTTTGTCTCGTCTAGAGGAGATTGTGGCTCTATTGGGAGAAATCGGGCTGAAAGGAGAAACGTGTTTGTCCCGTCAGGCTGGACGAGAGAGACTTTCCGTACTGCGCTTCAGCAGTAGTGAAGATACGTCATGAGAAGAGGATGGTTCATTAACGAAAGACTTTAAGACACACATGTCTGTGAAAATATATTCATCCGTTTACAGTTTTTCATCTGATTGAATCCTGTGAACAGGTGCACTGTAAAAACTCATCTCCTCGAAAATGTACTCAATGAATGATTTTTATAAGAATAATAAAAGTCAGACTCTTTGACACAAGACTGAACTATCAGCAGTTGTAAAATGCAGTCGTTTGTTAGTCACACAAACACAGATTTGTGCATTGAGTATTGTTAACGGATCCAACTTTTGAATTCTAGACGATTAGGATTGATAAATGCTAGTTAATTGTTAGTTCATATTAGCTAATGTAAAAGCAAGATAAGTCCAAGAAAAGAAGACGTCTCTGAAATGTTAAACTGAGAACTACAATAATATCATCCCAGGCATTTTCCCTTCATTCTCTAAACCAGCCGATAATGATAAACACTATTTATTAATCTAATAAGATTCAATCATTTCAATATTGTTTCATACAATTTAATTTGTTGCAACACATCAAGAAAAAAAACTACATTTTTTAACACACTGAACTGAAGACTTGTAGCTGAGATCCCTTGTCTTAAAAGTGTTGAGTAAGATTTGAGACGTGTCAACTACGCAAGACATTTTCAGACGAGGCAATTACAAGATAGTCACTCATGACACAGCACTTTTAATGTTAACGCACACATTTGTTATGATCTTTTACATGCAGAGAACCAAATCGGTCTTGTACTCTAGCAAAAACATTTAACGTTATAATGCTACTATAATGCTTTCTAGTTGTACCGTGTTTAAGTAACACCTGCATGAGAAGAAAAACTTTTCGTTCGCAGTTTTTTATGGAAAGTCATAGCACATCAGGAATGTCTGAATCAAACTAGTACAAAGACCAGAGATTTAAGTATTAAATGTACATTCATCACGTGACAGTGGCTAATAAAGCTGCAGCTAAAATAAAGGAATGTAAACAGAATTTGATAACAGTTGTGTGTGTTTAGTAGTGTTATAAGCATCAATTCATTTGCTATAAACCCTGAACAGACTAATTCCACACGATCCGACCGTCGTCTCTCAGCTTCACCGCACCGCTGGACACGAGCTCCAAGGCTGCTGGGAAGGCGCGATGCTCCGCCTCAAGAATGCGCTCTGATAGGCTCTCCTCTGTGTCACTCACAAGAATAGGAACCGCCTCTTGTACCACGATGGCTCCTGCGTCAACTTCCTCCTGCAGAATTTACACCCAAACTATTTATGGATTCAGGGTATGTTCAGACTTGTAGTTCGGTTCTTTTGGACCACACCAAAATTCAACATTTGTAAAAAAATTATAATAATACACCTTTTATGATGTATATTTTGAAACCAAACGTACCAAACATGCTTATGTATGCACTCAGAAGGACCTCATAAAATATTTCAAGCAATCAAAACAGCACCCTAACAAAGATCGAACTTCTATTTTGTTAAATTGATTACATTGCACATACTGATATTAAAGGGGTCATATGGCTCCAACACGTGTTTATCTGTGTCTTTGGAGTGTTACAAGTTGCTCGTGCATGTACTAGACACGAAATCTGATCAAAAGATGCATTCTATCTAAAAGCAAATTCTCACCCAGACCTGCCTAAAACTCCTCGTGTAACCACACCACCTCAAATCTACGTCAGTACGTGCTGTGATATAAATAAGACCGCCCAAATGTATACGCAAGTAAAGTGGTCGTACCTGTCAGTACAACTGCCTCAGAGCCTGATGTTCCAAATATGGTAAGAGGCGTTCCATTTCGGTCACATGCTTGCAATATTGGACCAATCACTACGCACTGTTAACTGGCCAATCATAGCACATCTCGCTTTAAAACCTTAAATCGTGTATACACCTTCCATCACATCTAAAACAAACGATGATATTCGTTTTAGAAGTGTCATATGACCCCTTTAAAAAAATGTACTTATTATTTTATTTAAAATAAATAAAAGAATCTTACAGCAACAAAGTGCACAGTACACCCCGTGACCCGAACCCCAGCCTGGAGCGCCTGCTTTTGAGCGTTGACACCTTTAAACGACGGCAGCAGTGACGGGTGGATGTTCAACACCTTTCCTGTTTAACACAATACAGCGTGAACATGTACTTTTTGCACTCAAAAACGAATCTTTACAGAGACTGCTAACAAAACATTTTAAACGGACATTTACCGTTCCATTTCCTCACAAAAGGTCCAGTTAGGATTCTCATAAATCCAGCCAGACAAACCAGTTCGACCCCGAACTCCTCCAGAACTTTATCTATAGTGCCATCAAACTCCGCCCGGCTGCCGTACTGCTTATGATCCACCACCTGATAGACAAACGCAAAATTAAAATCATCGCGTCTGACTGTGATATATACGATTAAAGGAGACTGTAGACAAACCCGTGTCTGTATTCCCGCCATTGAAGCTCTCTTCAGCCCCAGCACACCCGGTCTGTTAGAGATGACCACCACTATCTCAGCTGAACTGGACGGTTTCTTTGCCTGCACCATCAGAGCTTGTAGATTTGTTCCTGTCGAACATCAAACATTGGTGTCATCTTTGATGTCCCATTCAGATAAAGAACCCAGTTTATTAAAGAACACACACCAGTTCCAGAGATGAGAACCGCCACTCTGGTCCTCTTCCGTGTGCTGTGATCTCCGTGAAGAGCTCCGTTCTGCAGCCTGCTGGTGTCTGGAGAACGCCCGGGACTTTCCTTTAAACTCTGCTCCAGGTTTCTGATGACCACAGATTCTGATCCTGCACACACACACACACAGAGATAAACATACGTTATGGTATCACTACTGTAAATAATAACATGTATTCCATATTACAATGTATTTGATCATGTTTTTATAATAATATATACAGCTCCGAAAAAAGACTACTCAAAATTTTGCTTTGATCTGATTTGTGAATGAATTGTGGTCAAAGCAGACCTCAGCTGTGACAAAGTTTTACATTTAAAACATAAGTTCATATTTATTTTTAAACAACACAATTCTTGTTTTCTTTGGTGTATTGGAGGTCTAGAAATATTTGTATTGGAGGTCTAGAAATATTTGTATTGGATGTCTTCAATATTTGTATCGTTTTGTTGGTTTGACCTGTAGTTCAAATTTTCTTTGATAATTGCAAAAAGAAAAGTTTTCAAATACATTTATAGTTTTTTTATTTAAGAGTACCTTATTTCTATATTATTATAAGTCATATTGTATTATTATTATATATTATTATATACATTGATTTAATAGCAGACATAATATATATATATAAAGTTTTAATATAATTTTATACTTACTTTTTATAATTATAAAAACATAATACATATGTTTCCTGTACGTCTGCTTTGCAGCAAAGCAAAACAATGCAAAGTCTTTATGAAAAGCGCTATAAAAAAAAACTAAACATTACTGACACTGGGATTGTAAGTCACGACAGTACCAGAACTTCGCTGTTCTGAAGCAAAAAAATCTTTATGTACATAGAGTATGATTAAAATGTGCATAAATAACTACAAAAAATATTCTTAAATAAAATTATTTTCTCATCATTGCATAAAAACAGCAACTCACCAAGCTGTTTATGAGCGAGCAAGCCGACGATCCACGCCTCCTCCTGGGCCTGTATGAGTCTCAGGACCCTATGAGCGTCCTGCTTACTGACCACCAGCACAGCCCCGAGACCACAGTTAAACGTACGGCTCATCTCCTCTTCAGACAGACCACCTTCCCTCTGCAGCCACGAGAATACGGGCGGTATACGCCAGCGAGACGCATCTGAAACGTCACAACAATGTCTAAGACACGCTTACAATAGTGCACGAGAGTGAACATTTCTTCCATTTTATTCCATAATTGTCCCTTATGGTCAAATTTTGTACAATCCCAAAACCAAAGAGTGCTGCTCACCCAGATCCACCTTCAGTTCTGGAGGAAGAACCCGAGGAATGTTCTCCAGCAGTCCGCCGCCGGTGATGTGGGCGTAGGCCTTCACCGCACCGCTGCGCAGGATTGGCTGAAGCAGACGGCTGTAGATCGTTGTCGGTGTGAGCAACACATCACCTTCACAACAACACAAGTGTGATGTCTCAAAACGGACACTCTGAATTACGTGAAGCACTGATATTCCGTCATACGATCATACCGATGTTTTGCCCCGGCTGTCCGAACGGAGCAGGTGAGCTGTACTGAAGGCCGGATCTCTCCAGGACCTTCCGCACCAGACTGAAGCCGTTACTGTGAATCCCGGATGAGGCCACACCGATGAGCAGATCTCCCTCCATGATGTCCTTTAATCTGGGCAGAACGGCTCCTCGCTCAACGGCCCCAACGCAGAACCCTGCGAGGTCGTATTCTCCTGGAGCGTACACGCCCGGCATCTCTGCAGTCTCACCACCTGAACAGACACATGAAACATTTTATTTACTGGAATATTTTTAGTTCAAATTCAACCACATTCGATCATAAAAATATGTTTGTTCACATTTACATTTTTGCATTTGGCAGATGCTTTATCCAAAGTGACAATTTATACTAGAGCTGCACAATATGCAATGAGACATGCGATAACTTATTAAAACAATTTACACTGCGTGATTAGTTGCTAAATAAGCCAATATATAAAATGCAATATCATGGTATATAATGAGATTTATAATATATAATACAATATGTGATAACTTTCTTAAGGCAAATTACAAAATGCAATATGTATTATAACAATTTACTAAATAATGCGACATACAATAACGTCAAATAATGCAATATACTGTTGTAAATAATGTATAAAATAATAATTTCAAATATGTAATACTTTACTTAAATGCGATATAGAATATGCAATAACATGTTAAATGCAATATGTTGCTGAACATACATAATCTTTCTACATAAAGTCGCGGTAAACATTAAAAGAACATTTAAGAGACCCTTTCTCTAATTTTAAAATGTACTATTTAATTATGTGTTTTTAGATAAAAGTATCATTTTTGTTTCATTCTGTGAACTACTAAAAATGTTTCATCCAAATTTCAAATGTTTTTTTGATGCTCTGTATTTTTTCAGACCTCAAATACTGCAAGAAAACTTAGATTTACTTTTAAGCAAAATATCAAAATTTGTACATGTATGTATGACAAGTTGCTTAATAATTATATATATGATAATGCAATAAGTTTGTCGAATCAATTAGAACTATTAAAGTGTATTTAAAAACTCAAAATAGTGACTTCAAAATTCTGTAAAACATTTTTTTTTTTACATTTTCTGATCGTAGAGCATCTTCCAAACACAAACATTTCCTACGAGTCGTTTTTATTTGCTTCATTTATAAGTTTTAAATTAATTTGGTTGTTTTAATATTGTGATATGTATGTGTGTGATATATCGTTTACATTTATATAATCTTTTTATATATTGCACAGTTATTACCAATACATAGGTCAAAGACGTTATTAAGTCCCCATCAAAAGAAATGTACAAATGTGATTTTATGTGCATAGAAAGCACATTAAATGTAAGTAAAAAGTCTACTTTATGGTTTCAATTAAGTTTTTGGATAATAAAATGTAAAAAATTGAAAGTTTAAAAATTTAGTTTAACACAATATTCCTATATGAATTTAAAAACAACATGCTTATTCGGACTTGTAGATATTAAAACATACAAAACAATAAGGGAGTATATAACATTTTATTGTGCTTTAAAGGAGTAAAAAATATTATTGACAATTGGCCATAAACTATATTAGTTGCGAATTAAAAAAGAAAAGTAAAATGTCAACTAATTAGCATTTGGGGTGAAATATTAATATGTCATAAATAGATTTTTGTTGTGAATATGCCAGACAAGATTGTTACTCTGAATGACATTTTAGTGGGCTTCTTCTGTAAATCAGGGGGAAATTAATTATATTTGTGTTTTGCTCTGAAAAATCTAATTAAATTAAAAAGAACAATTTAAAAGCAGTTTAAAGCAGTATTGCACGCTTTGTTTTTATGCTTAAACCCTTTTTCGTCTTTGACCCACATTATTCTGATGCATGTTTCCCGGAATCAAATCCATGACCTTCGGACTAACACCACAATGTTTTATTTTGACGACCTCACCTAATAAAGCACATCCAGCCACCTGACAGGCTTCTGCAATCCCAGCAATGACAGAAGATGCCACTTCCACATCCAGCCGTCCACAGGAGAAGTAATCGAGGAAGAACAGCGGTTCTGCTCCCTGAGCCAGAACATCATTCACACACATGGCCACCAGATCCTGACCCAGAGTGTTGTGGATGTTACACGCTTGTGCGATCTACGCTCATCACAAACACAAGCAAATAATGAGAATCTGTTCATTTCTCGGTAAACTATACCTTGAATAGTTAAGTTTGAAATGCTCTTCAGGTTCTTGTGTCTGGTTATGAGAAGTGTGCGATTGTACCTTGAGTTTGGTGCCCACTCCATCAGTTCCAGACACCAGTATTGGGTCGATGAAACCGGCTGCTTTCAGGTCAAAGAGTCCCGCAAATCCTCCGAGCTCAGCGTTACAACCTTGAACACATCAGAAAGAGATGGGATTGTTTGCAGGCCGTTTTAAAAGCATCCACAATTTAATCAGAGGCAGATTTTGGATGTAATCAACAGCAAGTTTTGAATACAGAACGTTGCTTTGTGAAAGATCTTCATCATCAGTAGATGTTTAAAAGTACCTGCTCGAGACGTGGATTTGGCCAGAGGTTTGAGCATGTCCACTAGCGTGTTACCAGCACTGATGTCCACACCGCTGTCTTTATACGTCAATCCTCTGCAGGAAAAACACAAACAGGACGATGTTATCATCATCTTTGAACCCAGATGTTTATTTCTATCCTCTGTAAAGGACATTTGTTTAAATTTTACATTACACTTAACATTCGTCTCTAAACTTCATTAGGCACAGTTTTGAGTCACATTAATGTGTGATGCAAGCTTCTTCTAAATTAATAAAATAAATGTATGGCCGCGACAAAATCTCACGTTTGGTTTTTACAACATCAGTTAGTGAAATGACGATCATATTATCTTATGATGGTTTTCAAAGTCGTTTAGCTTTGATGACTTTGTTTATTGGAAACGTTAAACAGTGACATTTATTGAAAACACACAATAACGTGCTTTACAGAACTATTAAAGTATGTGAAATACGACAACACTCTTCGGTGGGATCAGGTCAGCGATGTCCTGACACACACCTGGAGCGAGTGAGGTAACCGATGGCCCGGTGACCGATGTCCTTGCGGTGCACAGCGTCAGGGAAGCTGATCGCCGCTACACCTTCATTGGCGCTGTGTAAGGCGCTCTCAAGGGTGGGCCGCACTGCCGTGACCGTCAACACACGTCCCCCGCTCGTAATAACCCCGCCTCCTTCCTTAAGAGCGGTGCCTGCGTGAAACACCTGAACGCCCATCTCAGATGCCTGAGACAAACCTAAACAAACAGCAAAACAAAATATATATGTGTTAGTATGTCCTAGTGTTCTAAAAAATACCAACTATTCTAACACAAAAACACTACCTACTATTAGGGCGTTGTATAAGTAAGCGAATTAAGATGCAGGGCTGGTACAATAAAATAAAACTTCATCCTGTTTACTCTTTCCCCGTCATTGACGAGTAGTCTAATCATTTAAAAATCAACCATTCCCTGCCAAAGACCACTTATTACAGCAATAGGTGTTTTTTATACTATTGTACAGCTGGTGGCGCTGTTACACACCTTTGGAAAAAGTACAGAATCTCTGAACCTAAAATATATAACTTATCTCTTTTTAATGATTGTTTTGAGTGTAATTGGAGTCTTTGACTAAAAATGTTACTTATCTCAGGCGATTAATCCAAGTGACAGAGACTCTGTTCTTTCATTGGACATGTATTCGTTACAGAAAATGTAGTTTGAGCCATTAAAGTTTGGTGAAAATG
Organism: Triplophysa bombifrons; assembly: GCA_029783895.1. Taxonomy (NCBI): domain Eukaryota; kingdom Metazoa; phylum Chordata; class Actinopteri; order Cypriniformes; family Nemacheilidae; genus Triplophysa; species Triplophysa bombifrons. The sequence continues at coordinate 27,897,534 of CM056452.1, forward strand.
TTAAAAAACGCTGCCGGAGAATTCGGAGTTAATTCATCAAAATTTATGATGAATTGTGAATAAATATAAATTATATATCAAACTAGATTTTGGGGTTTTCATCATTTTGGCTAGTTAAAGACTTAAAGTATAAATCGGGCAATGCTGTATTTTGAATTTGTTGAATTTTGAATTCAATGTATTTATTCATAGGTTTTTACATATTTATTTTTATTATTTAATTACATATTTAAAAAATGTTTGGTTCCTTTAATGTAGAAGTCCCTGAAATAAAAGCTGGGTCGTGTGATGTGGATGAAAATTTATAATAATAATTTTTATAAATAATAATAACAATTTCAAATTCGTAAAAAAAATGAATGCCGTATCCACCCGATCTAACTGTCCACAGATATCGTAATATGCACTAATGCTATGTACCTGTTCATGCGTTCAAGTCTCTTTTGATTCTAAGCTACATGCCGTAAAACAAGCATTTAATACACAGCAAATGTTCATTTAGTTTCACTAATTCTCTTGGCTATATGTCTTTTATTTACTTTTATTTTATTCACAAAGTAAAAAACGTGTTGCCGGGCCAACGACTAATCTTAGCGTCTTTATTCGTCTCTGACCCCAAATCTAAAGCATGCCAAAACATCTGAAGTAACGTACCGGTGATCTCCAGCCCCTTCTTATACGCCGCAGGATATCCCCCGCTGGCCATGACCACAGTCACAGCCGAACTGTCCTGAAGCCATTCCACTGTCGTCGAGCTCAGATTTGACTCCAACGTGTTCTTCAACACTTCATATAAATCAGTCTTCAGAAGAGGCATCAGAACCTGACAGAGAACATCCCAATTCATCACTCAACTGTGCTGACTCAATAATATATGGTAATAGATTTTTGTTTTGATTTATTTGCACTTAATTCTGTGTTCTCTTTTTGGCCAAAATATTTGAAGAGAGATTTGTTAGGGTGTTATTTCCATTTTGGCCACTGAGTGGCGCTGTTAACATGGTGGTGCATTTTGTATTTAAGTGACCTTGCCAGTGTTTGACCCGCAAGAGCAAAAAGGTATTAACAGCATTAAAGGAATTGTCTACTTTCAACATCCATTTTTTATGATTTACTCACCCCTGTAGCTATCCAAGATGCTTATGTATTTGTCTTTAGTCGAAAAGAAATTAAGGTTTTTGATTAAAGCATTCCAGGATTTTTCTCCATATACAGTTGTGTTCAAAATTATTCAACCCCCACTGAAATTGATTGTTTTGGTCGGTTTGACATTGATTATGATCATTCAGTCATCCTGCTTACAATTAAATCAAAGAGGCACGTGTAGGTCAGACAAATATAACATAACATTTATAATGAAATAACCACAAATGTCTTTTCTGAGCTCACATCATTATCAGTTTTATTCAACCCCCAAGTGATATTCAATCTTAGTACTTAGTACAACATCCTTTTACAGTTATTACAGCTTTTATACGTGAAGCATAGCTTGACACAAGTGTCTTGCAGCGATTTACGGGTATCTTCGCCCATTCATCATGGGCAAAAGCCTCCAGTTCAGTCACATTCTTAGGCTTGCGCACTGCAACTGCTTTCTTTAAGTCCCACCAGAGGTTCTCAATCGGATTTAAGTCTGGTGACTGCGATGGCCACTTCAAAATGTTCCAGCCTTTAATCTGCAACCATGCTCTAGTGGACTTGGAGGTATGCTTGGGATCATTGTCCTGTTGAAAGGTCCAACGTCTTCCAAGCCTCAGGTTTGTGACGGACTGCATCACATTGTCATCCAATATCTCCTGGTACTGAAGAGAATTCATGGTACCTTGCACACGCTGAAGCTTCCCAGTACCTGCAGAAGCAAAACAGCCCCAAAGCATGATTGACCCCCGCCATGCTTCACAGTAGGCAAGGTGTTCTTTTCTTCACAGGCCTTGTTCTTCCTCCTCCAAACATAGCGTTGATCCATGGGCCCAAACAGTTCTAATTTTGTTTCATCAGTCCACAGAACACTATCCCAAAACTTCTGTGGTTTGTCCACATGACTTTTGGCATACTGCAGTCGACTCTTCTTATTCTTTGGGGACAGCAAGGGGGTGCGCCTAGGAGTTCTGGCATGGAGGCCTTCATTACGCAGGGTGCGCCATATTGTCTGAACAGAAACTTCAGTACCCACATCTGACAAATCTTTTCTCAGTTCCTCAACAGTCACACGGGGACTTTTCTCCACTCTACGCTTCAGGTAGCGCACAGCAGTCGAAGTCAGCATCTTCTTTCTGCCACGACCAAATTCAAGCCTTTGCCTTGAATTTGCGAATGATGCTTCCTATGGTGTCTCTTGGTATGTTTAACATCTTTGCAATCTTCTTATAGCCATTGCCCTTCCTGTGAAGAGTAATCACCTGTTCTCTTGTCTTCCTGGACCATTCTCTTGACCTCACCATGTTTGTAACCACACCAGTAAATGTCTAGAAGGAGCTGAGTATCACAGTCATTTTAAAGCTGCCTAATTGGTGCTTATTAGGCTTTATTGCTGCTCCCTGATATCCACAGGTGTTTTCAATACCTGATTGAAAACACTTCATTGAACCTCTGTTCTTCAGACTGGTAGTCTTTAAGGGGTTGAATAATTATGTCAATGAAGAATTCACAAAAGAAACATTTACTACTGTATTACGAAACTAATTGATGTCATTTCAGTTGCATATGGTTCTTTAAGAAGTCCTTGTAGGATTTCATTCTGAATACAATTACAAATGTACACTAAATTCCCTAAAACCATTTACAGCATTGGGGGTTGAATAATTTTGAACACAACTGTAGTGGACTTCAATGGAACTTTACTTTTAAAAATTACAGTTTGAGTGCAGCTTCAAGTCCTTTAAATGATACCAGACAGTGAATAAGGGTCTTATCTAGCGAAACGATCGGTCATTTTCAAAACAAAAAAAATGATATGCTTTATAAACACAAATGCTCGCCTTGCTCTATTCTGCGATGTGCAGAAATCCTGGAATGTTTTTCATATATAAAAAAAATATTTTCGACTTAAGAAAAAAATACATAAATATCTTTGATGACAACAGGGGTGAGTAAATTATCATGAAAATGTAAGTTGAAAGTGGACGATTCCTTTAACATCGCATTCATATGCGCATCCGCAACTCACGGACATTGTAACTTTCATATGTTTGTACGTTCATTGGATAAAATTGGATTATGCACGCTGGTGCGGAGCCAATAAACCGTATGGTGATGCAATGAAAAAAGGTCTGTTTGTTCTTTATTGAGATCAAACAAAGAAGCAAACAACAGTACATGAGGAAAGCGCGTAAACCTCAAATCCCAGGATTAAAAACTCTGTAGCTTAAAGCATTAGATTTAGCTCCTACACCGGTTATTGTCAATAATGGCTTATTGTGACACCCCTTATCCTAAATATGTTCTCGTACCTGACACTCGGGGTCACCAAACCGACAGTTAAACTCCAGAACTTTCGGTCCCTGTTTAGTCAACATCATACCCGCATACAACACACCTGAGGAGGTTATTAAAAACTATATCAACATTTATTCAAAAGCGATTCAGAGCAGGACATCCAATCCTCGTTTTTAAAAACTCACCCACATACGGCGTCCCCTCCTCTCTCATCCCATCAACTGTTTTCTGAAGAACCGTTCTCTTTATCTCCTGCAGCATTTCCTCAGAGACCTGCACAAACAGATGCAATTCACACTTTAACAGCAATACATGGAAAATGTTATTAGATGACGAAAAATGTGTTCATATTCAAGATCTTCAATGATATTGACTTTTGATTGCAGAATTGACAAATCTGAGCTCAGTTTGACACCTCTCCTGAAACTCGAATGAAGATATTTGTGAGATTTCGGACTCTATTTCTCAAAGTGTCTTTATATAGACGGTTTCAAAGTGACAAAACAAACAAACGTTGCTGCGCATTCGTGGTCCGAACTTAACTTCCGGTTCACATTCCCAAACAAAAGAGCGCCTGTAGATTATTTCTGACAGCAAGCAAAAGAAGTGTTGGCTCAACTAGTCTCTCAAATATTTTGAATTTAGACTGCGATACCAAGCTCGACCAGTAGATGCCAATGTACCATTGCAATGTACCACCAAATTATTATACAACAAAATAATAATATACATTAATATTAGCATTAATTAAATAAAATATAAATTGCTATATCGTTAGACACTCTGCACTAATCTATTAGTTTGACGATTTTTCAATTAATCGGATAAAAGTTTAGTTAGATCTGTTGCTTAAAATAATTAAGAGACACGTGTGACTTTGAAAACTAAGCAGAGAAACAAATGCATGGAGAGACACGTCAGACTTTAAAACGGTGCAGCTCATGCTACACGAAGAGATGCTTCTTAAACGGTCTTTTTTATTCACAACTGCGCAGCTCGCAAGTAACGTCACAGACCAACTAAACGATAATGAAAATTGTTGACTACTATTTTCATTATCAATAATTATAGATTTTATCGATTAGTTGTTGCAGCCCTAAATAATCTATTAGCTGATATCATCTAGTGTGTTCTGTGGTGTGTGTTCTTTAGGGAAGAGAAGAGTGTTCTCCGTGTGGACCTGCAGGTTAAAGCAGTGTGGTTCTTTACCTGTGGTGTGGGGCAGTAAGCTCCCATCCCGCCCGTGTTGGGTCCCTGATCTCCATCCATCAACCGCTTGTGATCTTGAGCTGGTGGCATCGGTGAAACGGTGATACCATCACTGAAACACAAACACTACAGCGCACAGAAAAACCTCAGTGTGTGTGTGTGTGTCTTGCATGTTAAAGACTAGAAGGTTGTGTAGGTGTGTTATAAACAGGAAATACTCACAGACACTTCCTCTCCCTCTAAAAGTTCCTCCACCACCACAGTCTCACCAGCAGAACCGAACGCTTTATCCTGAAAGTCCACAAAACCATATTCTATTTACCCTCATGTGAATTCGAACCTGAATGACTGCAGAACACGAATAAAGATATTTTGATGAACGTTGGAAAACATTGACCCTCGCCGACTTCCATTGTATGGACACGAAACCACTGAGACATTTCTCAAAGTATCTTCTGCTGTGTTCCAGAGAATTTTTATTTATGGGTCAATCTTTAATATGATCAAACTTTATACTGTTCAACCAACTAAGCAACAAGAAAAGGAATCGAGACCTGTACATGAAATCATAATTTCTAAAGTGTTTTCTATGCAGTTCATGCATTTGACCAGCAGATGTCAGCACAGGATTTAAACTAAAGGGACTATTTGACATTAGTTTATGAAAGAGAAAATGATGCATACAAGCATCACTAAAGACAGAATTACTGACCTTCATGATGTCCAGAACGGCACGGCAGGCCTCTTCAGTATCGCGAGCGACTACGACACCCTTCCCCGCAGCCAGACCGCTGGCCTTCACCACCAGAGCTGGAAAATCGGCTCTGAACAAAGAATAAAACACACTTCATTTTTCAACATTCATCCCGAAACATTATTTTGTTAAACTGACGGTGAAGAAGATTCCTGCTGACCTCTTAAGGAAACATTTCTGATCCAGATATAAAAGCACGGTTCACCCCAAAATAATTTCGTCATTTATTCTCCCTCATACCATTCTAAGTACAACTTTCTGTCTTCTGTAGAACAAACCAGAAAATATTTTGAAGAATGTTGGTACCCAAACAACACCATCATCGACTATTGTATGGACACAAAACAAAACCATTGAGACATTTCTCAAAATATCTTCTTGCGTTTCACAGATGCAAGAATCACACACAGGTTTGGAGGGGGAATAAATGACGACAGACAACATCAAGTTACTTGAGAAGATAAATACTTTGTAAAGGCTCAATTATGAGAGAAAGAACACATTTTAGAAATGCAACACATACTCTCGAATGTATGCGCAGGCGTCCTGCGGGTCTGTGAAGGAGCTCCAGCGTGCCGTGGGAATGCCGTGGCGATCCATGAAGGACTTTGAGAAACTCTTACTGGCCTCCAGCTGTGCCGCCTTCGCAGACGGGCCGAAACACGGCACGCCGGCCGCCGTCAGGTCATCCACAATACCTGAAAGATTAACCCATTATAAAATCATCTGCTGATCGAAATATTTAATGAGGAATCATGGCATGGTTATATTGGCCATAAATAATCAAATATTTGCAATGCATCTATATAATGAATGTAACATACAGTAAGTATTAATTTGGTTTTATCAATCTTCTGTGTGTCTCTCATTTACTGCAGTTACACAGTTGTGTTATATCATCTCAGCCGATCGGAAATGTGGCTTTATCAATATCTGCATCGGCCATAAAAAACATGGTTACGTTCACAATACAACACAGGCATCTTAAATGCAAAATCTCGGATAATATGAAAAAGAATTGTCATCGTGAAACGACTCACCGGCAGCCAAAGGAACCTCAGGACCAACAACCACCAGAATGACATTGTGATCTTTACAATACTGTGCGAGAATACAGTGATTGCTGACAGACACCGCTGAAAAACGCCAGATGAGAGATTAAATATTCATTGATACTGGTGTTTCATCATATTGATCATATTTGAAAGGCGGCCAGTAGCACATTTGCGATCATTGACCACATTCGACAAGTTTGTGAGTGTTTTCACATGTACCAGAATTCGAGATCTTCCTGCAGTCTGCCGTTCCCGCGTTTCCGGGTGCCACGAGGACGTTCTGCACGTGAGGCGACTGTGCCAGTTTCCACGCCAGCGCGTGTTCCCGCCCACCGCTGCCAATCACCAGCACCCGCTCGGCCATGACGCCTGCTCAAACCAAACTGAATGATCAGTCTCAACGCCTGTGCTGTACAGGACCTGATAGAAACCATGATAGAAACCATTTTGTGAAGAGATGCTCGGAACATCCTGGTAGTGTGGAAAACGAGTTCCCAGGTGCACTTGTGATTGTATTGTTAGGTTATATTCCTTTTCCCGATGTTGCCATCGTTTTTACTTTCGTATTTTGACTCATTTCCGAGCGAAAGGGAATTTCGAATGAGAAAAATAGTGGGCGTGGCTTTCGTCTTTCTCTATGATTTGATTGGATGTATAAAAACCGCAGTTGCATTTCGAAATGGCACTGGCAGCTGACTGACAGTTGAAGGGTCACAGATTTTGAGGTCACACGAATTTCAAAAAGAGAATGACCCACAATGATAAACTTTTTTATCGATAAACGCTGCAATATTTCAAGAAAAAAGGGGCGGTGTCATTTTTTATTTCTCTGGCACTTTAAATCCAGAAACATTTTACTGTAATTGCACATTTTGTCATCTCTTAATTAGCCAATCGGGGAGACTTATCAGTCCTCTCCTTCAAACACATAACCTGCGTTGGTTCAACCACAAAATGTCACTAAACAGCAGACGCCAGGGACAGTAAAATCGATTTATTACCGTTTAAAAGAGACAGTTTAATTGCATGAAAACGTTGACCTATAAGACGCATTTACGCAAGTGGATTCTAATCTATTGCTTTGACCTTTCAGCACGACTGACGTCCTTTAATTCACATCAGACATAAACATCCAGAAAGAAGAAGTGGAGCATTTATAAAGAGACTTGACATTAAAGACTCATGACGTACTCCTCCCCCATTAGAAGATCTGGCTGACACATGACTCATGCTTAAAAGGATACTTTCCCCAAAAATGTAAATTCTGTCTTCATTTAATCACCTTCAAGTTGTTTCAAATCTGTAATAATTTCTTTGCTCTGATGAACAAAGAGGAAGATATTGGAAGAATGCTTATAACCAGATAGATATTGACTCCCATAGTAGGAAAAATGACTTTTTTTTTGTTCTCTTAAACACAGAAGATATTTTGAAGAATGTAAGGCTACAAACAGTTCTGTGTTACTTTTGACGACCATTCTATTTTTTGACTATGGTGGAAAAAATCTGTCTGGTTTTTAGCATTCTTCCAAATAAATTTCTCTGTGTTCATCAGAAAAAAGAAATTTGTACAGATTTGGAACAACTCGAAGGTGAGTAAATTATGACAGAATTTTCATTTTTGGGTGAAGTATCCCTTTTAAATGAAATACGTGTCATGCCATACGTCATATAGCGAATTATAAAAAGCATTATTCTTTGCACAGTTTTACATTGATGCAGAGCAGCTTTAACGTACTGAATTTAATATTGATTTGAATTGTTTTAAACAAACACACAATAAAAGTTAATGAACGGAGATTATTGATCAGTAGGGATTGTTCAGAGTTTGTCTTTGACTAGATTCCCGAGGTTGTGAAACAGCAGCTATTGATCAGTGATCAGAAATCCATGAAGCGCACAGTAAGATTGATTCATTAACCAGCGATTCACACACATTACATCATTTACATGAATCTGTGTCAGATTGTTCTTTGATTTGCGTACTTTGGTACTAAAAGGTGCCTCAGAAAATCCCAGAGTATAGCCATCCCTAGAAAAAAGTACTTATGTAAAATGATGGTATGTGACTGTATCAGATGATCGGGTTAAACAATAATATTTCAAAAAGAAGTACAGAAATTCATGTACCTAACAACAAAAAGTATGCTTCACGTTCACAAAGATCTAGTATAAAAGTAATTTATGTAGTAAGTTCTAGTACATTTGTGAGTGTATGATATCAGTAATATTTGAGACTAAATTGGCTCACTTTTCTGTATACAAAAGTGTACTTTGAAGTATGCTCTTAAGATACAACGAGTCTACAACATGTTTTGAGTACATAAAGTATATTCCTGCGTCCTTTTGCGTCATGTGACTGTTTATTTTGTGTGTCCTGTGTGAAAGAGTGTATGTATTCACTTTGCTCTTAATACTTTTTATTTTTACAAGTTTAATGTATTGCTTATAGTTAACATGTTTCATGTAAAGCTCTGCTACTTAGTGCATTTGAAAAAGAAAAACGTACAACAAAAGTAAAAACAATACTGCACGTCTTTTGCACAGCCAGTTTACTTTTTGTGAGTACAAACACATTTTGCACCGCAAGATTTTTCATACAAACACTCTGAACAGATTCAATATGAGCTGATAATAGAAAGAGTAACATAAGTGTGCAGCATAGTACATTTAAACTTCTGTGGTACGCCCCGTTACACTTTCATGCAGTGCTTAACTCGTTACAGTTGTTAGAAATTTAGTTGTTACTTACTGTAATAGTGATGAAGCGGGACAGTGTACGGTATACCGTGATGTCTTGACCAGCGTGATTCTTAAATCGCAAACCACGTGCGCACATCCAGAACAAACAGAAGCGCGAGGGAGGTAAACAGTTAATCCTTTACTGGGCGGGGCCATGACGCGGAAGTTGCCTCTGATTGGTCACATCGGATGACTATCAAACGAATCATACACGTATTTTAACTATTAAGTGTTTGTTTTCAATAAAATGTTTTTATATGTCACGATTGATCTGTAAATTATAGTTGTTGTTACTATTATTATTATCCTCATCACGTGACTGAGAAAACGACGTGAGACCTGAATGGGGCATCAAAGATTAGAAATATACAAGCTGATCTCCTTACAAAAATGCTTCCACATCAAAACACGACATTTACAAGGTTATTATAAAGATTAAAATGTGAAAGAGTAGTTGACACCATTTCCATCTCTCTACTTCCGTTTAGAGGATCATGGGTAATTTATCATTTAACTATTTGTGTCAAAAAAACTTTTTTATTAGAAATCCGTTTTCTAAAGTAAAAAGTAAATCCTAATACGAATTATATTTTGAGGCTCCCAGTGTAACAGATCCACATATGAAGAGTTTGTTTCCAAAAGGAGATAATTTTTCAAAAATCATGTTTTTTATTATGTTATAATGTTTTTATCATGTTTTATTGAGAAAGTTAGCTGTATTTTTTAGTATTTTGACTTAAATCCAAACACACCGACTGCACCTTGATTGATATAAATTGGAATCGGTGTTGGGCGTAACTAGTTACTATGTAATTAGTAACTGTTATTTAATTGAAAAGTAAAGTGAGGGATTACTCCTATTTTTCTGTAATTTAATTACAGTAACTTCTGTGGTAATTTAACTAAATACTTTGTCATATATTCCATAGTGGAAATTACATCAAAATTATAAGTCTGACTATTAAATGTATGCTTTAATATATCCTTCTCACATTTGAAATCTTTAGTCACTTAAGAAGAAGAATTTATAAAGTTATTTATTATTTATTTGAATAAATTAAATAAGTCATTTCATCTCTATCCTTGAATCACTTAACTAATCAAGGTTGGTATATAGAATATAGAAAATAATTCGTATTAACTAATCAAATACTTTTTGGAGGGAGTAGTTTGTACAGTAATCTAATTACACTATTGAATGTGTAATTAGTCACTAGTAATTCACAGTAACCTACCCAGCACTAATTGGAAGGCACAAAAAGAAAACGTGATTTTTGAAAAAGTTTAAAACAGAGTTGTCTCATTTTGGAACCAAACTCTTAAATAGTTCACAGTAAGACGCAAAAGATTTTTATGCTCTTATATTAAAAACATGTCAATACAAAATATGTACAAAATTATTCAATGACTAAAAATCTGTTTATATTTACTAAAAATAAAAAAATCTGTTTATTCAACAGGAACTTGATTCTAAGGGGTTTGTTTGATCCCATCAGGACATTCCAAATAACAACACAAATTCCTTATGGTTTTTTGATTTGATAAGATATGATCAATACCAATTACACACATTATGTTATTTAAGCACATACATATTATACATATAAGTACAATGTTAAAAAACTAAAATTTATTTTTTAATATCTGGATTTATGTCAAGTGGGTTTATTTATTAAAAATAGCATTTTGCATTGAATTTTTAGTGTTTGCCTTTTGTTCTTATATTTTGAAAAAACTATGTAAAAAAGAAAAATATCTTAACAGCCATCATGTACATTTTTTGTTCTTTAATTGAGAACATGATGTAAACATGAACTTTCAATCTGCGCAAAACCCAGCATAAGCATTCACAAACAAAACGACTATTAAAAGCAGACATAATAAATATTGAATTCATGTCAACAATAAGTTAGAAAGTAGCCAATGGCAGGTATGAGATGGATCACAGAAGAGGAAGTTCTGGGTTGTTAAGAAGTTCTTGACCAACATCAGTGTCTCTGAGAGCGAACAAAGTGATGCCAGAGCTGTACGCCGCTGGAATGATCAGATGTGTCATCTTGGGTTGAGCTTCATCATTCTGCTCTTCTTCACTGATCATCCTTCTAACTTGACCTATAAATGACAGCAACGTCATGGTCAGTTAAACGAAATCTCTTCAGATAAAGTAAGAGCATGACATCTCAGCTGCATTTAAACTCAATCAATCCGTCCCGATCTATTCTGTGGCACAGATCAAAATGTGTGCACAGTAAAAACATGCAAAATCTGATTTTGGCTCTTTTCAAATGCAATTTAAAATCAGGTACCTATACGATGATCTGATCAATGCAAATCATTAATATTTTAAGTCCCATGCAGGACCCGATGATGTCTGCTCACAGTTTAATTGCAGCCACAATACATTAGTGAACGATGTACATAAATTCATAAATAAGATGACGAATAATACGCATAATACGAAGTAAATGACAAAAAAAAGTGTGATTTGATAAATACTGTCATACCCTCTACATTTAATGTCTTCCATTGCGAGTCTGGATGCCGATCTGAGATCTGTGATAGCGGAACATCACGAGTCAGTCTTTTGAGAACATCCCCACGGCGAATGAGAAGCACTGACTCGCTGCACAGACGCTCATGAACCTCCTCTTCACTCACTGCAAAAGACAAAATCTCAAATCATCGACGGAGCCATGCAGTGACGTGAACATATGAAGCAGGGTCAGCAGAACTGCAACAAGTTGTTGAGAATTCAAATGATGTGCGGTCACATGACAGCAGGATTTATTGTGCGATATTCGTTGAACTGTGAGCTCTGCAAACGGGTTTATACGCACCCACATCCAGAGGGTTGGTCATGAACACTGCACCTGGTCCCACACCAAAGATCAGCTGGTGGTGCCAGGCGTCAGGAATCTCCTCTCCTTCGGGCACCGCCCGCTGCATGTTCATGGTGGCCACAGGTACGGCTCCGCGCAGTATCCAACGTGCCAACCATGGCACCAACTTCACCCTCCGCCGGGGATAAAGGTTAAAAAATCGTCCCAATATTCGACCCCCGCCGGCCTGATCGGCTCCGTCTATCAGCTGCTGGTGTGTCGCACCTGGATGAATTGCATTACACAATATAATATAAATTGAATAACACAAATGTCATCAATTGAAACGTATCTTGAATGCACTGTGCTGTTTTGTAAGTGCATGTTTGACAACAAATGTTTAACTATCACAGACTTTACGACATCTCCGAGCTGCAAAAAGACATACACGAATGAATATATAAATGTTAATATGAACGTAAAAGCTTTCCTTTAGCCAAGATCATGGGTACGATCCCAGGGATTACACATACTTGAAAACAAATGTGTAGTAAAATACAATGTAAGTCACTTTGGATAAAAGTGTCCATCAGCTGTAACAAAAAATAGGCTCATTCTTTCACTCAGCACCGCTATATATTCATTGACATGAAGAGGGTGGGAAGTACCAGCTTTGCTCCTCGAAAGCAAATAATCAGGCAGCAGCGCCTCGTTCTTCCTAAGAGACGTCCGCACGCAGCGGTTCACTGTGTCTGGTGTGACCGTGATGCCCAGCGCTTGCAGAACATCCACAACTGCGGTTGCACCGCACGCAGAGACCCCGATCTGCACCGTCTGCCTGTGAACGGCCTCCTGGATGGACCACAGCATGGCTGTATGGATCTCCTCCTCAGCCTCAGCATTCTGTGCGGATCCCGCTTCAGACTGGACCACCGCCATCTGTCCTGGATGCTGTTTTTACCGATGCACTGAAAAACAAGTCACACATCTGATCACGTTTGTTCATGTAGAGCTTAACGTAAACCGTACAAAGGTTGTGGGTTCGAATCCCAGAGGAAACGCACATGAATAAACACTTGCTTTCGCATTTAATGATGCTCATAGGAGTGACAGATTAAAGTGTAATATTATGATGTATGAACTGCATCATAAAGCAAATCAACTGATTTAGTTTAGATATCGAGATGAAGCTCAACTGGTTTAGTTAGAAGACCAGCAGACCATTTTCAACTACATCTTAGGACTTATTGATATGCATTGCATTACAGTGATTTAACCCCGGTTAAAACACAACCGTGTGGCTGACAACGGGATTTTTAGCATATACCGTTTCGTGTGACACTGCCAATGGGCGACGCGAACAACCGAAACCACCACGTGACCGTATTTTGGATGGGTGCGGGTCAAAGGGCGCATTATTATCAATAACGCGAAACGTCGCGTGCTGTCCAAGTACAGTGTGGCGCAGATTTCACTGTAAATTAACCGTTTGTTGTTAATAATTATTGATGATCTCTAACGTTTTGCGTCACTAGAACAGTCAAACTGTGTTCAAATGTTGAAGTTTACCTCAAAAAGCACGAAAATCCCTCAAACATTGTCCGCTCGCCCTCAGCTGTCGGTCTCTGGTTTGTTTTGTTCCGTGAACGGCTCTCAGGAGTGACGGCTTGTGTCCTGATTGGCTCGTAGGACTCATTTTCTGCGTTGCGATTGGTTCTAGAAATGTGTCGATCTGTTAGGTTACCGTGGGAAACATTTGCCATTTAATTCATTGATTTGTAACTCGCATTGTGTAATTATGTACTGTATTTGTACTATTATATAAAATACCCTATTGATAAAAAAATTGAATAAATTAAATGTGCGTAAAAAAACATTGATTTGTAAAAATGTTAAATTAAACACAAAACGCTTTTTCTCAATTTGACACGATACAAATACTAAACAATTATTTAATTATATTTAATCGTAATTAATTATTACGATTTAAAATCTCATCCGAATTCCTACACGATTCTACAGCATAACAAAATGACATTCTTTACCGGATTTACAATGTTTTATAAAAACTATTCTACTACAACTGATGAAACACCATCATTTCTAATGCTTTCATTGGTCCATTAACTGAGCAGACTCGAAACTAGTAAAAAGTGAAGTGAGAGTGAGAATTCGACGTGGGTTGAATTTACTTTCGTTTTCATATCCTGACTGTGGGACGTGTGTGTGTGGGACGTGTGTGTGTGTGTGTGAATGGATGTCAGATACGCGAGAGTTGTAGACGTCAGCTAAAGTTGTTAACTAGTACATCAACCTACAACCAGACTATTTCAATGAAATGTGAATTGATTCAATAAAGAGAATCAGATGTCGGGATGAATTTTGCCTTTGTGAAGCGGTCCGTGTGTTTCAGAGGAGTGTTCTTGCTCTTTTACTCTTGCTGTGGTGAGTTTTAATGCTATATTACTTATAACCGGATCAAGTAAAACTTTCAGAATGTTGGGATACTTATCCGACGTTTTATTATAAAAAAGTAGGTTGTGGAAAGCAAAAGCAATTTTAAATGACTTATATTTTTATATTTCAACCCTTGGGAGAATTAACTATGGGTTGACAACAGATTAAACGAAGTGAAAAATGGTTTCACAAATACTTTTGTTATACTTTTATTACAACAAAACCATAGTTAATGTTCATAAGGCAAACACTTCTAAGATCATATAACATGCATATTTTACCATGCTTTATTTGATATACCATCCCTTACTAAAATTAACCATATTGCTTTGTGTGGTACAAGTGTGGTAACCATGTTTTTTGGTGCATTGATTACTTTGGTCAAAAACATGATTTTAATACAGTTACCATCGTTTACTAGGTTTTTTTACTGCATGGTACATTTTCGTAAGGGATAGTAAGACCATGGTATTTCTAAACAGCAGAATGCTTTCTCAAGAATGGTACGTTTTGTATATATCTCCCACACTGAAGGCAGCACTGTTCTTAACATCACTGCCAAAGCTGGACATCCGGCGGTTCTCCCGTGTTCTTGCCCTCAAGATTTCCCTCCATTCTTTATCTGGCAGAAGGACAACGTTGTCGTAAACTTGCACGGAAGCAATGACGGAGAGACTCAAACAGCCAAGCAGTTTCAGAACAGAACACATGTAAGCATTCAGTCCGGAAACTGCTCTATAGTGTTCAATACTGTACGTTTATCGGATGAGGGGCTGTACACGTGTTACTACAAAAAGATCCCTTTACGAAAGGAAGAAATCCATCTAAAGGTTACAGGTGAGCTCCCTGTTTTATGCTTTAAAGTATTAAACAAATTCAGCATGTATGACAATGTGAATTTTTCAAATTTGGCTGAGAAACTAAAACATTGCCTCTTATTTTTATCAGAACCCATTATGGCGTGTAACCAAAGCGATGGCGTGTACCACTGTCGGATCACAGAACTTCATCCCGAAGGAAAGATTCTGTGGAAAGTGGCCGGTCAAGTTTTGACATTATCTGTGCAATGTAAAACAGATCCGATGACAGGCTTGTGCAATACCAGCGACTCCATCATGCTGACTGGCAATAATACACGGCTGACATGTGAGGTGACAAATTCTGACATCGACAATATAGTCACGATCTGCAAGCCAGGTAAGCCTTTAACATTTACAAGCCAGTAATAACGCACGTTTTAAATGGACAGTTCACCCAAAAATAAACATTTATTCATAATTTATTCATCCTCATGATTCATGTCATGATGATTCTTTTGTGGGACACAAATTTTTTTGGAGAAAGTCTCAGTGCGGAAGTCAATGAGTGCCAATGTTATTTGGTTAACAACGTTGCGTGAAATATCTTCTTTTGTTTGCTTGCAAAAGAAAATTTGGGTTTGGAAAGACATGGGAGTGAGTAAATTATGTTATTTTTAATGATCATAACATCAGTAAATCATTTTATCTTTATAATCAATGAAAGTTCACTTTTCATAGAAAACTTTTTTTTTAATGATCAGAATACTGAGAGTATATGCGGGGGTTTCTGACCTTAATGTATTGTGAATAAATATGTCAGTTTTACACTACCCCCAATACACAAAGAACAAAACGTGTGTTGTTTCAGCAAGTCCAGATGCAGAACGGGTGACTCACGGCACTGTGGTGACGTCATCAGTTTGTGGATTTCTCACTGTTGCGATTGTAATTGGTACTGTGTTTGTGGGCATATTGTTTAGACAGCGCCAGAGGAAACGTAAGTCATTTTAATCGCTTAAGATGTTTGAACTTGATACCCATTTCATACATACTAGAGTTGATCTTCCTCCATGTTGAGACACTTTCATTGAATTCACAATGTTCTTTTGGCTTTGCAGGAGGAGGTATTGCAACATCAGGAGCAAGTTTTAACAGCATTTTATAATGCAATGCAAAATCTCTGTTGCTGTTTTTAAACACTTTTTGAACAAAGCCTCTTTTTTTAAAAAACAGCTGGACGGCTCGGACGTTGAGGTTACAAAAACATACAAGAAAAATGTGTGAGCATTAAATTACTTAACAATTACTGTCATGATGGAAGATATCACAGAAGCCAACCAGCTGCCTAAATCAGAATCCCTTTTTTTTACTATAACTTTGCTAATGAAATCTAAGGTTAAGCATCTGGTACATGATGAGAGCCTCTGATATCTTGAATGTCTTGACAGATGGAATTTATTAATTTGTGAATGTTTGTATACTCTTCAAAACAACATTCACAAAGTGTGATTGCACCATGTTTTGGTTAATCGCTAACTGTAGACATTGACGTAAACAGCACTAACAAAAGTCACTTAACATTTGTACAAACAAGTATAACTTTTCGAGTGGGTGTATTGGATTTGAAAATCACTGCCATTAATGCAAGAATGTACAAGCCATCACATGACCCAGATGTTTATTAGATGAATAAGCAGTTTCGCCGTCTTTGTGTGTTGCAGATATTTATAATAATCTATGAGCCACTTTGTTATTGTGAACAATGCTTTCTTGCATCAGTGTAACCCGTTCCGTATACGTGAAACCTAAGTTTGCGTCAATTTTGTGCATGTAATTTCGAATCGAATCATGACAAACTACAGTATATATCATCGGAAAGGTCTAAGACTCTAGAATACATTTTTTTTTGTTATCATTTTACGACCTTTATTTTTTAATGTAACTTTTAATCAAAGAAAAACTTAAAACTTTTTTTATTTATTTTTTACAATAAACCTAACAACATACCTTTGATTATTTTTTGTGTGTGTGATTTTGTTTTAGCAATAATCAGCTACTTTTCTTTTTCAAACGAGACCAACCTTAAATCTGTATTCCAAAGAGTTCATGAGTTACCACCATTTTAGTTCCAACGTTTTCATGTGTAGGCTCAAAAAGGGCTCCGACAGTAAACAGGTTTAATACATGTCTTTATAAGCCACGTCTCTAGTCATTTTTTGTACCAGTACAACAGGATTTTTCAATGTCATTTATCAAATGAGGTTTCTACATCCGAAACACGGCTCACATTTACCTTCAATTGCTAAAGACTGAAACTGCATGAACTAGTTTGCCAAGTTCAAAGAGCACAAACCAATGGTGTTTTTATATTCCCTGTCGGTTTTCCATTAATTAGATACATTAAAGTGAATCATTCAGATACTCTATGATATTATGAGAAAAAATATTATGGTTAAATATCATGTAAGTATCTTCTGTTCCTGTTTGACAAAACAGAAGTAATTAGTTCCACAGGACAGGATGTTTTTTTAATGATTTTTTGTTGTTGTTGTTTTTTCGAGTAGTGTTCAACTTGGAGAATAAACCATTGTTTCATCATGTTCAAAACTATTCTATAATACAACTAAATCAGATTACATGAGGTTACAACAAAAAAGTCTGGGGTGATAAAACACATCATTTATATTCTATATGTGGGAGGACATGATTATTATATTTGGGCGAACTTTTCCTTTAAAGGAATAATTCACCTAAAATGAAAATTCTGTCATCATTTTCTCACCCTGAAACCTGTTTAAATGTATGTGTTCTGATAAACACAGAGGAAGATATTTGGAAGAATGTGAGCAATTTTCAGTTCTGGTTCATCATCCACTACCATAGTAGTGAAAAAATATTGTAATTGTTGAATTCAAGATATTTTGAAGAGAACAGTTCAGGGGCACCTTTGACTTCCATTTAATTTTTCCTATTGTAGTCAATGATGTCCAGGAAAATTCTTTCAAATATCTTTCTCCGTGTTCTTCAAGTGACAGGTCTGTAATACATCAAATGAACACTTGCTTTCAGTGTTGCAGCATTAATGTAGCTGAATCTGAACGTGCATGTTTCATCAGAGAGCTGATATTGACCCATAGTATAAGGATAAAACTGGGATGAAACTACTGACACATTTCTAGTTATTAAAGCTTTTTCATTTTCGGCTTGTTCACAACATAAATTTACTTCTACGTCTCTGCTAAACATAACAAAGAATTTCATTTAACGATTTTGTTTCCCAGAAGAAGATTTTAACGCTCAGAGGTTGCTCTTTTATAGTTCTCGGGTGTGTTTCATGTAAGTATCAATTTAGTCTCAGATGTAATCAAATGAGAAACAAAACAGAAACAAATGGGGATGTAGTTGTTCAAATTCTTTACACAGAATGCAGAGATGTCGAATGAATGCAGATTGTAAAATATTCATTCACTCGTTTTCATTCACTACTTTAATTGGATTATATCAGTGGAATAATGTAGGGAATAGTGGATGAGTGTATAGGGGGCTCTCAGACACAGCAATAGACTGAAAGCACAAATCGCTCAACCCTGTATAACTATGATAAACATGCGTGTTACAATTTACCCCACGTCACTTTGTACCCTACAGTCCCCTACTACTCATCCTCTAAGCCAATGGTTAGCGAGATAGAACCCAGGTGCAGACAGCATTTTAAACAAAAAACTTTATTAATTAAACAAAAAAACCCACAAGAATAAAAAGCAGCAGATCAAGAACTAAAACTAAAACTTGCTTCTTGCTCAACAAGACTTCACCGTAGGGTAGACTGAGCGCATGACAACCAAGCATTTACATCCGCTTGTCAGAGAAAGTGTAGGCCTATGAGCTAACCGTGATGTTTATGGCAATATATGTGTGTCACTTTCATTTCAGTAAAGAGACATAATGAAAGTCAAGAGCCCAAATTAAGCAAACACTGATCACAATAATGGTGGTTTAATGAAAATTTCAACATTTTTGCAACATTTATTCCAGGTGCAAAAGCGAAATTGATTCAATGCAACTAACACTGGCGGTTCATGATGCTCTCAATAGTTCCTGGAAGTTAGGTGTCGACCTGCGGCTAAACAGACCAACCGAGGAAAAAGTTTAACCAATTTTAAAACGTAAGTCATTTAATGAATGAAAAAAATGAAAAAACAACTTCCTTGAACCTTCTGAAGGCTCCATGAATTAAGTGGCACACGAAATTTTAGAACTTCCATTATCCAAAACTCTCTCAACAATGGCTTTGCTTAGGACATACTGACAGAAAAGGAGTTATCATGTTGCTATGTCTGCGCTCTCACACACCTGTCAAAATCATAAAAAAGATTCCTACATGATTTTAAGAGGTGGAATTGGGTTGCTTTCCAAACAGGCAGCTTGTATTTTGTCATAATAATTCACGCTATTTTTTCTCATTTGAAAAGCATATTAAGACCATATCAATTTTGTGAATATTGATTTTATTTTAGTTTCCACTAATATATAGCTAATTCTTATTCATGTATACTTACACCTCAACACTTGTTCCTGTTTTGCTGTCACAAGTTTACTTAGAGGAACAGTTTCCAAAGCTTTACCAACTGCACGCCGCAGACCTATATTTATTTCCCCACTTCCTCTTCACCCTCTTGTCTGACTCTCTTCGTGAATTTACTTCGATTCAAAATAGATAAGTTTGTCAACAAACTTTAAGCCTATCGATACAATCAAAAGCTGATACAAAGTTTAAGTTAGTTCATGATGGATGTCCAACTCGGATGTTTCTGGGCGCTGATGGTCGCGCTGATCGTCGTGGCATCAGGTGAGATGTTTCTTCATTCAAAAGTAGACGGGACTCATTATAACCGAAACTAAACTTTATAGGGTAGACCAGGGCTGTGTCCTGAGGTGTTACTGGTCATGGATCTATGTAAACACATGTTCTGTTTGTTCACAGGTGACATATATGTGAAGGTGGGCGGTGAAGTTCGTTTTAAACCGGAGCCTGTACCATCATCTGGCAGCACTATTACATGGAAGTTCAAGAGCAGTGGTGGGTCTGTGATTCGAGTGATTGAATTTGAACAGGGCCAGGGAGAAGATACAAAACCTCAGAATGACAGATTCAAGTCCACTGCAGAAGGAGACCAGTCCACTGGAGGACTCATTTTAAGAGATTTAGCGCAGGAGCACAGTGGACTTTATTACTTCGAGATCAACGGCAAAGAGAAAGTGCAGAAATTCAAATTGACCTTAATAAGTAAGTGAATATACATTTCATGGATGCTTTAAAAATGTATTCATTATCGGTATTATTTTCTCAGTATTGTTCACAAGTAGCCTACACTGAAACAAAATTATCAGAATATAGACTACAAAATGTATTGTTATGCTTTCGTGGGGAAAACATCCACCATAAATATAACTTACTGTAACATGTAGGCTACCATAACATGCCATGTAGTATTTTGTGGCCTAAGCATTGTTCTTTTGTACACGGTATTGTACAATAATAGTATTTTAAAGGGGTCATATGACATGGCCAAAACGATGAATCTTTTTTTAGATGTAATGTAATGTGTATACACGATTTAAGGTTAAAAAGCGCTGTATTTTCCACATACCGTGCATGTTTGTATCTCCTCTTTGCCCCGCCTCTCTGAAACACGCAGATTTTTACAAAGCTCGAGGTGTGCTATGATTGGGTATTTAACCAGTGCATAGTGATTGGTAGAATACTGCAAGCGTGTGACGGAAATGTAACGCCTCTTACCATATTTGGAACATCCGGTTCCAAAGCAATTGTACTGACAGGTATGCCGACCTTACTTATGTACATTTGGGCGATCTTAGTCAAATCACACCACGAACTGACGTAGATTTGTGGGGGTGTGGTTACACGAGGCGTTTCAGGCAGGTCTGGGTGAGCATTCGCTTTTAGATGGAATGTTGCAACATTTTTGCAATTTGACGAGTCTAATACATGCATGTGCAACTTATCACACACCAAAGACACAGAAAAACACGTGTTCGTGCCATATGATCCCTTTAAGGGGACTGTAGTATATTACCAAATAAAATATTGTTTTCTCAAAAGAATATGTAACAGTTGTAATTCTTTCCTTCCCAGACGCTGTTCCCAAACCACAGTTAAGAATAGAGGTCTCCAATAAATCTTATGTCGTCTATTTATTGTGCGAGTATGACGCAATTATCAACTGGACTTGTTCTAATGAAGAAAACCCAATAGTTTCTCTGCTAGAAGAGTCAAGAAAAGGACAGTTCTTAACATTCACAAGATCCGGGAACCAAGACACCTGCTGCTCCTGTACACTCAAGAACATCGTGAGCGAGGAAACCAGTGATCCACTTTGTAGGAAAGATATGTTTCGTGGTAAGCCACAATTAGACTTCTGCACTTCTTAATAAGAAAGAATGTTATTAAAAGCAGGATTAAGTTTATGTTTATCATTTTATTTTTCTGCGGTTATACATTATGAAAATAGCCATCTATGGGTGCGTTTATATTTGCCATTAACATGCGATCCCGGTGATCCGAACAAGCAGATCGGATCTTCAGACAATCAGGACACAGCGCATTGACACTTGCCCACATAAGGTGGCTTCCACATCTGGATATCTGATCGGATCTCTATAGTGTCCCGGCCATTATTTTAACAAGCCTGCAATTTAAAAATAGCCTGTTGCAGGATTTCACAGAACACGTATTAAAGGATGAACATGTTACAGATTTGATACACTGGAAAGTATCCGCCACAGCCACGTTACTTACACGTTAAATTTTACTTTATATATTCTATTTCATAGTTCACTTTAAAGTTTTAGCAATAATAGTGTTTGTCTCTTTTTTGTAAATAGCACACACTTCATCAACTTCAAAAGTTTTTGGTTTATTTTCTCTTACCCCTGTTTCTCTTTCTTGTGTAAGGAACCTATTTGTCACTTTCTTTTTGTCTTCTTTCCTTGACAAAAAATTTAGCTCAAACGGGCCTCGTTGTGGTTCGTAACTGGAAACAAGCTGTGCAGAGCGCATTATATGTGGTCAACTTGCAAAAAGCAGTTGCCAGGAAATAGACAGAATGCAGCTTTGGTCAAAAAGAATATAACCCGCAGCGCTTAACATCAACCATGCGCGAATAATCTTCAAAATGCACAAATTGAAATATCGTGATGAAAATACGCCCAATGGAAACACGTAAATTTTGCCAAACTGCTAATATATGGTAAAATAGTTTGCAAGCTCGCATGAGGTGTTTTTCCAGCCAATACGATATGGCATATTTGCGCATGGTTTATGTTAAGCGCCCGCCTTCTTACAGTAAAGGTCTGTCTTTGATTGGCTGAAAGTTCAGTCATCTTCTGTTTGATTGGCTGAACTTCTGCTTAGTCTATGTAATTTGATTGGCTGGAATTCCGTAAACCCTGTCTTCTGCAGCTTCACCAAACCCCCATTGGCCTGTATTGTGGAGCCGGTTTCGATTTTTACCCACTTAAATTGGCGTTTAGTTTGTGCATACTCCCAGTTTTTGGGCTTAAGAAGGTGGATTGGTTTTGAGCGGGTTTCGTCGCCGTGGTAACACGGCTAAACTGCTCCGGAACAGGTTTTATTCTGGGTTCGCAAACCAAAACTGGACCAATCAGCTCTGAGAACAGTGACGTATATCTGACACAGTGAAGCCACTCCCCATGTATCTTTTACTCCAAATTAAGAACAGTTTAAAGTGATAAGATGTTATAGGGAAAATCCTTTGCTGCTAAGTGTTATTTTGTATTGTATATTTACATTTATTGATTATAATTAAAAACACATTCATATAATTATTATTATATATGGAGTTGATAATTAATATTAATTAATGCATATTAATGCATATGCATGCCACAGGTGGGCAAAAGAAAATGATAACTGTTATTATTTCTTCACATCCTAACAGCGGACCCGCCTGCATTGTCCAAAGGGCAACCGGGAAAACTCCCGATAGCAAGTCTGCCCCTCCACCTTTTTACGGTAAGACCATATTTTTGTAACTGTATTATTAAAATCTCTTACATCAAAATTCCAGATGAGTCTGACAACAACACCATATGTATAAAAGTACATTTGGATTTCATGTTGAAAAAGTAACTAAGGGATGCCTTTGTTCTTGTCTTTTAGACAGCTGTTATGTATTCTGTGACAGATGCAAGGTTTAGTGTAAGTGGGTTTTGTAAAAATTATTGTGGAAAGTGACATGTGTGCAGTATCAGATGAAGTTCGAAACGTAGGTTCGGGAGGAACCTAAACATTTAGTCCTGTCAATCGTTATTAAGAAAGTATATAAGCAACAGTCTCGGGGCAAGCCGAGCATCAGTTCTTCCGTCATCCCTCCTCTTCTCCCTCTCCTCCTCCTATGCTCTTATCCTTCCTCTGTAAAGTACCATTACGGAGGGGGTTAAGCTCAGAGCTCGAGCCGAGCCCCTTCGAGGAGAGCAAGCCAAGTTTGTTTACCATTATCTAGCAAGACTGAATGAGCAGGCGAACTTGTGAAATACAATATGGACTGTGTGAAATTCGACTGATTCAAAATATTCTAATAAATTGTACATTCCTACTTAAACAACAAAATATGGCAGTGTACTGTACTGTATAGTCACAGTCAAAAGGTGATTCATATCGCAGTTATAACTATATTTTATATTTGAGCATCGCGGGCAATTGCCATTAAGCTTTTAGCATCCAAAACAGAACTATTAATTTCAATGCATGTTTAAACAAAGTGCGATTTATTTTGTTCTCTTATTTCCTTAGCAATAACAGTCTTGTACAATTGAGTGGCGCCATTGCATGCAACATGGGCGGATCTTCTTCTCTGACTTTTACAACTGGTTCCCAACATCTCTGGCTTGATAACATTGAGTGTTGTGTTGTTTTTATTGACCGCCTTGGCGTTCTACTTTTCCATTCTGCATATAATTTGTGTTGTTTAATCGAGGGAATGTCTCAATCAGTTATAAAGTAATAAAATTCCTCTTAATACCAAAATAACACGCATCAATTTTCTGGTCTTTAAGATTAAAGGGGTCATATGAAACGTCTAAAACGAATATTATTGTTTGTTTTAGATGTAATGAAATGTGTATACACGAAGTAAGGTTCAAAAACGGTGTATTTGTTTGTTTGCCCCGCCTCTCTGAAACGAGCAGATTTTTTACAAAGCTCATCGCTCTGAAAGTGATGTGTGCTATGATTGGCCAGTTAAACAGTGTGTCGTGATTGGTCAAATACTGCAAGCGTGTGACGGAAATGTAACGCCCCTTACCATATTTGGAACATCAGGTACTGACAGGTACGCCCACTTTACTTGTGTTTACGGTTGGGCGAACTCAGTCAACTCATACCAGGAACTAACGTAGATTTGTGGGGGTGTGGTTACACGAGGTGTAACCATATATGCGCCATATGACCCCTTGAATAGATTTGAACAATATTATGCATATTGAGGGGATACAAGCTGATCTTACTACTCAGAGGTAACCATTTTATTACAAGTGAATCTCTTTAAACTCACTCAGCATCACACAAACACAAAATCAACACATTTGACTTTATGTAGCTTTACATTTTATTGACAGAAAATTACCAAATTTTTTTATTTTGAAGACATCACAACAGGCATGTTGCATAGGCTTGGAGATGGTCTTCTTGTCTTAATAGTATGTTTCTTTTTCCACCCAGCCTGAAAAAATATAACACAGATATTTCAACCCTAATCTCTCAAAGAAATAAATAACAACAACATTTTGCATTTGATTGATCTTCTATATAAACAGTTCTCATTGTACTTAAAATAATTCACAGATTTTCTCTTTGGAAACAGATACAGGTATGTGATGAAAGCATTATTTTTACCTCCCGGGTTTCGTCTGATGATGTATTTTCTAACTTCATCATAGATGAAGATGAGCAGTGAATATGGGAAAGCACAGAGCCACCACATGGGTCTAAATAAAAAAGAAAATTATGATCAGCTAGATATATGATAATCACAAAAAAATGTATAGTTACTGTAATAGGTCAACCTACTTCAGGGGATACATTTTGATGGCCATGTCCATGCCTGGGCAGTAGGACAGGAATGCTGCCAGGGCTGTTTCTTCAAACAGTCCAAAAGTAAGAACTCTATTTCTACAAAAGTAAAAATATACAAATAATGTTAAATATCAGACACATTGGAGGGGTTTTATAGATATAATGAAAAGCCATGAGCTGGAACTGAACAAACATCTGATAAATATCAAGCAGATTTTTTGACTTCTTCAAGCTTGACATACTTCATTCCCTGCTTGAAGATGGAAAGTCTTCTGGTTTTACAGATGAGTAAGTCAGTCCACTGCACGATCACTATGCTGATGAAGAACGCTGTGTGGCAGGTGTACTCCACGATCTTTCTGCGCTCGTACGTCTAATGCACACAAAGATAAACATAAAGCAATATTCAAAAGATCGATATATCTACACCTTAAAGCAAATGCTTGGTTGTGTAAAATATGGACCAACCCAGTCTTTGGGTTTCAATGAACCAAAGTTGGGTTGTTTCAACCCATGGTTGGGTCAGATATGGTCATTTTCAGCTCAAGTCAAACTAACGGTTGGCTTTGTCCCTATTTTATTATAAACTGTTTCAGCAGGACACACGCACTGGCCGAAGTTAACTTTCAGTCTGTGTATGGCTATAATATAACAATTTATTTTATATTCAATTTATATTTATATTCATCGATGTTAACATTTATTTTATGTTAACTGTATTAAATTAAATTAAATAAACGTACTGATTCTTTGTGGAGGACTACCGGAAGCTGAGCTCGGGCCACATAATGTTTGTTCATGTTGTTGCTGCTGAAACCGTCTATAGAAAGATTTGTTCTACATTTTTGACACTCACCCACTGTTGACCGTAGCTGTCTTCGAGGTCGCTTTGATATCTGTTTTCCCAACCACTTCGAATTCCTACCAGATCCCACGGCAGAAATCCATTCTCAGCAAGAATCACAAAGTAGGTGAAGAATCCTCCAACGGCTTGCATCATGCCTGAAGTTGAGTAGGATGATATAAAACGTGATTATTGGGTAAAAGCAATAATAAAGCTCCATCTCTAAACCTTTAATTGTCAGAGGTGCAGAAGCAGATCCCACTAAAACGTATGATAGAGATTGTTATAAGAATTCATGCGAATTAGCCTCCTTGAAGTTTTGTTTGATCTGTGACGTGAACTCTTACCGATCTGACCGTAGCTCATGCTGATCAGTCTCTCGTTCACCAGCCTGTCTGTTTTAGCATCTCTGGGTTGTCTTTTCATGATGTCACTTTCAGCAGTTTCGTAGGCTAACGAGATAGCAGGAATCTGTAGTAACGATGGGAATGAATGACTTAATTCAACATTCCGAGTTTTTTACATCGCTGTATCTAAAACGTGATCTTTTCCTTACCATGTCAGTGCCCAGGTCAATACACAGAATGGTGATTGTGCCCAAAGGTAGAGGAATACCCACAAGGACGAAAAACAGGAAGGGTGACATCTCTGGGATCTTACTGGTTAAAGTGTAGGCAATTGACTTCTTCAAGTTGTCGAAGATCAAACGGCCTGATGTGAGGAACACACATCGTAGAATAAGTATCAATGTTTCATCTTCAAAATAACTTTTCAACAACATGTCCTACCTTCTTCGACTCCAGTGACGATTGAGGCAAAGTTGTCATCCAAAAGAATCATGTCAGCGGCCTGTTTGGATACGTCAGATCCAGCGATACCCATAGCCACACCGATATCAGCCTTCTTCAGAGCGGGAGAGTCATTCACACCATCACCTGTAACAGCTACGATGGCACCCTAATAAAGACAAAAAAAGAGGATTAAATGTGTATACTGACTTGAGACAACTGCGAAGGATTAAATGAAGATGGTACCTGTCGCTGACAACCTTCCACTATGATCAGTTTTTGTTGCGGAGACGTTCTGGCAAACACTATTTCTGTATGGTGTTGGAGGACTTCGTCCAGCTGTTCTGAGGTCATATTCTTCAAATCTCCACCGTGGACCACGCAAGCCTTTGCATCTCTGAAGGAATAGTTTGTATTAACAAACATCAGAGGCACGTTTTTCGACACATTCTCATGCCAATTCGTAGCTATTTTACAAGGATGCTAATTTGCATAAATTTGTCCGATCTTTTTTGTACGTTTTATTGCAATCTGCTTTCGCCCCAGTAACATTAGATTTACAGGTGGTCATTCTTTGTTTCTTTTTTTATTAACTGTTACTAACATGAGATCATCACCATTTAAAATAAAGCTATCGTTAAGCTTCGTTTCCAATGTCTAAACTCACAAGTCTACCTTGGGTTAACCTCTCCAACTGGGATTTTGAGCCGAGCGGCAATATCATCCACAGTCTCGTTGCCTTCGGAGATGATGCCGACACCCCTTGCGATAGCTTGAGCTGTAATCGGATGGTCACCGGTAACCATGATAACCTGTCGTAGAAGATTTAAAGTCATTATTTGATTTGCGTAATTTAAAAAGATTCTAGTTGTGGATCTTGGATCAAGCACAACACCTTGATTCCTGCGCTCCGACATTTGGCCACAGCATCTGGTACAGCGGCACGAGGTGGGTCGATCAGTGACATGAGGCCAACAAAACAAAGATTCTCAGCTGGGAAGTTTATGTTGTCGGTATTGAATGCAAAACCCTCTGGAAACTGGTCATCGGGAATGCTAAACTGGCAGAAACCTGTGAAAGAGAACACAGACATTCAAAACACGTCCTTCTGCGGTTACCCTGGAATGCGATAAACGTCATTAAATTGGCTTTACCCAACACTCTTTCTCCAAGACCTCCAAGCTTTAAATATGCATTTTGGAATGCATCCTTCATTTCGTCGTCCAAGTGTTGTTCCTTTCCCCCAATCAAAATACTGGAGCATCGATCCAGGACTCTCTCGGGTGCTCCTTTCATCACCAGCAGGTGTTTAGATTCTGAGGAATTGGGATTCTTGTGGATTGAGAGCTGGAGCAGTACGGATTAAATACTGTTAGAAAGACCGTTCAATCCACACAAATCTCCAGAGATTACTCCAGCATATAAAATTACCTGGTATTTGTTGGTGGAGGTAAAAGGGATCTCGGCGACCTGGGTGTACTTCTCTCTCATTTCACTAACGGGACCACAGCAAAGCTCGATACACTTCAACAGAGCAGACTCGGAGGCGTCGCCAGCCGTTTCTCGCTGCAAATGAAATTTGATTTTAAAACATATAACAGTTCTGAGAGCTGGAAACCTTTAATGCATCAGTTGAGGTGTTGAGAGCACACCTTAAGGACCGGCAGATGGCTCTGGTCAGATTGGAAGACAGCGCGATTGCAGAGGCCGGCGACACGTGCGAGGGCCGCCCAAGTGAGAGAGCTTCTGTCAAATGAGTGTCCGGTCTGGTTCTCTGTGGTGTCTGCTAAATGAATCTGGTTGTCGAACCACATGTGAGCCACGGTCATCCGGTTCTGGGTTAAAGTTCCAGTTTTATCCGAGCAGATGGTGGTTGTTGAGCCAAGCGTCTCAACAGCTTCAAGATTCTTTACCAGACAGTTCTTCTTTGCCATGCGTTTGGCGGTCAGGGTTAGACACACCTAGACGAGTAGACACTCGGTTTTTAACACTCAGTTTTTGACTCGGGCACACTAGACGAAGTCTCAAAATGTTTGACAGTAGTAGACTTACAGTTACAGTGGCGGGGAGACCCTCGGGTACATTAGCGACAATGATTCCAATAAGGAAGATGACGCCTTCCAACCAGGTGTAGCCAAGTACAATGGAGAGGATTAGGAAGGTCAAACCCAAGAAAACAGCCACACCGGTGATTATATGGATGAAGTGTTCGATTTCTTTTGAGATCGGTGTCTGTCCAACTTCCAGGCAGGAGGCAAGGGTGGCAATACGACCCATGATGGTGCGGTCACCGGTGTTGATGACGACACCCTTGGCATTACCTAGAGGATATTATCACATTTTAATATCTTAAAGAAACTTATAAAATTAGTTAATAGTTCTTGATTTTGTACCTTCAACACAGTTGGTAGAGAAGAACGCAATATTTTTTGTCTCCAGCGGGTTTTCACTAGAGAAGTCAGGGCTACGACTCTGGGGCTCAGATTCACCAGTCAGCGAAGAATTGTCCACCTAAAAACAAACACAAGATGTTTCATATAAACTCATGCACCAAAAAGAAAATTTATCGAGGATAAAATGATTAGGGGTTACCTTGCATCCGTGTGTGGAGACGATGCGGAGGTCAGCTGGGATTCTGTCTCCTCCTTGGACCTCCACCAAATCTCCTACAACCACCTCCACGGCACTGATAGTTCTCTTCTCTCCATCACGTATGACCAGGGCGTGCTGCATGATTAGAATGTTTTTCACTGAGTGTATTTTAAACGTTATGAAGTCACTTTTATTGATAAAATACAACGAAAGCACATTTTCGTACCTGAGGGACAAGGCTCTTGAAAGACTCCATGATTCTAGAGCTCTTGGCCTCTTGATAGTACGAGAAGCATCCGTTAGCGGTGACAACAAAAGCAAGCACGAGTCCGAGATACAGCTTCAGAAGAAGATGTAAGTATGTTAGAAGATCATTTTATGTAAAATAATTTACAGTATCAGCGACGTCTGGCATTAAATTGAAAAAAATATGAATATGTCTTTCCAGTATAAATGTCTAAAAATGCATTCATAAATTTAGATTTACTTGGCAAGTGAAACTATATTAAGTATTGTTCAATGAATTGAATCAATTATTAAATTTTGCTGAGTTTATGGTTAAAACAAGCAAAAATATACTTAATTCAAGTTTTATTTTTATTTTCCCATTAGCAGATATTTTTGCTTGTTTTAAGCATGAACTCACTCAATTTTCATCTTTTTAGAAAGCAATACTAAACAATGTTTTTACAAAGAGTGTCTTTATTACGAATTGTAGACAAAAAATCTAAGGTTTAAAAATTTTAAACAGTCATGGTGTATGATTGATAATAAAATATAAAGACAAATCATTATGTTCCTACATTGTCATTTGGAGGTTCTTCCTCTGATACAGCCTGGATTGTATAGGCAAAAAAGCACAGAAATGCACCGATCCACAGCAGCGTTTGAAATCCACCAAAGAGCTGTCGGCAGAACTTCACCCATTCTGGTGTTGTAACGGGAGGAGTCAGGCTGTTCGGTCCATCACGTTCTAAGATCAACTTGGCTTGTTGAGAGGACAAACCCTGTCACAGGTAATGTTAGTGACGTTATTCAACAGAAATGCATTAGATTTTAAACAATCAAATTTAGTTAAAGTTTGACTTCTACTTACTTTGCTCAGGTCAGTACCGTACTTTTGTTGAAGCTCTTCAAACGTTAGCTTGTGGTCCTCCTGCAGAAGATACAGAAGCTTAAAATCGTACAGTACTTCTTACTGTATTTTGTCTGCTTCAGAAAAGGAATGTACAGTACAGACTGAACAATTAAGAAGAGAAAATTCGGGCCAAACGACCAAAATCCAAATCATATAAAATGTACATTAGCCTACTGTATATGTTGTGTGGTCTGCAGTAACATAATTTGCGGTTCATTTACAAAGAACACTTTCACTAAGACTGTCAATTAAATATTTTAATGTTGTGTTTGATTAACGTTAAGAATCAATTATAATTTCCCATTTTTATAATTATTGTCAATTACTATTCAGGTGTACATACTACTATGAGATAATTATAAAGCTTAAAGTACATCGGCCAGTTGGAGTGGCAAACAAGAGGCAGAATTAGAAATCTAATCTTACATAATATTAATATTATTTGTATTGTTATTAGTTTAATAAGCTTCATCATTTTTTTTTTGTATTTATTTTATATGTCATTTTATACTGATGCATCAGTAGGTCTATAAATGCTTCAGTAGCTAAATTAATAATTCTTTGTGAATATAACAATTAAGAATGACCTAAGCATGCTCCTTTTAGATCATTGTTATTACACAACAGAGAAAACAACTTTTTCTTCAAATATAACAAAACATGTATTTTAGTTTTTATTTTCTTTAAAAAAACTACTATTTAAAATTGTACTTTTCTAAGTAATATCTGAATTCACAACTAATACATGTTTTTCAAATCTTTATGATTTACTGGTTTTCAAGCTACTTTCAGCAGTTCTAAAAGTGCCTTAAATATTTCAAAGTTCATGAAGAAATGTCAAGAAGGGTAAGTGGAAATTAAATCGAATTATTATGAAAGACAGAACCTATTTCATATTTTTACTTGTTATTTCCTTTTAAGTCAACGTATTAAATATTTTGGATTTAAATATCCAAAATACATTTTTTCCCCCCAAGATTTATTTGTAGCTAATTGGCCAGAATTCCATAATTATTATTTTCAACTAATTTATAAATAAATAAAATTCATACCAGCTCAACTTCTTTCTTCAGTTCCTCCATGTCCTTCTTGTTTTTCTTCGCTTTTTTAGTTTTTTTGACTCCATCCTCAGAAGTCGCTGCCGGTGTGTACCTTTCATTCCCGGTCTGTAAAAACACAATAGATCAAATAGATAAATTAATAAACATGACATATTAACAAGAACATAGAACTTACCTTATGCCAATCAAGAGTCATTAAAGAAAAAAGTAAAAAAGATGAGAAACAATTATAGTTCACTCACCCCAAACCCCATTTTCGTTTTTCTTTGCCGGCTCAAATCTGGTGATATGAGGAGTCCAAGTTTGTCCTCTCGTGGAGACAGAACCTGTGTGTCCGAATGGGCTTCACACATTTATATCCTGCCATCACACCTGTTTAATCAGGAGGTGTTCTGGGAAATTTAGGGAGGAGTTTGGTGTCGTTTTCTTTAATCGTGTACTGTACTTTACCTTCATCCATACAGGTAGGTCATTCTTTTGACATCACAGTGAAGAACAGGTCAATAAACTTCTGTGTTATCAATAAATCTACATGGTGGCCTCTTAATAATGATTCACTTTAACTTCCTTTAAAAGTTAATTCCTTGATGTGCATTGTTGACTTTTGAGAATTATTTTTGTCGTAATCATAATTAAATCTGGGTTAATAATTATTCATCATCATAACTATAAAACCTTAATTTTATGACTTTTGGGGTCTTTTTCTTACCATGGTAACTGATTGATAAGGTAACATCCAACCCACAGTAATTGTATTTTACAATATATTTTTTTCTGTACATGTTTTCTGAAAGCTCTGTTGTCAGTGACTAATGTCTTACAGCCCTCATGTAATCTTATAAAGTTTTGTCCACATTTTTGTTTCCATGATCTTGAATTTCTGATAATGACCACACTCTAGGAGAACGGTGCTGTATATATCTTGGTGCTTCACAGGTTCTTCAGTCTTTCTTTAGGATGACTGAGGTGATATATAGCACCGCTACTGTATAAAGAACCTGTTAAGCCCCTGTATGCAGTTCTAGAGCAGCGGTTCTCAAACAAGGGGACGTGGCGTGGCCCCCTGGGGGCGCCCTAGATGGATCCAGGGGTACCACAGATTTTGTGGCATTTAAGGAACCATAGAAATGTATTATCAATTTTATGCAATCAAACATAAAAAATAAGCCCACCAACCAAAATAATTGATGTTCCAACATTGTATAACTAAATCTGTTTATGGTTTATTTCAAATTCTAAGTTTAAGATATAAGTCTTTATTTGGGGAGCGGTGCACTTTACACAAAGGGGGCCTTAGAAGGAAAAGTTTGAGGATCGCACCTCAGTCATCCCAAAGAATCGCTGAAGAACCATTGAAGCACCAAGATATGGTTCTTTATAGCACTTTAAAGGGGTTTCCATTGATATCGAGCCAATAACCACTTTTGGAGACACCGTATCATGTTTTAAAAGATGTACGTTTGGTAAATACAACGTATTGTTACAGAACGGAAGTTGTTTTATACAATGTAACTTTGTTCTCTGAAAACGGATCCATTACATGAATAGTAAACACTCTTTGTTGAAGCTAATAACACAATCTGATCCCTCCAAAGTCTGCTATCAACACCTGGTCTCCTTCTAACAACATTTATCAAACAAAGAAGGTCATTAAGACAGTTGTATTCCACAAGCTTATTCTTTAAATTAAAGAACATAATATGATGAAATAATATATAAAGAAACACACACACATGCTGTATAGATTGTACAGAGTAGATTCATTCGTGTCCTTCACATTGCTTTCGAATCAACACAGCTGCCGGTACAGGAACCAACATACATTTGAATACCCCTAAATAATAACTAAAACCTTTAAGCAAAGGTGAGTTCAAGGTTATTTTGCAAATAATATCCCTTTGCCTCCGTATAGGAATCTTTAAACTTAACTCAACAAACAATCCAGCAAATTGTTGTTCTCACGGACCATCAAAGACTCTTTCTCTTAGCTTGACAAGCTGTCTTTCACAGTCTAAAACTGGTTATTCAGCTCTTGACTTTCTCTTAATGCAGACATTTTAGGCAGAACAGAAACACGCTTCTTTTCTTTTAGGTTTATGTCAGAGATATCGATAAACCTTTAATAAAGAATAAATGGTAGGAAACATATTGTAATGGCTAAAGGCAGTGATGAGGCTTTTAAAATATGGCGTCCACATTCAACTTCCTGTCCTTTGATTGACAGCTAGAGTACATACAGTTGTCTCGTGACTGCAGGTGACCAAGCAACAATGAAGACGGAGGACAAGTCCTTTTAAAGTCACCTTACAATGTCAAAAAGTGCTTTAGTTTACCCACATTATATTCACTTGTCGTAATCACATTTTGTCTCAGAGGAAAACACAAAGCACAACTGGTGACCTTGCGGAGATCTCTTCTTAAATTCTGAAGGAAGAAGACGTGATATTACTCTTATAGGTAGGGTGTAGTTGGATTTGGGCTGTACTGGACTCCAACTAAATGGTTTAAAGTGCATCTGATAAGAGGCCTGCTCAACTGAACCAAGACGTGAGGCTTGACTGATTTCAGCTGAAAGAACCTTAAACAAACATACATTTATTGCGTTCTTGTACAGGATAAGTGATTAACAAAAACCATTTTCTCAATAGGGCAGTGAAAGGTGTGGAGATTAAGGGGCTCAGCCCACAGCTCCAGGGGCCTCACATGCGATTCCCAGCAAACACAGAACGTTCCCCTAACGTTCCCATACGGTTATTTTTATGGGAACCATATAGGAACATTCTCGTAACGTTCCGTGCAGGTTATTTTTAGACCTGACAGTAATAGCCCAAAATAACTTTCTGATCAGGTTCCATTTAGTTTGTTAGCTAATAGCATTAAGAATGAAGAGTTTGGTTCCAAAATGAGGTTTTCATATTTTTTAATGTGGTGTTGTTTTCATCGTGTTTTATTGTGATAGTTGCTGTATTTATTTTTAGATATTCTGGCTTAAATCAAAACAAACCAACTGCACTTTAATTGATATTAATTGGAATGCACAATAAAAAAACATGATGTACGAGTTCACTCATTTTGAAACCAAACTCTTCAAATGGACTCAAGTACCATCAAGACCTACTGTAAGCATACATAATAAAGGTCAATTTTTAAAAGCACCGTACAAACACAGATATATCTATAAATATAAATGACCAACTGTTTAGAAAATAATTACCTAGATTGTGTTATTAGCTTCAACAAAGAGTGTTTACTATTCATGTAATGGATCCGTTGTCAGAGAACAAAGTTACATTGTATAAAACAACTTCCGTTCTGTAACAATACGTTGTATTTACCACATATACATCTTTAAAAAATGACACAGAGTCTCTACAAGTGGTTCTTGCCTCGATATCAATGGAAACCCCTTTAAAGTGCTATAAAGAACCATATCTTGGTGCTTCAATGGTTCTTCAGCGGTTCTTAAGGATGACTGAGGTGCGATCCTCAAACTTTTTCCTTCTAAGGCCTCCTTTGTGTAAAGTGCACCGCTTTCTGCTTTTTTTGCCCAAGATTTATTTGTAGCTAATTGGCCAGAATTCCGTAATTATAACCCGCACAGCCCCCTAACGCCCCCTGGTGGAAAAGATAACAACAACAAGTCTTATTTTCCAATCTTTTAATGTTCTAATTTTGTATGAGTACATAAAGAATGAAGGCAACACATGTGTAATAAAACAAACACATTCAATCTGTATAAACATAGGGTAAGCCCTTCGCTTGCTGTACAATAAAATACAAAGACGCACACACTCACACACACACAGCTTCATCCAGATAAATTATGATATCCTTTTACCCAGATTCTGTCACACACAAAAACAACTTCTGCACATATTCATCTAGAATAGCCAGCTTAAACCTTTCGGCACATTTTATCCACGTCCCGTAGTTCAGCGTCAGTCCCACATGATTCTTTCCCTTTTGGTTATGGCAATAACACACAGATCTACTAAAGCTTTGATTATTAACAACCCGATGATCATAATTGATCACTTATGAAACCATCTTAATGGTATTTGATAGTCTTGTCGAATAAACATCCTGCATAAACGTCAAACATTACACTTTTCTCCTCTGCTTAAAACTTTGTCTTAAATTCAAACTGAAATAAGTTTTAGTCTTTAATGTAATCCGGTCTAGACACACATTCAGTTTTTATTTCTATTTACTCATGTACACCTTAAGTGCAACTTTTTTATGAGAATAGTAAATTGCAATGCGTGTCTGTCTGGATCCTCATAATAATTACATTATACACCCTACAATGAAAAGCTGCTATTCGAAAGCATTAAAAATGAATCATAACAAATTCACTTAAATAACAGACTTAAAAAACTAAACAGACTTATATATCAATGTGTTGTTGGGTGTTTTAAATGTGATGTCAGTAGTCCAGGTTGCAGTTGTCAGACAATAGCACGCCTCTGTCAGTCTTCTCGTATTAAAGGCTGTATAATTTAGCGTTATGAATGCTCGAAACAAATAAAAACAAAATCGAAGAAATAAGAACTGGCCTCGGATACACTTGCTTAGCGCAATCATAGTAAATGTACCATGAAATGAATACGCTGTCCTGTTTCAGTGGCTTCTGTCTGTTGTAGTGGATGCTGGTGGTTGTAGTTTCTCAGATTTTCTGTCTTTAGTCTCAGAGTCGGAAGCTGAATCCAAGTCTTGAGCCTGCTGCTGTTTCATCCACATATCAGAATACATCCCTCCTTTAGCCAACAGCTCCTCATGTCTGCAACATTCACAACCAGAGAGTCATTGCAAGTATATGTTAATGCATGTGATTTTCAACCTTGCTTTACCAAAACAGTCAATTAAAGACAAAAGTTCAAAAAGTGACACATATCTGTATAAAACAATCGATGTCAGACAAATAAAACTCTTGAAATTGTTACAACTGAATCGTCTTTGTAATGAATCACTTACCCTCCTCTCTCTGCTATCTGTCCATCGCTGAGAACAAGAATCATGTCGGCTCCAATTATAGTCGACAATCTACAGCACACACATTACATTAGACAGAATGTTACCATTAAATCTCTTTATACAGACAATGTTGGGTTCTTTATTGGGATTGGTAGACATGCACTTCAAGGATGTTGATTCATTTAACGGATGGGTTTCATGACAACATTACAATGGCTTATTACTGTATCATTCTTCATTGAAATCAGGGAGGTAGTTGAAACATTAATGTAACCAGAACCATGACGGTTAAAAATGACACATAAAGCATTTACCTGTGTGCCACCACAATGGAGGTTCTGTTGGCGCAGACTTTAGCGAGCGAGGCTTGAATGTTTCGTTCGGTCTGTGTGTCTAAAGCAGATGTGGCCTGCGGGTAGAAGATCTTATCATAAACATATCAAATCTATTTGTGTGTATAAATAAAACTTAAAGAGTGCGTTCATTCATGCATTTAAAATGCATCTTTAAAAATAACTTGAATGCATAACTATTGCTTAGTATATTTAACTATTTTGATTTGGCTGTAAATTGCATTCCACATTTTTTTCCGCTTCATTTCCTTGTTGAGACATTTCCTCGCATAATGCAAGTGTGATGTCATACCTCATCCAGGAGAATGATCTGTGGTGCTTTGAGGATGGTACGAGCGATGGCCACCCTCTGCTTCTCTCCTCCGCTCAACTTCAGCCCTCTTTCACCCACCTGAGTTTCATAACCTACAAATGTATTACAAAAACATAAATCAACACATTAAATATGAACTCAAATATAAGGTCATACTATAAAATGGCAAATGCACCAAAAAATCTAAGATAATTATATTAAATTATAATGTGTTAATATAATATTAATAATAAATGAAGTACTGTATTATTATTGTATATATTCAAATAATAATATCAGGACCTTTGGCGAATGATTTTTAATATACATGAAATGATATTTAATACGTCACATATTTTTTAAATAAATATATTCAAGAACATTCACGTTTTTTTTCAGATGTTGTTTATATTAGAAGTTGAAGTCTCTCACCCTCAGGGAAGGTCATGATTTTGTCATGAATGTCGGCAGCGATCGCCGCCTCCTCCACCTCCAGGTCGCTAGCGGTAACCCGCCCGTAACGGATGTTGTCTCGTATGTTATCATTGAACAGGACGGTATCCTGAGGAACGACGCCGATGTGAGCCCGCAGTGAGCTTTGCTTCACCTGAAAAACATCAAGATACGTTTAGCATATTTACTACTGAACAGCCAGACAAGAAAAGCAAATGCGAAGCTTTGTTCTGGTACTCATCACATCTTTACCTTGGAGATGTCTTGACTGTCTATCTTTATACAGCCTCCCTGAACGTCATAGAAACGAAACAGCAGGCGAATGATGGTGCTTTTCCCTGATCCAGACTGACCAACCTGAAACACGTCAAAACACTCCTGTGTTATAGACTGTGTGTGAACTAAAAGGTTTTGGAAACCGAAATGTTTGGACAGATCCAGACAGAAACACATGAAGTGACAAAACAGAATAAAACTTACAAGTGCTACCGTCTGTCCGGGCAGGGCAGTAAAAGAGACATCTTTTAGAATCTCCTTTCTGCAAATAAAAAATATACAAATAAATATATATTATGCTAAAAATTGCCCTGCACCATGGCGGAGTTATTATAGTTTCATGTTTTTTGTAGTTTTATATTCTAAAATGGCTTCAATTTTATATTTTAAGTTTTTGTGTTTATTTTTGTTTAATTTTTATTGTTATGTGCTTTTGTCATAGTATTTGTTTGTTTACAGTATGTAACAATATATAAATTTATTTTACATTGTTTAGTTTTTACATATTTTAGTCAATAATTGTAATGCCTCAAACATTACGTTTTTTTATATATTCTCAAGGCTACATTCCTAATTTTCATTTACTTGCCAATATTTGAAATGTTTTCAATAATCAGAAACTTTTTAATTATTCCTGAAAGTAAACACTGTGGTAATAATGATAATGCTTTACTTTATATGTAAGAGAAAGGCAGAATCTACTTACCCTTGTGAGTAGCTGAAAAATACATTTTCAAACTCAACTTTTCCCTGCCTGTAGTACAAACTTCCGGCGTTGACATCATCCTTCACCTACACACACAAAAAAATAACATCATTCATTATTCAAACGACGTCATATTTTCAATTTTCACAATTTATAAAGAAAATCCTCCACTCACCTCTTCTTCCTCAGTGAAGAGCTTAAACATGCTTTCCATATCAATGAAAGAGTTCTGGATCATTCTGTCCGAGGAAAGAAACGGAACGTAAAATAGCGATTGATAAATTTGTGATCGAATTTTAACCACCACACTTCTACAACCCCTAACATCTTTATGGTTGCTACATTGCTTAGTATACCCTTTTTATTGTTGGTTATTATTGTTAGATACTCCTTCTTTTAAGCATCATTTTGGATTAACATTTGCCAAATAAAAAAGTGAGGAAGCTGCGTACCGATAGTACGTTCCAAACCAATTGAGAGGGGTGTAGAGCTGAATGATGTATGTCCCAAAGAGCACATAATCTCCAACCTGAAAGAGCAGGACAAGTAGCATACAGTTCACTTATAATTGACACTTGATAAATGATTAAAAAAGAAACAGAAACAATAAGCAATAATGTACCTGAAACTTGCCCTCGGTTACAAAGTACGCACAGAGAAGAGAACCGGCCAGCAGCCCTGCACCAATAATCAGATTCTGGGTTTGGTTAAGGAAGGCCAAAGAAGCGTTTGTCTTCCACTCAGACACCTTTGCAAAAACAAAACAATTCATTTTAAAACCAACAACCCACATATAAATGAATGTGTCCCTTCACAGGTTAAAGAGAGTGTGTTTGTTACCTGATATTTGAGGATGGCGTCCTCAAATCGATTCACTTCGTAACTCTCAGCATTGTAATATTTCACCTGGTGAAAATGAATTCAACTTTCTTAAATGCTATCATGTTGTAGAATTCACATACACTTATTTTGTTATAAGGGCCATCGTACCGTCTCAAAGTTCAATAAAGAGTCCACAGCTTTAGATTTGGCATTGTTATCCTGAATGTTCATGTCTCGTCTGTATTTTGTTCTCCATTCGGTGATAATGATGGTGAGAGCTAGTAAAGATAATAACAAATAATCAATTACTTAACAATAAACTATATGTGAAGAGTTTGGTTCCAAAATGAGATAAATTGCGCATGTCAATGAATAACAACCAAACTGCTGTTGGTGTGTTTTGATTTCAGCCATAATTACTCAAAATGAACATAATAAAAACATGATTTTTGAATCATTTTGAAACCAAACTCTTCATTTATTCTTCTCGACTTCTAAGGCAAAGAAGCTTAAAATGAATACACTTTCAAACGATCTACTTCATTTCCCAAAATGTGCATCAACAAGAGCAGAGGGTGCAAAGGAACACACCGTGATCCCATAATGCAATGCGCCCAAAGTATCCGCAAGTAGAGTAAAATCAACTCAGCCACTATTGACTCTGCTGTTGTGTTTATATTTGTGGGCTGTTTACGGTTTCAACTACTGAAAAGTATACAGAATAAACTGCAAAGTATGCAGTAGACACTAGTAGTGAAACACAGCCCTAGCATCTCGATGTGAACCCGCTAAACAAGTCCTACAGGTTAAGCTCAAAAACAAAACTAAACTAAATAAAACTTCAGCAAACCAGAGGACTTGAAATGTGTGTAAGATGGTTTAAGATGATCCCAATGCCTGAAGCAGCATCTTTACTTTATCTCCTCAACTTTTCACTTCTTTTTCAACAATAACTTCAAACAAAAAGCAGGCAGTTCATGCTTTAATGCATAAAATACATTGAAGTTGTGTTTATTGGATACTTACTGAGGTAGAGGGTCATGCAAACGAAGACGATGAGGCCGAACCAGGCGTTAAAATAGGAGATGAAATAGATGATGGCGATAACGATGTCAGCGATGGTGGGAAAGATGCTGAATACGATGTAACTGTTCAAATAAACAAGTTATTAAAAAACGTATTGAACAATATATCAATATTATTCGATAAAGTCACGGACAAATGTGAAGATATTTTTGGATTCGGACCTCAGCAGGCTGTTAATGGAGGACGTTCCTCTGTCGATGCTCCTCAGAACGTCTCCAGTTCGTCTGCCCAGGTGCCAGCGCAGAGAGAGAGCGTGCAGGTGAGCGAAGAGACGCACCTGCACCACCCGATTAGTGTACTGCTGAACCCGGATCCACAAGAAAGAACGCATGTTACTCACGAACCCAGACGCACCTGCCAACGGAAACAGATTTTCAGACCGATCGACCTAAAGGTCACTTTTAGAAGATCTCATGAGAGCGTGCCGTGTCCTCACCAGCTCCTCCACCCTGCAGGAACTTCAGCAGGGCGTAAATGCACACCGTAAGAGCCAAAGTCTTCCAAGAGCTTCCGTCTGTTAGCTGGTTCACTGTGACAAGAAAACCAAGCGTTGCCATTAAATTTGTGACAGAGCTTCATATCAGATGGTTTCCTATAGCTCCTCAATGCAGAGCGTTTTTCACAATAAAAGCATGGTGCTTCCGCGTTCAGTGTGAGAACCCCTTAATCAGTGGCGCAAAAATGGGGTATGCAGTATATGCGGTGCATGGGGCGCGCACAAGAGGGGGCGCCATTGTGCCAAAATATTATTTTATATAATGATTATTTTTAAATAAAACGTAATTATATATTACATTTATTAAACAATTATATAAAATGTTTTAATTATAAACATTTGATTAATGGAAAAAACAATTCGATTATCAAAATAATCGTTAGTTGCAGCCCTAATTTAATTCTTAATAACCCCTCAGAAAATGTGCAATTCAGCCCCTGCCTGTAATAGTCATCATTATTCAGTACTTCATAAATGTTCAGCTTGGGTAACACTTTAAAAACCATTAAATATTCTGGCACAAAAGCATTTTTGTTTAGCAAACTTATTTGAAACGTTTTCAGATCAAATGAAAATAAAGAAAAAAGCTCTGCACTCAAGTGAACCCGCATTTTTAAACAGCATTGTAAAAGAATACATTACTGATACAGTTTGTGTAAAAGAATGTGCACCTATGTTTTTGTAGTAAATGGGCACAAACACATTGATGGCGCGTTCAGCTCCCAGCAGACTGAGACACAACACGACCAGCAGCTGTAATATGGCGTTTCCTTTGGGCCACATGTACGGGATCAAGAGCCGCACCTTCTTCCCAAAATCCTTCCATGTGGACTGATTCTCAGAGGAGTCACCCAGGAGAGGCTGTGAAGATGCAGGAGATCTCGAGATCAACAATTTTAAAATTCAAGTGCCGATTTTGTAAATTCAAATTTCAAGACATTATAAATTATTATAAACACGATATAAAGGTTAATTATGGATATGAGTGTCGGTCAATCCCTCACCTGTGCGCCGTGCTCGACATCACGCTCATCTTCATTAATCATAAGCATGTACGGTCGCCGCGGCAACCCCGGTGCTTTGAGGCCTAAGAAGAACAGCAAACCCGTGCAGAAATAACGCAGAAGCCAGAAAGCAAACTCCACCTGAAGACATAGTGACAAAGTCAAAGTCAATACACATACAAGGATATATAGAAGTGCTTAAGTAGTGTGTGTAGCTTATAGAAACGGAAAATTGAATTAAACTCAGCTTTTTAAAACTAAATATTTACCTTTTTGAATTTGGCACAAGCTTTTATCCAGAACGTTCAAGGTTCAATTTTTCTACATTTTATCAGCATGTGCGTTCACAAGAATTAAACCCGCGACGAACTGGACTATAGAATCTAACTTTGTCTGCATCATTAAGATATCAAAAACTCTAGTAATAAAACTAAAAGTTTATAGTAAAACTCTTACACTTCATTTAGATTTTGTGTTACTTAGTTAATTATTTAAAGTTGTTTTATTATGGATGAATCCATGCATTTCATTTTTTTCTTTTTAATTATTAGACTTTTTTATCACATCACATTAGGGAGATCTTGCAAAAAGTTGCTGCTTAATATATTTATTACATTCGATTCTATTTATTTTTGATTAAAATATTACATTTTTGCCAATTGTATTTTATTTATTTTGAATTATATATTCTATAGCATGATTATTATATTAATAATTGTAGCACTTTATTTCATTACTTTTAAAAGCTCAACAGCTCAACTGCAATTTAACAAAATGCCACAACAGCTGTCATATGATTGGTCAATGAGAGCAGTTTGGGGGTGTGGCCAACCGAGCGGACAACACGCAGTCAGAAGCCAGCATGACTCAACAATATTTACTGCACGTGCAAGTCCCCACTTCTTAAAAGACACACACTGACATGACAGTTTTGACGTCTTTATCGTCACATTCGATCACTACAGTGTCACTCTAAACTGTTGAACTTGAATGTAACCTGTTGCTTAATTTTTACTTTAAAATATTGTATCAATAGAAAAATGCTGTGTCATGATGTGTGTGCATTCAGAGAGCGAAGTCACTTTCTCACATTTGACACAGTCAGAAAGCACAATAGAAAATCTGCCAACGGTCATGAAATAGGTAGGGTAAGAATAACACGTCATTGTCATCGCTGTAATTGAGTTATCGTCTTCAGAACAAATACCTGCTGATTGGGCGTCTCCAAAGCCCACCACCACTGAGGGCTCATCCACGATATAAACGCCAAGTTTTCCGCCGCAAAAGCCACGGCCCAGTACAGCAACAGAACCACACTGTGTCCTCTGGTTCTGTCCCTCACCAGAACCCTCTTCCTCTCCAACCGCAGCAAGCCAACGGCCCAAATCCATCCCAGCGTTGAGAGGCAGCCGTAGAGCACTACGTACCCTGGTTGGTCTCCGCCCTGACTGACCCGATAAACCGTCCAGCCCGGAGCATGCAAGGCGAGCAGCACCGACAGGACCACCTGGAGTCGGTAAAGTCCAGAACGGGGGATGAACTTGGGCTCCATCTCTGTGCCGTAGCGAGAGTAGCATAGGCACAGGAGGGTGCCGAAGAGGAACGAGAGGGCGAGCAGGACACAGGGCACCAGAGTGAAGTAGAAGCATAGCGTCAGGCCGCCCTCCACCCAGACCTGCTGCATGGAGACACCTGCTTCACAGTAGCTCTGCATCTTGGCC
Organism: Triplophysa bombifrons; assembly: GCA_029783895.1. Taxonomy (NCBI): domain Eukaryota; kingdom Metazoa; phylum Chordata; class Actinopteri; order Cypriniformes; family Nemacheilidae; genus Triplophysa; species Triplophysa bombifrons. Next base: position 27,941,528 of record CM056452.1, read on the forward strand.
ATTATGACGACGATGACGCTCACAATAAATATATCTAGAAAACACAAAATTATTAACATTTTCATATGCCATGATATTTTAAAGTAGTTCAAGGAATACCATGGTTTATAAGCACATGAATGTAACAATAACATTGTTATTATTGTAATAACTAAAATACTAATTACATTTTTTATGTTATTTATGAATTTTGTGCATAAATACATACATTTATTAAAACGTAAGATCAACAGTACTATATGTTCTTTTTATATATATAAATAATGTACATGAAGAGTTTGGTGCTAAAATGAGACACATTTTTCAAAATTCATGTTTTTTAATGTAAAGATCATAAAAAACTATAAGAGAGAAACAGTACCGAGTAATGTCATTATTTTGGTTAAATATATTGTCGATATAACTTTATTATTATTGTTAATGAATAGTCTGCAAAGTTAGGCATCGAAGTTATGTCAATTCAACTTACAAAAGATCAAAAAACGGTAATATCATAAAAACGTTATATAATAACACTATTGTGCGTCCATTATATTTTGCTAAATAGTATAATATTAAATAAAACAATGTCAGGACGACAGGTCTGCAGACATGGAGACACGTATGTTACTATAGGCCAGTAAGATATAAACAAACCTGATTCCTAAGAGCGGTTTTCGGATTCTTCAAGTCTCTCGAATGTGTCCTTAAACAGTTACAGCATTAGACGAATTATGATCATTTTGATGCGCTGATAAACATTTAAGTGATCGTGTTCGTCGTCTGTCCTTGCAGTTAATGTAAACGAGTCATGCCGCGCACCCATAGATTTGCGCACCTCCACCGGCCATGACTTTTATTATACAACAACACTATAACCCACGCCGCCTCAGGGTCCTAGTGCCGTGCACGTTCAGTTCTGCGCATGCGCGTGATTACGTATTAGAAAACGTCTCGGCGCAAATGATCGTCGAGAGAGCAGCGAATGTACAGAAATCGCGGTCGTGTGGTATCTGTTACTTTTTACAGCGCCGCTCAAGATGGACCAATCACAGTCGTTTAAAAAATGATTGCGTTGTATTTTAGCTGCCTCTAAAGTATATTTCGACGAACATACGTTTTGGTGTAAAATTAAAAAAGTCCAAAAAGGAAGTTTTTGAAGTAAATGATAAATCCGGCGAACGTTAGAGACGTTTACAAACATCTAAAAACCTGTTTAAATTAAAACGATATCAAAAATATACGTAAAATATGTAGACTATTATAAAGTAATAAAAGAGACGCGTTAAAACCTGACAATCAGTCACAATTAGTTATTGTAAATAATTTTACATTTTGACGCTCAAAACATCCTGAGACCTTATTTTGTCATTAAAATCACTATTTTTCATTAAATGTGGGCTACTGTAAAATAAACGTGCCCAGTCTCCACTGTTTTATAAAGGAGTGCCATATCAGAATGAACCAGCAGGTGGCAATGTAATACCATTTTTTTGAGCAATTGTGGCGCTAGGCAGGTGACCAAAATGTTCTTTAGTATCTGCGTAGGACATCTTACAAATATCACATATTTTATGGTTGTGAGTTTGGGATTATTGGAGAGGGTATATAATTGATATATGTTTTCTTAAAGTGCAAAACAGGATTTTTCAATTATAAAACAAATGTAAATACTGGCCACTTGCTTAAAACATCTTGTTCTTTTTCTCTATTCTTCAAAATATTTCTTTTTTATTAATACGCCTATTAGGAATATCAAAAATAATTCTGGTCTCATAATGCGATAACAATATTTTTTTTCTATGACCTGTACATGCAATAAAAGTTGTTTGAAAATAAGAAAAATGCAATGGTATGTTTGTTTTGTGTGTCATTGATTATTAGGCTGACATGAACACTAATGTCCTTTCATTTTTTGAAAGGTCAAGTATGTTTCCTTTACAACACAAGTCACATGACCGGCCACAAGTCATCAGCCGTGAATTACCTTCCTAAATGACCTCTGCCTTCACTCATTTCATAAAGACAATTATCTTGTCATTTCCTAAATACATTAAATGTCGTGTCTGTGATCCGAAGACGTCTCTCATTATCTACATATATGTTATTAATAGAGACGGTCAGTGAAACCCAGACTCATGGACCATTAGGCAGGAGAAGAGAGACTTAATTGTTTCCTGAGTGTCTGGAGCTGGGGACTGGAAGAGAAAGGTAATTAAATCTCTCTCTCCTTTACGGACTTTCCGGTGTTGACGGGAATCTTAATTAAGAGGGTTCATTATGACTTCTGACAGACATTGTCTCTCGCTGTGGCAAAAGGCATCTTTATCCTGGATGCTTTACCTGCTTTAAATAAAGGAATAGTATAAACCGACAATGCGGTATAAATGAAGCGTATGCTTGGTTAAAAGATGAGTAAGTTCTTTGGTAAACACAATACAGTGTTGTTTTATAAAGACATCAACACAAATAACATGTCAAAGAATCATGCATATTAACACCACACACACACACACGGCCATTAAAACGCAAGCTATTTCTATGTAGATTGTGTTAACCTCCTGCCAAGTAATTTAAAGATGCACAAAGAAGCAACATACAGTTCATTATTACAATTGTCCAGAATTGTAATGGCCCTCTCATCAGCATTTCATTATTTATTTGAGCCAGGGTCTCATTTTAAGCACTCGAGGGGGTCAATGGATGTGTTTGTAAACCACACTGATATTATGGAACATCAGCTGGGTACAAACACACCATTACAGTTATACGCCACACTTCATATTAATAAACCTTCCTGCAGCTTTTATGGCCGTTTTAATCACATCTATTCATCTTCCTGCCCCCATGGGCTGTGTGTACAGATGCAATCTGTTTCTCCGAATGAAAGACATGGGCCATAAAGTTCTGTCACCAAAATACACACCATATACGTAAATATACACATATGTAACTTATTAAAAATTAAATTACTTATTTCAACCTGTGTTTTTATGCTGTCTTAAAGGGACAGTTCCCCCAAAATAAAATTCTATCATCATTTATTTGCCCTATTGTCATTTCAAACCTGTATGGCTTTCTTTCTTCTGCAGAAATATTTCCAAGCATATCGGTCACTGAACTATTGCGATACCCATTCACTCCCATACCGTTAAAAAAAAGAAGTAAATTTACACTTTTAAAACAGACTTTTCATGTGTGATTCCCCAAAACGTTTTCGAAATGCATGTCATTTCACAGGATTTTTTTACGGTATATTTCTGGCGCCCCGGCACCTAAAAAAAAATGTGTTTTTTTAAAAGGATTTGTTTTAAAGTGTATTGTGTAGACAAAAACCAATGCAAGCTTTGCGTTAAAAACGCAAGGTTGTGGGTTCCATCCCAGGGGATTGCAGATACCCAAGTATAAATGCATAGGATACTGCAATGTAAGTCACTTTGGCTAAAAGCGTCTCCCAAATGCTTAAATGTAAGTCGATGGGTACCGCCGTTGTTCTGTTAAAGATGACCAAAACTTTCTGTATAGTTAAAACATACGTTGCCATCTATACTGTAGATCTACTTCCAAACTGCTAACCATACAAAACCGAACCGTCAAGCGATCATTTCCTAATAATATGGAACAAATTGCATTTTTAAATGCCTATAACTACAGTCACACAGACTTGCGTTCCTCTGTGACAAATTTATGTCTACCCTGAACAGCAAATGATCACAGTGCCACAAAGCATTAAAGAGCGCCACAAACCAGTGAAGAGTGCCAAATCAGCCCTTTTTAAAGCCGATGGGTCATTAGCACAGATGGTTTTCCCAGAACAGAATAAAAACCTAATGGGCTTTAACCAACTAACTGCGGGCATCACCGGGCCACAGAACAAAAAAAATAGTAACCAATTAGAGAAAAACCTTTTATTGTCAGTCACATATTAAAGTAAGAAGTTGCCGACGCTTTGGATAAAACTATGTTGCGAGGACAACAATACACAAAATCACAACTACCAATCCGCTCACGAGCAGCTAGTTGATGGAAAACTCTGGAAAAGAAATTAATCATTCAAATACCTGAATCAGGTACCATCAGTACAGTGTCAAAAACATGGTCACCTGCATTTTAAGATGATGAAGACAGAAAAGACTCTTGGATTTTGAGAAAATGCTCGTTTTCACTTGGTGGTGTCTGCATGACAAAGATGGGGCCGACGGTAGCTTCATCTTCCAACGCGGTATCTCGCAAAGGCACAAAGATTAACACAACATTTTACAATTGTACAGCAAGTCCACGCAAAACTCTTTGGATAAATAACTCAGAATCGGATCAATACCTTCAGTATCTAAACTTCTTCCCTTCCTCACGGCACAGCTCGTCTCACAACAACCACACAAATGATCGTCTCCGTTCGCAGCCACCCAGCTGTAGGGTCAAATAAAAACACTCATTTATCAATGAATGAAATCTCAAAAACAAACTCCCAATATCATCAGTTCTGTACCTGTTAGATCCCAATACAAATGAGCAGGCCTTGTGCAATGAATCAAGGGGACTGGATGTAGCTGTAGCTCTTAAATGACAAGTTATGTAGATCTGGAAGTAAAATAAAAAAATTGGGACTTTGAATAAAAGATAGCGCAGGTATAAACCGAACTGGCTGAATGGAAATGCATGTTTAGACATGATGGATGTGTGATTTTTCAACTTGAATTATACATTGTCATTTACTCACCCTCTTATTTTAAACTTGTGTGACTGTCTCTTACACACAAAAAGATGTTTTGAAGAACGTTGGTAACTGAATGCCATTGGTACCCATTTACTTCTATTGAAGGGACACAAAACCAACGCAAGTCGATTGTTCGGTTACAAACGTTCCTCAAAATGTCTTGTGTTCTGCAGAAGACGTTCATGCTGGATTGAAATGAGGAAACGAGGACAGAATTTTCGTTTCCTTGGTGAAAAATGGACCCACCGTTCCGCTGTGATCTTGCTTAAACCTGAACGCCTCCATCTGAAATTGTAACTTGTCTTCTTGAATCCTGGACATGAACGTGGACCTGGAACCTGTCAGCTTGGCATCAACCATGCACCTTAAAGATTAACAGCCAGATTTGTAACATTACGAAACTTTAGAAAGCAAGCGTTCCAAACTTCGGCCACTCACCCACTGTTCTCAATGAAGGTGTAAACCGTGGCTGCATTTCCACTCGGACCCGAAGTAGCCGCGCAACTTTCCACAAAAACCCGCAAGGGTACGTGACTAGCGCGGACCACAGACACTTCCAGATTTATAAAATTATCCAGAAAGTATGTACTGGAGGGTCTCTGAAACTTCCAGTCATCTACAAAACAGTATAATAAGGTAAAATTAAGTGTTTGAAGAGACAGTTCACCCAAAATAAAAGTCCTGTTATCATTTACTCAATCGCCTTTTTAAAACCTGTTTGACTTTCATTGGCAGAACACAAAAGAAGACATTTTTGAAGAATGCTAGTAACCGAACAAAGGCTGTACCCAATGACTTGCATTGGTTTTGTGTCCGTACAAGAGAACTCAATGGGTGTTTGGTTACCAACACTCATTAAAACGATCTTTTGTATACTGGGGAAGAAAGTCAGACAGGTTTAAAATGACAAGAGATTGAGTAAACGACAGAATTGAATGTTCTTTGGGGAACCGTCACTTTATGTATTAAATGTTGAATCTTCTGTTACCAGTCATGAGCTTGAGAGAAAACTGTAAGTGGTCTTCTCCAGTTTTCAGTGCAGCGTAAGGGATCCAAGCGGGTCTCAAAGCATTGCTGCTCACATTCTGTTTCCTTAAAATATTTAAAATGAGAATCGGTTTACGAAAGAAAGTCTCACAATGTCATTTTTGCAAGCTTTTTGGTTTTACCTCGGGTAAATGCAATGAATAGCAACCATAGCATCGTTGGTCTTTACAATGGGTGTGTTAGGAACAGGTGAAGATGAATACATCAAAGCAAAAGAATACACGAGTGTGTCTTCAGTCATCTGTAAAATACGGAGTTTGATGCTTAAAAGAAAGTTTAGGATTTTTCTCTGATGTTTATAGATTAATGCAAACAACAAAGAATAAACTAAAATACATATAAAAAGCTTCACAGCTTCATCATTTATTCATTCTTACACCTGTAGGACTTTCTCTCTTCTGCAGAACACAAAAGAAGATATTTAACAGAATGGACAAAACCACTGAGAAATTTCTCAAAATATCTTCTTTTGTGCTTCACAGTCACATGCAGATTTATTTAACATCATGAGGGTGACTTTCATTTTTGTCTGAACTATCCCTTTAACATCTATCTGGACATACCGTGAGTGTGCTCCCGCAATCTGTTAGCACCGACTCGAAGACAACAATCCTTGCATGGTCATCGAATCCAACAAACGGACATCCACCTAGCGTCAGATCAGACGGATCGATGAACTGCCCGTTTCCTAAGAAATCCTGCTGGGCGTGAACTTTGACCGAAACCTCTCCACATTGAACCACCACAGAGTTTGCAGGCACCGGGGTATTTGGCTCAAACGGCGACTGCATTACGACCTCATCCTTCACCACAGGCTGGAGAACAGGACCTGCCATGGGTTTCTGTTGAATTTGTGTGGGATACTCGTGTCTTCGCTCAGGTCTGAAATTAATTTGGCTTTGCACGGGTGTGTAGTTGGTTCTCTGGGACTGCACTTGGATTGGGATCTGGACGAACTCTTGCGACACAGGGCCTGCCCTTGCTGGAGCGGCCCTCCAGGATGGGGCGGATACAGGTCCTCTGGTTTGAATACGATTTTGAAGCTTGTTGGACGCCAAACTAGGCTGATTTTGATCTGGTCGAGGGACATGTGGACGTCTCAAGATGGCGTGTTGACCCGAGCCCAGGTGTAGAGATGGCTGTCTGTGATCCACCGGTTCAGAGTGACACAATAATGCGTATGAAATGATTAAAATAAAACCAATGACCTTTGTACTTCTTTCCATTGTTGGTCTTTCGATACCTTCCTCTGAGCTCTCGGAGGGTAAAATAAGTTGTAATCACTCTTTAATGTTGATTGGCTGAAATGGTGTGGTTCAAAGTTGACCCCGCCCCTCTTAATTTCCCTCCAGCCCATCACAATTAAAATGCTGGAGGGTGCCACACTATAAAGAAAAGCTTTGATATGCAGAAATTTGATTTGAAAATATGGATAACGTGGACATTTCTCAGCTGTAATATAAACGGGTTTATAAAAAATAAATTTGTTGAATTGGAGATCTATTTATCCAGTGGTGCATTTGTCATCTAACATTAATAATCATGGTTATATAAATAAACATCTTTTTGAAATCATAGCAAAATGTTCTCGTTCTTCCAAACTCACAGCTGCAAGTGTACTCTGTGTTCATCAGGGGCTCTGTTGTGTTAGTCTTTCACAGAATTTTACATCACGCTGTGCTAAGCTACTCCGACACGAGATGAAGCTGTGAAAGGACAGATCTCGGATCAGCCGGAGCTGCCTGTCATCCCTATTATGCCGTTCTGAGTAACTGCATTAATGGCTTCTAATTTGGCCCGGGGGGTTTGAATGGAACCGGTGGCGTCTGCGACTCCAGTGCCAGAAACCAAGGGCCATCTGCTGGAGACCACAGGAAGCAGGTATCTCCCCCCGTCCCCCCAGATCCCAACAGACACAGACGGGCAGCAGCTGCTCATTATATGACACATGCTAAATGAATACTGGAGATTGCTGGTGAGTGTCTAGTGCCACTAGAGGGCAACACTAACTGTAGCTTACTTCTCAGAGCTTTTTAGAAATGTTTATTGCCATTGCTGCAATAAGTTAAATGCTTTGGATAAAACTGTCTGCTAAATAAAAAAATATAAATGCATGTTTGATCACTGTAAAAAAATATTTTCTGCCTCACATTTTTAAGCTTTACAACTCATTACAACTGATTATTTTAAGTTTTGGTCAGTTGTGAGTTGCTTCAACTAAAAAAGTAAGTTAAACTTGCGTAACTTATTTGAATGAGTTAAAATTATAAAGTTGAAATGAGCTGTAAAACTGACAATATTTCAATATATATTTTTTATACTTTTGAGAAAAAGAAAAAGGGAGCGGAAGTCTCCATTTAAATCTCCAATTTAGTCACATTGCTGTTAAAGGAATAGTTCACCTTCACAATAAAAATTCTGTTGTCATTTATACGTCGTCTTATAATTTCAACCCTGTATGACTTTCTTTTTTTTGCAAAACAAGATATTTGGAAAAATTTGGTAACCGAAAAACCTTTGGTCCCGATTTGCTTGCATTGGTTTTGTGTACATACAATAGAAGTGAATGGGGACCAACATTTTGCAAAATATCTTTTGTGTTCTGTGGAAGAAAATCGCACAGGTTTAAATGACAATCCAGTACCACAGAAATCACATATTTTTGTTGGCTGACGACAGAAAGCCTATGCATTTTACCACACAAACCTTTGGAAGATCGCAAAAAATTATCTCTGTGATTAACCGAGGTTTTGTGATGTGTACACGTTTTGTCTTTCAAGATAATCTTTATAAAATGAACAGCAGATTGGTTACTTTTGAAGCCGAAATACAATTGGCAGAAGTAAAAAGCTAACAAGATGCTATAAACAGACTACACTTCACTCGCTCGATATCAACATCACCTCCAACATCTCTTTTTAAACTTTATTAAAAATGTGTTCCCTGGCAAATAATCACTCTGTGAATATATCCACATCTACGCTTGAAGAGATTTGTGCCCATGTTGCATTATTTGTGAGCTTTATTTGCTTTATATATCTAATGTCCCTGCCAAAGGAAGTCGCTTTTTTAGCAGCTTGTAAGCAACCGCCATTTTGAAGACACAATAAGGCTTTAAAAAATCACAAGCGGGTTATAATTGGTGTGTTTCATATCATAGAATAAAAGGTTTGGTTTACCACAGACCTTATTTCGGGGGATATACCAAAAACCCATTAAAAACAAACATTTGGAGCAACGGAACTAGAAGTCCAGATATGCTAACTCTCTTCTGGGTTTTGCGTACAAAAATACGTCATCTCTGAGCCTCCCTATAGGGTGAGTAAATGATGACAAAATTTCCATTTTGAGGGTGAACTATTCCTTTAAGGAGAAGAAACTGAGCTCTCATTTGTGATTTTACATCATATTCTCATGCACGCATTTATTTTCTGCAGTCCCAAACGGTGAGAAACGAGAAGGCCGCCTGCGAAAAGATCTGCTCCAAGTGCATGCGGATGACAAATGTTTTGGAGTGAGAAGTGAATCGGGTGGGTTCATGTGGCTGTCGACTGATCCAGCGCTGCTCCCACACATCTGCTTGCTCTTGTCTTTATTTAACCTATGCTTTGTTATTTCAGAGCCCCAGCTTCCCGAGTCACATGATCAGACTCCTCTGAGCCCACGTCAAATACTTCAGAGGTGCAGCTGGAGTTCTCCACCGCGTATGAGGATCTGGAAGCCGTCTGAGCGTGAGGTGCTGTTGGACACCTGCTCGCTGGGTTTCTGTGCTGGTCGGAGAGAAAGAAGAGATGTTTCAGAGAAAGCTAGGAATCTCAGAAGAAAATGTATTGGTTGAAAGTTACACTTGAATGCCCATTTTACGGTCTATGATTTATCATCTACATTGTTGAATGAATAATCATTTGAGACATTACATTTGAAAATGTGTTCCACTGAAAAATAAATTTTTCTGAACATCTCAAGGAGACTCATTGGTGTCTATGAGAAACAATTCAGATATTAAGGCTCATTTTTATTTTTGCTTCTTTCTGTAAAGGGTTGGAGAGAAAGACAAACAAACAAAACAACAATAGGATTGTGAGTTAAAAAGATAAAATCAAATGTGGCATTATAACCCGAGACCCAATGGCAGCCGTATCCAAGGGAAACAGATGGAGTCATAAACATTCATTCGAGCAGATTAACAGAAATGTGCTGTTATTGAAGACATGCATCATGTGATTTCTCCATATGATGTTTCACACACGTACACACAATGTTAATTTTGTCATCTTTGTGGCGACTTGCCATAGACTTCTATTGTTTTCATACGGACAATTTTCTAATCCCTATACATAAAGACACCGCTAATCCTCATACTCTTTTTACATTTTCAAATTGACATAATTTATGCTTCCTAAATCATTTACCTTGTACTGCTCATTGATTTGCATTGTTTTTTATCAGGCTAATGATATCCACATCATTAGATTAAGAGACTAACATCATCTGGAACATTTCTTGCTCACATGTTAATAATTCACATGGTTTTGAAGACATTTTTGAGTTTCTGTATAGCCAAATGAGTTTACTAAATGGGGGCATTCCATAGATTTCTATTGATTTACACACGGCAATATATAAACACTAAAACCTCAACCCAACTCAACTTTTAAAGTGTTGTATTTGCAAAGAATTGTCACAAATAAGGGAACACCAGAGGTCATTTTTGCTACCTTTTGGGAACAAATTTGTGCCTTAAATGTACATTTAGACACTTTCTAACCAAAGTGATGTTCGAGTCCAGTTATACACAGAGTTATTATAGTTTTGATTTTAGTTTTACAAAGATTCTAAATAAATTTAGTAGCAATTTTGGTATATGCGTTTGTCATTTTATAATTGATTTGTTTATATGTTATATAATATTAATTATTTTGTATTTGTTTATATTGTTATAAAAATAAACTGAAATGGCAGTCAAATTATAGAGGAAACATTTCAATTTTTCCTTTAGTTAAGTTTTACATTTTAGGTCAATATTTTATTTAATTTCAATGAACAGAAACGTTTTCAAAGTTTTAATTTGAGTAAACTAAAATAACCTTGGCTATACGATTCATCATTATGTGAGTTCATTGGGATTAAACCCACAACCTGACAGCACAATGCTTTCCCTCTTCGTCTACTTTGTATAATGAATATTTTACATGTATATGGATCAATATTTCGAAATTGAGATTTATAGATCATCTGAAAGCTGTATAAATAAGCTTTCATGTATAGGACAATATTTGGTCCTGGAATCTGAGGGTGCAAAAAAAATCTAAATATTGAGAAAATCTTCTTTAAAGATGTCCATAAAAATGCTGTAGCAAGCAGTTGCTAAGAAGAAACGGGTCTGTTTTAACACTCTCCATCTGCTTACCGCTGTAATCACGTTGTGGAAAGTATATGAACCCAAAAGCAGAAATTCCAAGCTTTACGATACCAAACTTGAGTGGGTAATTCCCAAAGTGCGGGCATCAACGAGTAAAGTTAGTAGGCCTGTTTCTGGGCAAGCGATTTTCCTGCATCCACTCACAGAAATAAAGCTTTTATATATTTGCCATAGGAAATTTTCTAAATATATTCATGAAACATGATCATAACTCAATATCCCTTAATAAAATGGATGATTTTGACCCATGTAATATTTGGTTGGCTATTGCAACAAATATTCCTGTGCTTCTTAAAACTGGTTTGTGGTCCAATTACATTTATTTAGCTGTTTACACACGACTGGTGTGTTTTACATTTTATTTTTTTATAAAGTTTTTCGATTTTGACCAGAGGACTGCACACCGTTCTACAAGATGATGCACTAACTGAGGTTTCATCACATAACAATTACCCATCTGACAGACATTTTCAACTAGAGCTACCAACATTTAAGTTATACGTTTATATTAAACCCATCAATTGGCATCAAACCATGGCACTGCTACGATCAATCTCAGACTTAAAACAGGAAACCAAATCCGTTTAAGAGGTTATTTGTTATAAGAATGCACACAAGTAACATCAGCAAACACTAAGAAAGCATTAAGAAAGTAAATATGCTGATGTGATATTATAAGGATAGAGGTTATTGCCTTTAGCAAACTCTGCTAATTATTTGTGAGATCTGCTCGCAGTTAGCAACTCTTCCTCCTTTCTTTCCCTAATGTGACAGAGACATACAGCGCCGCTCTGTCCCCCGCTGTGGAGTTCTGTTGTAATAAAGAGGCAAACAGCGCTCAAGCTCATTACCCAAATTGTTTATTCAACGTCACCCTATGACTTTTACGCCACATAAAAAACACAACACAATATACGCTGCCGACCGGTGTTCCATTGAATTCCACGGATCACAGAAAAGAGTACGGCAACCTTTCGAGCGCTTCTATTGTGTTTAATAAACGCCAGCGTTGATTTATCAAAGGGGAATTTATAATGAGATTCGCCACGGAGCAAACCAAATGCGGATAAAGCGGGGAATATTGTTGCCCGTGTCCCAGGGGGTTGCATTACTCCAAAATGACACGATCAGACGTGATTGATAACCGGCTAGGACTAAATGTGTTTGGAGTGGAACTTCACAAACAGTAAAGCAAGGAAATGATGGAAAGCCTAATTGTGCCGTGCCCGAATCCGTGGGAGAGCGGTTTACGGACTCAAAATGACTATTACCAGCAGTGATTTTTCTTTTACTGTCACTACGTATTATTGCATTTCGCCATTGCTACGGCATTACCGCCATTGAACAATGATTATGAAGATGCATAACGAAGAGAGATGATATCCTGAGGTCACTAAGGAAACCTAATAAAGGAAGTGGGCCTAGATGTCTATCTGTCTCTGTGCCGCGGGAGCAGACAGACACGGCCGTTTACATTACCTCTTCAAAACATCGCAAATGTCTTTCGATAACATAGTGGTTTGTGTCCATACAGAAGACCATGGGGGCAAATGTTGTTTGCTTGCCAAGTTACGTTCTACAAAATATCGTCTTTCGCGTTGTGTAGAAGAAAGTCATACAGGTCTGGAATGATGTGAGGGCGGATAAACAATGACAGAATTTTCGTTTTTGTATGAACTGTCCCTTTAAGACAGCAAGTAACCAGCCAGAACATCTTCGCAAACAACCCCGCAGCAAACAAGCATAGCATCTTAGCATCACTCATATGAGCTACGTTACCATGGTAACATCATGCATTTCAGAAATGCACCATAGTATCACAGTTGAATTTATACAAGTGGTTTCTGGTATCATTATCTGAAGCATTGCAGTACTGCACTTTTTCCTCAAAAAAAAAATCAACAGGCTAAAAATAAAGATGATGCACACAGTGCTGTGTTATATAGTTATCGTTGTCTGCCTGTGGGTGGCACTGTGTAGCTAAGGCCAAGCACACAGCCTCCAGCATCAATAGCTTCACCTCTCTGGGGTTAGAAAGCGAAACAATAACTCCTGTTTGCTCTAAAGCCTTGAACTAAGATTTGAGATTCCTAGCAGTTGATGTACACACACTGACCTTTATACTGTGTATTTTCACACGGCAACACTGTGTGGGACTTTATGTTTATTGATTTCCTATAGTTGTGAGAACAGGGCCGCCATTAATAATAATCAATGCAAAAACAACCGAGAAGTTTCAAAAGAATGTTTTTGCACCATGTGTGCGACACCCTAAACAAATAACAGATATAAATCAGATAGTTAGTAGTTTCTTTATAAATATCATTCTTACATAGGCTTGAACCTTTTGAACGGAGCCAAAGTATTATATTGTGTTACTCATCCTACGTGATTTATGTCACACAATGAAACCTTAAATAGGATGGCCTGTTATTTTTCTCAGTGGTTAAACTCGGGATCCTGGCAGATGAATTAAGAAAAAAATGATAGAATTAGATTGAATGAGGGATCAGAGTCGTATAAAGCAGAAAGTCATAGAGATGCAAGATGGGCGGGTTCTGTTGATAAATGGAAAACGAAATAAATCTCCATCCGATGGCAAAATGAGTCATAATGAAAAAATGATCCAAATCCCGTCCAAACGCACGGTTAACGCACTCTTCAATATTAAGTTAAGCTAAGTACAAGCCTAAAATCTTTTTAAATGCTAAATTTGGAAGCACAATATTAGTCATAAGAATTTGTATCCAGGAGTTTCCAGGATGTCTCTTAAACATATTTAAATGCTTTATTTTCATTTACTCATCGTGACATTTCAAACCTGTGTGACATTCTTTCTTCTTCAGAACACAAAAGATATTTTGAAGAATGTTGGTAACCAAACATTGATTCCAGATTTCTCAAAACATCTTCTTCTCTTTCACAGATATACTTTTTTAATGACCTGGCGGTAAATAAATGACGAATTCTTGAACTAGATCCTTGAAAATAAATAAACAACAGAGCTATAACGTCCATTACATTACATTGACCATGTAATGTAATTTGCTCTTGAATGTTGAGAGTCTGTTTGAGATAGTGCTTCTCTTCCAAGTAAACAAGTGTAAATATTCTTACTCTAGGGAACGATCTAAGGCAACTGATTGGTCTCCACTGATCTCCATTTAATTTCATTGCCGGATATCAGATGCAAATGAGATCTTGAGATTTTTTTTCATAGGGAAATACAGATCTTAAAGAAAATGTTTTTTTAGTCTATAGCCCAAGTGGCTTTCATTATGATTCAAATAATGCTCACATATAGACGAAATGGACAGAGCCTGGCCCGCATCAATCGTGCCTCTGGACTCATGGCATTTATGGAAATTATGATCATAGATCAATACATCCCGCTTACTGCAACTCAATTCTAATTGATCTGTTGTTGGAGGACGATATACAGAGGGCAAGAAAGACTTTCATAGTCTGAGTAAATTAGCTACTTTATCTTTGCTGCCGTTCGGACAGAAAAACACTACAGAGATTCAGAAAGAAACAAAAGAAATGATTATTTCTTGACAGACCTATGAAAGCCAGAACGGCAAATGTGCTTTAAACTCACTTTGTGCTGGTTTATCACCTAAATCGAAAAGTTCTTTGCCTTTTTCTTGGTTGTTATGAGATTGTCGTACTTTACTATGATGTACTACTCTACATATAAAAATAACGTTTCTTTTTATTTGGGTCATTATTGGGTTGTTCCTATTCTTGAAAAAACAAAAATGGATCTATAACGAACCTTTCCCAAATGCATTTTGAATGCATTTCTTTGCTCTGTCCGACCCTTAAAATGCAGTAAGCATCCTCCGTGCCGGTATAAGACGAAGCTGAACCCTCCCCGTGCTAACTTAAAAAAAATAGCCTTAAACCTGTTGTCCTAACATATCCCACACAATGGTTTGTTGGAATATTATGACTGTTCTTCTTGTTTCATTCCTCTTTAAAGTCCCTGTGAACAGGAAGCAATTGCAATCTCTTTCAATTCCCTATTTTGAAACATTTCCGAGTGAAATGGTATTTCTAATGAGAAAAATAGATGCAATTTTATTGGATTTATAAAAACAGCTGATGCATTTTGAAATTGAACTGATAGCAGACTGACAGTTGAAGGGGAAGAGTTAATGGACGCTCCGCCCAAGCCGTCTAACGTACGTTGTTGGAGATGGATAGTCATTTTCAGATTTTAGTTTAAGATTATGAGGGCACATTCATTTTAAAAAGAGAATGGCCCACATTGATAAACCATTAACAATAAACGCTGCTACATTTCAGAAAAATATGCATTGTTATTTTTAATTTCACTGGGACTTTAAGAAAGCAGTGAAATCCAACCCTGATGAAGGTCAAGACAAAACTGCCCTTCTCTGTGTACCTCAAGGCCAGGTTAAGATGTATAAATAAAAGAAAACGAAATGAAGATGTAACCCTGATAAAAACACCAGCAAATGACACAGTTCTTTAAAATTATATACCATAAAAACAATTGTGATGTGCATGGAAGCTGTGGAGCTAATAAAGGCAAAACAATCACAAATTTTATTCTTGTGTAAAGAAGCCCATATTGAATAGATGCTTTCAGCGGCAGCAGCATAAACAAACATTATGCGGCACAAACTTAACTTCCAGAAGACATCTGCAAATAATCAATAGCTATCGAGTAGTTTTAATTTAATTGAATACATTTAATATACATAAAATATTCATATAATTGAATATATAAATTAAATATAAAATACATTTTTATGTTTTAACAAAACACAGACCTGAAGTAAACTTCGGGCCAGGTAGGCACGTCCGATGAAACCGTCTATAGCAAAACAGACTTCACAAACACTTTTCTCCCTCCCCTTTTCTATTCATAATGACACTTAAGACCTCTCATTCTTTCAACACTTTCTTCCTCTCCTTTCTTCCCGCTTGTGAGTCTCATAACCATTCTTTTATCTCTCCATACAAGCCTTCCATACCCTTCTTCTGAATGCAGAGCACATACAGGGTCATCTCAGACAGCACTTCAAAGACCAGGCCAGGGTCAGCGACGCTTCGGCTTCCAAGATCAGGCATGTGATCCGACTGTTGAAACAAAAAGAAGGAACGTGTCAATCTCATAATCTCTGTCAATATAAGTCTTCTTTTGATGTGCCTGGAAACAGATGACTTTGTACGCTGCCCTGAGAAGTTTGAATGATTTAAGGGCTTAGCAAGACAATCGTGAGAATTCTTTTGTAAGCTCATCTACTGATGTTTGCATTCAAAATATGTATAATAAACTGAACAGTGGTAATATTAGTTAGGTATAGGTCATCCAAAAAACATTGTTTCACCTTCATGTCGATCGAATCGACTCTTCTGTATAACACAAAAGAAGATATTTGATGAAATGTCTTTGTGGATTTGTCTCCATACAATGGAAGTCAATGGGGATCAGTGTTGTTTGGTCATCAAAGTTTCTCTAAATATCTGTTTTTGTATCCTGCAGGTTAAAGAAAACCATATTCCACGGTGTCATGATGATTTTGGTATGGGCTTTTTTGACTTGGTCAGAAAGTAACAACAACTGGTCTTTTAAATTGGGTAGCCAGAAGAAAACCTCCAGAACTCACTTTGATTTAGTTTTCATTTTCAATCTCATCTCTCTCTCCGGTCAGCCTTGACTCTAGGCTAAGAGAGCACATGACTTATGGCCCTTGTAGACCCTCAAGGCTCCTCGCAGGAAGTGTGGCATGGTTCAGATGGACAGCCCTAAGAGACGGGATGTAAAGCGAGAAATATTACTGCTCTGATTTTAAAAGACATCCCACTAGATCTGGTGACACTACAGAGGACAAAATACAGTAATACAAAATAATATAATAATAATAATATAAAGAAAGCTATATGCAAGCATAAATCACGTCACTCCATTGGCGGCTTTTTGAAAGTTTTGAGAAATCAGTTTAAATCAAATGTTTTGCAAACATACATTCTTCACTGCATATACTGTTTTATATTTCCAGCTGCCCAAACCAGTTGAAATGACGTCCAAAGAAATTGGGGTTTTCAAAGGTCTAAAAGACAGCATCGGGTGCTCAATGTTATGATTTCTTCATATAGCAATTTATGGATGAGCGGAACTAATTGTGTTATGTCTCCTTTTGTGATAAAGTTATCTTGGCACAAATATCAGACAATATTTGAAGCAATGTCAGTTGAAATAAATGTCATATCGCAAATGATAATTTTTACTTATCACTGTAACAAAGAGTCAGATACATGCTCAACACATTCTTAACTTCCTGTTTGCCGAACTACTTGTGTGACAGCAGCATTGTGACTACATCCCTATAAAAATCAGAGTATTTAAATCAGCGTTGAAATTTTTAATCTGTACCTGTACAGCGTAAACACAAATAGCCGTCTTTTCTCCATGCGGTCGTGTGTGCCCACAGGATTTGCATAAGGTTACATAAATTGTTATGATTCAAAGCTGAAGAGAACCTGTCTCACTTCACTCCGAGAGGGTTTATTTTTAATCTGAGTAATTGTTTTGAAATTGTTCTTTTGGATGGCGACCAATGATCCAGCGACTGGGTTAATTACGCCTGACCTATCATAAACATGATATAGTGAAGTGGTAGTTTTATCATGCATTTGATATTTCCTTCTGCTGTAGTTGTGTTATTGAAACGAAAAGTCACTTGAAAATAAAACGATTGTGATTCACTCACCTCATCCGCAGGAGATCTGATGGCGTCCCCAGTTGAGTTTCGATTACACTATCAAAAGTTCTGGGTGTTTTCGACACAACAATATTGGACAGAACACACTGTTGGGTTAAAAATTACCCAGCTGCTGGGTTATTTCCTCTCATGGGTGGATAAAGACAACCCAACAATTGGGTAAAAAATAACCCAGCATTGGGTCATTTTAACCCAGCAATGTGTTCTGTTCAATATTTACAAGGCATGGGTCAAAATCAATCCAGCAACTTTTAGATTGTAAACATCAACATAGGCCTATTGTTGTCTAAGATTTTTCTCAGGAAATAAAAACAGGAACAAGTGAGACAAATCCAGGCAGTAAGAAGGTATAAAATACGTAGATTGCAGAGGTAAAATAATTTGGATTTGGGTAAATTTGATGAGAAAAATTTGAGTTCATTTGGAGATCTTCAATGCAATTGACATTTGATTGCAGACTTGACAAATCTGAGCTCAGTTTGAGACATTGTTGAGATCTCTTCTGAAACGAGAAGACTCTCCTCACGTAACTAAAAAATTTAAGAGATTTATCTGTGACTTAATTCTGTGCAAAAAGTACAACTAACCATCGGCCATTGAAAAAGGAAAGAAATCAATTAGGCTGTATAATTCTGTGAGAAGGCCAACTAAAAAATTAAGCAGCGTTGACAGTAGCACGCATCCAGCTGGCTCCGAAAATAAATAAAAAAGTTGGCTATGTATTAAGGCTGGGTTACACTCCACGCATCCGCTAGTGCGCGCGCAAAATAAGACGCCATCACGGTTTGACTCCAGCGAACAGTTCGCGGGGCGTCGCAGTCAACATGAACAGCTTTGAAGAGATTTTGGCTGAACAGGTACACCTGTACAGACATCTTTATGATACGTCTATCAGGACAATGACATATATATTTTCATATGTTTTAATTGTTTGCACTTTGTTAAGCGTAAAATCATCGCTGGAAGGTGAGCTCGATGCGCACACTCAAACGGACTTTTCGCATTGTGATAAATGAACATTGCCATTCAGTCATATTAAACAAGCTTGTTTTTACCCAGCTGTTCCCTCAGCTCGACGATTCTTTCCCCCTGCATGTTGAACTCATCACCATCACCGAGGCAGTTCCTGTTATAACTTGTTTTACCTCCACCCATGTTTGCTTTTGTTAAAAATGTACCTCATAATCGCTGTTAGACATTTGCGGTAATTATCCAGGACATTAGGAACATTGCGCTCACCTCGGAATTGCCGCAGTTTTTCATCGCAGGATTTGTTCCCTCTCTGTTAAATGTTAGCACGTCGTAATGAACTTTAATTAAACCGCTCCCTAAATGAAGCGGAAATTGCAGCATGAGCGAGAAGCGGGCGAGGTGGGAAAAGATCTGTGACAAACCGCTAATTTGATCCATTAGGCACAGGTGTAAATCTGTGCTAATCCTAGCTCTGTCTGGCCAGTGTTTATAGATTTTGGGCGAGAGTTTATTTTCTTTTGTCACCAGGGCAAGTCTTGAAATTAGACTGCTTTGTTTAACCCGTATAAACAAATGACAAGGTAAACAAGTTTTATTTTACTGTTGATATTACCTAGCACATAAAAATAAAGCAGATTGCATTTGTGCCTTGATTCATTAGTTACATCTTTAAAGTTCACGTGGGTTATTTCTACACTGGTGTTATGGAACAAAATTGCTAACAAAATAATGTTTAAAGGGTTTTCTGAACATTGTGTTTACACTTTTTGAAGAAAATATTTTCACAGCCGCACTGCAGCTTTTGCCTCTATATCGCCATCTCTGTTTAAAACATTAAATTGCAGGTTACTTTGTATACCCCTATTTAGTCAAATTAGGGCAAACTGACTTTCTAATCAAACAAAATGCTATTTATTTCAGCTTTATTTGATAAAGCATAAGGCGAGTTCTGTTTTCATTACATTTTTTTATAATAGCCCGTTGTGCTTTTCCAAAGACTTTGGGTATATTTAACCAGTCATACTCCTGTCCGGACGTTTGCTTCCAAGCAGTTGAAGGATAGTAGGTTTGCCTGCTGAAGTAATAAAGTTGATGATATGATTGCTTGTACAGTCTGCAAGTAATAGATCTACACATAACTCCAAACCCTGAACGCACCTGCACCTAACCAATCACTTTGACTTTAATCAGTTGAGAAGAGAGAAGGCCTTTGTGTTAGACATTTAAAGATGTGGTCAAAGACTGTTGTCGGTGCTTAATGGATGTTTTGTCCACGAGTTAGTGATTAAAGGAACGAGCACTGTCATAGCCGTGCATATGGTTCCCCTGAGAGCACACAATGGGCCTTTTAAAAATAATTTAGTCAATTTGGAGGGTTTATGAATTGGCCAGTTTTGGATAATGCTTACAGTGCTTTTGAGTAAAAGACAACTGAATGTTGTCCTACATATCACATGTCATAAAATACATATCATTAATATCACCGATATATACAGTTTAAAGCATCAGTATGTGTATTCCAATAGATTAAACATTAACGACCCAGGTCCTATCTCCCTATAAATAACATGTATTACAAACATTACTGTAGATCAAAAGCATCTCCTGTGTTAGATGCTGCTTCTAAAATACCTCAGGAAAAATAAAAACACCAATTTAACATGGTAGTTCACGCAAAACCTTAATCCAAACATCATTTACTCACACTCATGTCGTTTCAAACCTGTATGAACTTCTTTCATCTGCCGAACACAAAATAATGTTTAACAACCATGTTGGTAACCAAACAACACTACACACTCATTGACTTCCATTGCATGGACACAAAACCGCTGAAACACTTCTCAAAATATCTTTGTTGGGCTTCCAGTAAAAAACAGTTTATTACGAAGGTAAATAAATTATGACAATTCTTTTTGGTGAACTATCCCTTTAAACAAATGCGTCCATTTGTTCTCCATTTAATCTCATTGCTGCATGAATTTTTTTTGAACTAAATGCAATTTAAGTCTAAAATGAAGTCTGATAGTAAACCAGCTGCAATACATCCAACATCTTCTGTCATACTAACCTACTGTACCTAAACTAACCTGTTCTTCTCTCAAACACGTCGGGTTCAAAGCAAACAGATCCAGGCAGTCCGCATGCTGTTTGCTTATGAAGTGGAAATTGGTTTATGGACGGTAAAACATTGCTTGGTACCAACCGAAGGCCAGATTAGCGAATAAAAAAAGATGACAGAATCCTGTCTGTTTACACTAGCTTGTCATATCCCGACACGTCTAAACCTCATCTGCTATAACTGTGTGGAAGAGCACGCTCCTCTTAAACAATGTTTACCACTCAAGCCATGGTTGGTGTCTGTAGAGACTTGTGATGGATAAAACATGGAAGACTGGGAGATGTGTTAAGAAACTGCTGAGAAAAAGGCTGTAAAGTACAAGCAATTGATCTGCACGAAGGCTAATGTGTTAAACATAAGCACTCATGAAAAATGTTCCCGATGAGCAAAAGTACATTTTGTTTTCCAGTACATCAGAATTTGATTTCAATTACTTCGGAAGTCGCAAACAGGCCTTGTGTTTAAATTCTGAAAAGTCTAAATACTCATTATCTTTCTAGATAAAGACAGCAAAGAACAGTGCTATCATGAGGGAAGTCAGTCCCAGTGAAAACCTCCCTGTCATTACAGAAAACAAGAAGTTGTTTCCTCTTTAAACAAACACACTGTTTGTATTAATATATGTTCCCTTTGCCTTAGTGAGCTAAAAGAAAAAAGACAGTTCCACCCAAAATAGGAAGGACCGAAAGGACAGGGGCAACATAATAGCGCAAGGGTAACTTGCAAATCCATCCATGCAAATCTATAATACGATTTTTATAAGCTTCTATAGACTCTTTTCTAGACTTGGAAAGGTGTGGCAGATGCAGAACACCACGCAAAGTCGCTCTTTGTCTAGAAACCTTGACAAGAAATCCTAAGCTCCACTTGGAATGACCAAGTGTGAACACTTAAGAGAAACACCCACTTTGAAATAAAAAAAAGCATTTTCTTGTATATCTTCTGTGCACTACATTACAGTAAAAACAGGTTTAGCACGGTGTCTGGAACACGGTACAAAATCTCTCTTTTGAAACTCATACAGTACAGCACATCTTCAAAACAAATGGCATTGCAGTCTAATTGAAATCAAACCCAATCAATTAAAACGCTCTAAACCGAAGTTATAACCGTGAGATGAACAGTTTGCTGCCACATGATATTAGAGCGGTAAAATGATATTACTCTCCTGCAACAGTACTGTGAAAAAATACTAGCTTTAATCCTGTTTTTGTCTATTATTACATTTTATTAGAGTCCTCGGAGACAAATCTCATAAAATACTAGCCACCTGACTGAAGAAACCAGCGCTTTTTGGAACCCAATCATTCACTGAAACACCTGTGTCCGCAGCGTGAAACGCAATTCTTCCCTCACGCTCAGAAACTGGTCTCGCTACCTTCAACAGCCGTGACGACATTCAAACACTTTCTGAAATGTGATATCTGTTTCTCATATATCTTTGTGGGAATTGTAACCCGAACATAGCGCCTATAATTCAGGAACAGTGGCAGCTTCTTAAAATGAAAAATGAACCGGTTGTGTTGGGTTCTGTCAAACTCTATTGGGTTTGACTTGGCCTCTCCAATTTGGGCTATAATCTGTTGATTTTATTTCTGTTTCTTATCACTGACGTGCTGACCAAACTATGCATATTTTTTCAGATGTTTAAGTTGACGTTCTTATGAGCAACATTCTGGAACATGGTAAGATCCTACAGTTACAGCAAGAAAAGCATTCCCACATTATGACGATATCTCCACCATGGTACCATCTTGATTGATGTTGACATAAAGGAATGTAGGGTCTGCATGCACTCCTCCAACTATCTGCTTCCCATCTATCTGTTTTAAAACGTTTCCCAATTGATTCCAGAAAATGCCTTTTCCAAGATCAGCAGTAGTTTTTACACATATCTTTAAGGTAAGTTTAAGATAACTTTGCTTGATAGGCAATGACCCTGGACAAAGGTTTCTGCTGGACAAGAATCTCACAATAAAACTCGATTATGCTGTCAAGGCCATTAACCGTAGCTGTGGAAAAACAACGTTGTATTTTCTGGATGTTGTTAATTTTTTTAGAATAGTTCCTGCATATAGAGCATAATAATTATACATGACCACCCTGGAGAAACGTTGACAGACCGTGTTGCCTTTGGGAAGATTTGCTTCTCACTTGAAAGTGGCTTTGGCAATTGGTATAGTGGTTCTCATTGCGGTCTGACGAAGTCCAAGAGCCTCAGAGCGGCTTTGTTATACTGAGCACCAGATGACATATTTTGAACAGAAAAGTCACTGATCTCTTCTGTAATTCCCATAGCATTGTTGGATTGTGGTTACTCACATGGTAATTGCCAAATTGTGATAATTTATCAAAGCCATAATCAAAAGATAAAAAGAAACGATGAAGTAACTGCAGTCATTTGGATTTTAAAATGATTTGACTCATCTTAAGCCCAACAGAACTGCGTTCAGTTAATATTTTTGTGGTGCTTAAACTAGCTATTAGATTTCCAGGCCTCACACCAACAAATGGAAGAATGTAAATTGTGTATATAAATATGACACATATAACAACAGAATATTGCCAAATAATTACACACAATGAAAAGTTAACTGAATAGTTTATGTTAGGACCTTTACTATATTTATATTAGAGTGCAGGGTTGATTCTATCTCTAAAAGGTTTCATCTGAAGTCATACCCCAAAGATCTTTCAAACGGTCTCATGATTCAAACAGTCCTAAAGATTTAATGGTTGTTTTGCAGTTTATTTTGGTTACTGAGTAGTTATGCCCACGCCATTAACTTCTCTGGGCTGTGTTTTATGTTTCACACGTCTGTTATACTTGTTCAGATATGTGCCTCATAAACCAGGACTCATCCACTGTTAGACCATTCGCGCTCTCCAATTCGAGAGCATGTTCCAAAACATTTAGATTTTCTCATTACATTTTATGGGGGTACGACATAAACCATAACGTTCACCAAATGGTAAACGCTACCATTAAACTTAATGTTAAATTTTATATGAAAAAATAGGCACAGACACCCCTTCAGATGGCACAGTTGGCATTACCAGTTTTAATGATGAGATGAGATGACCTGGCACTAAAGCGGTAGAGCCAACGTACAGGCAAGTGTTTTGTTGTCATTCTGATTGTGTATCTACTGAATTTTAATGTTAGAGAGAAATGTTTACTATTCAGATGATTTAGTAACTTTGTTTATGTGGTCCCTCTGGCCAAATAGTCGGGGGAAGGATAAAGAATATGTCTGCATAATTTATCTAAAGTAATTACAGGACATGAATGCTGTTTAGAATTCAGTCAAAGCATGGTCTGAATAAAGCTGTCACATCACTGTAATCAGACATATGGGCGTTGAGAGGGCTGAACGGGCGTAAGAGGGTGGAGAGGTTGATAGTGTAATTGGGTCAATGGAACACTTGCCAAAAGGAACATCCAATGTGGCCCTATGAGAATAGTCAAATGTAATTGAAAAATGTCACAACATTAAGAAATTGAATCAGAAGGAGGATTTTTGTCACTAGTTCTCAGTTTTGTGGGGTTTAGGGAGCCTGTAAAAAGAAAGGCTTGCAAGAAAACGGGAGTCTACTGGGGTTAGATATAACACTTTTACCAAAGAAAATATTTCTCATGGGTGATTTGTTTATTCTGTCACAAAACGTAGATTTCACTATAAGACACTATTGAACATTTCCTCTTCTGATGCCCAGGAAAAATATACAGTTATTTCGCGAAAATATATACTACAGTTCACCAATATCACAGAAGCTTTTACAATTGCAAACTGCCCTTATTTTTTTATGAAACATATGAACATATTCTGTCTCTGTCACTTTAAACAGACGAATAAGCTCTTAGCACTACCTCACATCTGTATGTATATTTCACTGGTTTGTACTCTATCTGCCATTACCTATCTTCTTTCTCTTGTCTATTCTAAATATCCCTTCTTGTAAACGTTGTATTTTACATATATATATATATATATATTCTGTGTAGTTTAATTTGTATACACCATGGGTTCTGAGAGTGAAGCAATGTCAAATCCTCTATATGTACGCATGTGGCAGAATTGACAATAAAGCAGACTTTGACTTATGTTGATTAATCTTAATATTTCTGGTTTTATACTTAAATCGTGTTTCTTTTACTGTCATTTTAACTTCTTATGCATGTTTTCTGCTGACATGATTTCTTGTAAATCATTTATATGTGAAGTACTCGGGATGACGCTAAAATATGTGCTAAATAAATAAACTGGTCTCATACCTGTTCAGTTGTCTGATACTGGACCCTGTAATACTCATTTAGGACTCATCTCAGTGAAAGTGCAACGTCCTCTCCGACACACCGATGCTCACTACAGAGTGTGCACTGCACACGAGCCATTGAAGTGCCGAAATCACAGTCAAAGTTACTGACGCTTCCGGTTTCACCCTGGTGCCTCGCGCGCGCTCACTTGCTACACACATATAACAGCCTTTTTCTATTAATTTCAACCCGTGACTAGTATTAAAACCGACTATCTGGATGATGACCGAATGAAGACCTGCCTAACGTTCATGGACTTCCCCAAGGCGTCAGTTTTTACCTCAGAGAGGACGGTTACTCGCACCTGTGCTAGTTGACCAATGACACCTGTTGTCGTCTTGGCGGCTGCTTTCAGAGAAACTGCGATAAAAACAAACTACGAGGAAGGTAAAGTTTTGAATGAAGGAGTAAACATGAAAGTGACGGTAAAGTTTGGGACAACGGGGGTCGTCGTCCCGTGTAAAGACTGTTGGATAGTGCGGGATCTGATCATTCAAGCAACGCAGAGATATAAGAAGATTGTCGAACAGGTAAGTTAACATGTTCACGTTTCTATTGTTTGACAGGGACAACGCGGGTTAGAAACGAGAGATGTGTTCATTTATAAATCCACGATGCTTTGTGAATGAATTCAAAGGTTATTTGCTCACTTTTATGTGTATTATTCCCAAAAAGTACCTGTGGGGAAGTTTTCGAAAGCCTACTATAACGAAGGTTGGGTTGCGCTTGACGTCACGCAGCGTTTCAGTGGCTCATGAATATTAATTAGTTCGTGCTGTCTCATGAATATTACGAGCAGTCCCTCGCCATAGTAAGATTCGTAAACGGGTTTGTCACGTCATGTAATCTCGAGCTGTCAGCAGTAACTCTATTAAGAAACATTCCACAAAGATCTGCAGGTTTTGTTTAAATATTCATTAAGTCTAGACATTCCTGTAATGTTATACTGTGGGAAGAGTTGTGTTTTTTGCCTCAAAAATGCAAATATAATATGTAAGTGTGCTTTATAGGTCTGAGAGTGGGTGGAGATTTGAGGTGTTTGTGAATGAAACTGTTTTATATGTTGAACTACATTGCATGCGGGTTAGTACAGATATTATATATGATGCAAAAATGTTTTTTGTGGTATACAATGAAACTGTACGGTGAAATAGTTCAATGTGCCATTATTAATGGCCTTTAAAAGCTTCCTCTTTATCAAGTTTTAAGTATCTGTTAAACAACACCCGCTATGAATAGCTTTCAACTAGATGGAATGTCAGTATTGAATTGTTCTGTGGTCGTCTTTCTTGAATGTAGCTTTTTGGGTCAACCGTGAAAGGCATGACATGCTATATTAATAAGGAAAAGAAGAAATAGTGTTGGGTTTGATATTTAAAATCATTATTTTCAATCATTATCTAACACTATATAGGCACTATTGGACATTACATTATTATGTAGATTTTTAAATATCTGTACTTGATGAGTGTTTTTACTTTGGAAACATTTTACTTCCCTAGATGACAATGCATATATCATACATTTTACTCCACCAGATTTCATAAATAAATTCTGTTTATTTACCTTTTAATAGGCCCAAATCTAGTACGTTTACTTTTTATCCTTTCCTCAAGAATTTTTCTTTTTAACAGTGTTAAAGTACTAGATTTTTAACATGTAAACATGTACAAATGTATTTATGAAGCATAGGGGAGTAAAAGTGTGACATATGTGGCTTTATAATGTAGTGAAGTAATTTTTTCTAAAGTAAAAACATTCTCATACTTGAAAAATGTACTTTAATAAAAGTAAAGAGCTGTCCACCTCTAAACATTATGTGGTTAAACACTCTATTCTACTCTATTAAAACTTGACATTTTCTGCCTGTGTAAAGCTTTGCATCCATCTAATATATTTCAGATCTTCTATTTAATTTGTAAATGTATACGTTCACCTCCATGAATGAATTTGGTCAAAAGCTCATGCCCATATTAGTCCTTGGTGTGTCCAACCTGTTCCGTTTCTCTTTAAAACTGACTCTCTAGGTCACCTATACGTTCCAATTTTGTTGTATGCACTAAATGCCAGCTAGAATAAAGCGAGACTTATGTGATGAATACAGCCGCGTCATTAATTGTTCGCTATCTCCACATGCAGGTGGCAGTTTGTGTTTGATTAGTTTGGCCTGGGTTCTTGGGCGGTCATGACAGCGCGTTTGGGAGGTTTTAGTGCGCCTTGCTGATGGACATTATCTGCAGAGATTGGCTTTGTGTGATGGGATGGGTCGGTGCCAGGCGTGCTGGGTGGATGGGGGTGCTTTATCTGTTCTGTCAACCCACCTTTCAGGTCTGAAGCATCGCTGATGTATTGAGCCCTTCATCTATGATGCTTCTTTGCAGACGTGCTCTTGGCTAAGATCTTGTGCATGGTGGGATAGCCAGGATACTGAATTTATTCAGTAAAGACATTATATTTCTTAAATATTGAAATATGGCAAATGGCCTTACTGGAGTGTGCATTGCAGTGATTTGCAAAACCATTGTCAGATTTGCTTTGTTTTGCGCATTGGTTACAGAAGACACATTAATGGAAATCGAACCAATGATAGTTGTGTTGCAAACTGCTTAGCTAAAGCCCTTTTCTACCAATTGATCTCCAGTTGTAGACGTTTTCAGCGACAACAACATAAACAAACATTATGTGGCCCAAATTTAACTTCTGGTTGACCTCCGCAAAGAACCAATAACTGTTGAGTAGTTTAATTTAGTCTAATTGAATTGAATTTAGAAACAATAATTATACATTGAAAACAATGAATATACAATAGTACATGATTTTGGGCCAGTGCGTACGATGAAACCGACAGTATGCAAGTGTTGTTGAGATTAGACAGCTATGTTGGAGAAGAAAGTGATCTTTTGTACAGTTTAAGACGATGTAGAATGTTTCAATGTAGTTGGACAGATTATTTTTGCAGGCCATGGTCACTGTGATGTTGCTGTATTTTTAAAAAGTTGCATTAACATTCTTCAGAATAAAAGCGCAACATAAAGTGGATTAAATAATTTCCTTTATCGTCTTCATTTAAACAACATCATTCCTTGAAATGACACGGCTGTAATAACAGACCAAGGTGTGTTGCTTTTTACCCAGTTAATTTCAACGCCTCATTCACTCAGCAGTCATTTGATGTTCAGTGTTAAACTAATTCCACTGGTAATTAAGTGTTTTGAGGATTAATCCAAGATCCATTCCCAGAGTGCATCGCTACATATCCATTAGCACTTTCATTTCAATACCATCCTTGTTGAGTCTTTTCAAGCACAAGCTCCAGAGAAAACGATGGCTAAAGCCGTCCTTCCCAACCTTTTGAATGACACAAATAAGGCCTTTCAATATATTAAAATCATGAATCATGGTTGATCTTTTGCATTGATTTTGTGGTATGGCAATTTTGTATTCTGAAGTAAAATCTGCAAAAAGGTCAAAGTTGTGTGTACATTTACCAATGTTTTTCTAGAGTAAAAGATATAATGCAGGTTATGTGTTGCACTTATACAGGATTTGTTTAGCCAACGTAGCATTTTTACATGTTAAATGATTTAACAGTTTATTTATAACAACTTAAATTTCATTTATTCAATTTTTATTATAAATGATTTTTAACTCAGTTTCCCAGAGCTGGTTGGACCCTTAAGGGCCTTTTGAAAATGAGATTTAACAAAAAACAAAACAACTAGTTGTATCTGTCTAACGTAATAATATTTATGTGTCTAGCGAGATCTGACTGACTGTTCACCATTACCTCACTGACAGCAGAGGAAAACTCTGCTTTATAACGCTGTCTAGTGCCCCTGCTATCCTCTGAGGGAGGCCGGAGAGCTGACTTGGCAGGGAATGATGCTGAGATCACTAAACGTTTGGCATGCTTCCAAGAGCACAAAGCTGTCGCTGTCAGCAGCCATCTCTTCAACAAATTACCCTGGGTCTTGAATGTCATGGCTACGCAACATTCAGTCCTTATAAGGGCCCCTGTTCTGCATATGCTGATGGATACAGTGCAGACCCCTTTTTGTTTTTGTTTTCTTTGCCTTGCCTGTTGTTAAAGGCCATATTTACCAGAAACTGTTCAACACCAGTGTGGAAAAACTCATTCAAACAATTGCACACAGTTAGTCAGGCACATCTGTTTAAACATGTGACGATGTGTTGAGTGTAACTTCGGTCTGTTTAGTAATAATGAATATGGATTATTTTACAGATGAGATTTACCTGAGATGTCTAGTTTAGTCGCTGCTGTCTCAAATAAAACATAGACCAGTTCTCAACCTTTTTGACTCCAAGGCCCCCCATTGCATTCAAAAATATTCAAAGGCCCCTCTCCCATTCACAAGACCTTAATAAAATATTTAACTGGAAAAACATTTATTAATTATAAAAAGGCTGTGGATTTTTTCTTAAATATATTTCAATGCTCATTTTTTCTTATTTTAAAACATTGGTCATCTTGAGGCCCCCTTGGAAGTCAGCTGGGGCCCCCTTTGTGGGCACGTCCCCCCAAATATATATTGCGCAAATATAATAATATAAATATTATTAACATATTATTTATATAAATAATATATATTTCACAACCACCGCAGTTGATTTGAAAAAACTGTCACGGTCACAGCCCTGAGTAGAACTGTAGTAGTTATGTTTTTTTGTCAAGTTGATTGCCATTTGTATTACCATAGTTTTACCATCCATGCACATTTGGTTTTCGATGAATATATATGTGTCCATTTTAACAGTTTTCGCATGAAGCCATATTTAGATTCCTATATCTCTAGATCTGAACCATAGGGCTTAAATGTAGGCGCCAAATTGTTTTTTCAAGGGCCGCATAACATGAACTTTAATTTTTAAATCGAATACCTTCTGTTATCCAGGGTTTTTCCTGGCATTAGGTGTAGGTGGTGCAAACCTGATTTTGTACACACACGCACATTTGGGCATACCGTACCGGTTTTAACACTTTACAGGGTTTAACACTTTACAAACAACGTAAAAAAATAATAATGCTACTATTCAGTGCCTCACTGTTCTGATAATGAAACAGCGCCTCAATTGTGGCGTAATGCCGCAACTGCAGGTCCAAATGACAGTCCATTGAGTTTTTTGTAAAGACACCCGACAGCTTTCTTTAAGTTCATGGAGAAAAGTCCAGTTGCATCCAATTTTAAAAGGAGTACATTTTGAAGGTCGCTAGTGGCAATCTCTGCAAAAATATAAATCGCAAATTAATATTTTTGATTGTATATGCAACCAATTTAGGCGCAGTATGGATACCTGTTAATACATGCGTCGCAGTACTGGATCCTTTAAAGCAGTAGGAACCGATTAGCTACCTCTGTCTGTCACCACTTGTTCATTCGTACGAACAGTTTCTTTCTGTTGTATGCCAGTCAGTGTGTGTAACAGGCTCCAGGTGTGTTCTGTTCGTTCAGAGCCAGTGTTGCTCAGACATTCACAAGAGGCTGCAAACAATCCCATCAGCCCTATCTGACTACAGCACAAACATTTTTCCAGACCAGCAGGGTGGGCACAAACTGTTGCTTCCTGTTGTGACTGAGGGAAAGAAAGCTCCTTACAAAACGTATCAGTCTGTTTCAATCTGAGTTGCATTGAGAGGCAATTTTTCATTGTGGATTGGAGGAACTGACTTTGTGGAGATAGTATAACGTTGTGTTTTAAACAGTTTCAAGTATTTTTTTGAAGTCTTTATGAAGATTCCTATGAGATTAACCTATTGAATTAGAAATTAGATAAAATGATGTAAACATTCACTCATTCTCTCAACAGTGGTTTTGTTGTGGTATTGCTCAGTTAAATCAGGAATGACTTTGAAGTCCAGATTTCACGAAGGGAAAGGCTTTTGTTTTTGGTATGTCAAACGTTACCAACCGAACTTTCAGGAACTCCAATGATAGTAGTAAAGTTGTTCAACAAGTTTGTTCAGTTAGTTGCTAATGGTATTCAAACTATGACAAACCAATCCATCGGGGCTTATCTTATCTTGGTCCGTGTGTACACATGATGGTGTTTGTTCCCACAGTAACTTCCCCTACACCCGCTACACTTCTAATGGTGACAAACGATTAAAATTCATTATTACATAGTTGCATCTAAATTTACAACAGCTTTTTTGGCTGCCTAAGAAATCAATGTGTTAGGTAAACAATACATATAAGATAAATACAATATACACTTGTCGAACATTAGAACCTTAGTTTACTTCTTATGGACAATATCTTCTACTGGAATGATGGTTCCCAATCTTTTAACTAATTTATTAAGTCGCTAGCGGTGGTCTAGTGGAATGTGTGCTGATGAGGACCCATGTCCGAATCTTGTCTCGCGGTCCTGTATCCCTCTCTTTCTCATCCCGTCATTTGCACTGCACTGTCTAGCAAATCAAACAAAACAAATTGTCCTTATGAAAGCTTAGTGGCTAATGCAAACTTTTAGCATACACCAGACTGTAGAGACTTACTTGTGAACCACTGTTTTAGTGTAATCTTAGCTATGTTTTGTGTAGGCCAAATCCCATTTCTACCCCTTACCCCTGCGCGATTTATTACGATTCTCTTTTGGGTAGAGGGGTATGGGTAAGTGCCATGTAGCCCTTCATATGAAGATTTTTCAACATGGCTGCTCATGCGGTTTTAATGTAATCCTTTATTTTTGTCTTTAATAAGGATTTATTTAACAAATAATCATCTTGTTTATGTTAAATTTATGTTGTGTTCGGATTTTTGTCTTGAGTTCTTGAAACGTTTATAAAATGTGGCTACATTTCGCTAACGTAACGCATTACTGATTGCAGGATAGAACCGCAACATATACAACTGCTAAAAAGTCATTGTAACCATGGCCGTCTCCGGAATGCAATCACGAACCAGGAGAAGCAGAACATGCTCCGAGCCTCTGAACTTTTTTTTAAATAAATATTAAATACGATTGATTGTATGATACTACATGCTTTGTAGATCAAAATATATCTCAATGTGCTCCAGTAGCGATTTACAGGAAATCACACCTTTAATTGCCATCATCATTTCCACAGTTTCCATCCATACGTTCATCCTCATGGAAAAAACAGAAGTACCGCTTTTCTTATCGCCTCTCTGGCCTAACAGATACACATGAAAGCACTATTCTAAACATCTATAGCTTCAGAATGATATTAATTTAATCTCTGATATTTTTGTACATCTTTTGATTACAGAATTATTCCAGTCTTGAAATTACACGTGTCCACGGCTTGTTGCTTTGTGCAACCAAACATCCAAACGTGATTAGTCTCTTTTGTTGTTGTCAAAAGGGGCTCCACTAATGAACCTATTGTTTCCAACAGGATGGGGAGTTCCTGGTGCGGACGCACCATGTGGAGTATCTCGACGGGGGGATTCTGGACCCAGATGACATGCTTACAGACCTGGTTGAGGACAAAGATAAGGTAAGCTCACCATGGTTTTCAAGAAAAATCTCTACGTGTTTCAGACATCATGCAATGTCAGCTGTGTTTACCAACAAAATGAAGGCTACATAAATAACATGTGAGTGTTTCTTTGACGTATACTCCATGTTTAATGGCCTAAGTAGAGTTTATGAGGTATATGGCTCAAAACTGCTGATAAGGACTGTCATGTTATTGCGACGTTCCACATTTTTGTTCAAGTGTAACGTGTTTCCTGTTTGGGCAGTCGTAAACAAAAGCAAGTGTAGGAATTACGGCAGAAACTAGCAAAGGCAGTTCGATTCAGTGCGTGGGGTTGTGCCGTCCAGTATGGACTTGTTTAGCCTGTACTCCCTGCTTTAAACTGATTGGTGCACACTCTGATGATGTCACAACGACACTACTTTTGGTGAAGGCTTGTGTGTTGATTCAAAACCAGTTTGACAACATTTAATCCAACAAAAAAGGATTTATGTTATTGTTGTTTCAATTGATACATTAAGCTGGACGTAACAAATGCTCAATAGTTCAGCAGAAGCATAAATATTCTTGTGGTGTTTAGTGCAGCTCTATAATTATGTTTGATTAAGTTTCTTTCATTTGCATTTTAATGTCTTTCTGCTTTGAACAATGGTTGAGTTTACTAAGATGTTAATTGTTGTTCTCGGGGTGAAGTATGGCGCTATTAGAGATGTGGATAAATAAAAGATATTTACCTCTAAACAGCTCTCTAATGGGTTTATATTTGTTTTATTATGGATAAAATTTACAGAGGCTATGCAAATATGTACATACAAACATGAAGCACATTTTCATTATTTGAAGATATTACGGTGGTAATATAGTCATTCACCTAAATTTATAGTCTTCAGTGCAATATGTTCCCTGCTGCTATTTGTATATGCATGGATGCTTTCAGGACAATTATTGTTTGCTGTTCTTTTGTTATGTCTTTTGGTACTGGTCCAGGTAAAGGTACTGGTACAGTAGCTATACATGGCTTTTCATGATTCTCTTCATATAGGTCTTTAGGGTTATTGTTAATTTTGTAAAGAAAAATTGCAGTAGCCTCCACGCCAGCAGCTGTCAATCTGCCCAAAAAAACACCTTTGAACGTTTCACTAATAAACCGAATGCCATTTTCCGATGTAAATTTTCGGTTGAATAAGGAGAATGTTTTCTCAATGCTATCAATTCTCCATAATATTGCATTTCAAATGCATCTTTCTCTTTCATCCAAAATGCGTTTTCTTTCTATTTACACTGAAAAACAATTTTGGCAAAGCGATTTTTCACAGACACCGCCTCCATTATTGCCCGTTATACTGCAGAAGCCCTTTAGTCTCCGTTATGATAATCTTTATCTTCCTTTCCAAAACACTCCACCGAGATTTCACTGTTAGTACTGCATGCTAATCAACTTTAATACGAAAGTAGCGCGAGGGAGTAGCAGCATCTTCATTAGACCGTTCCTCACCTCCTACAGAGGTTGAATAGGAGTGAAGTTGCCATGGCGATGAAATTGTATTTCAGCCCCACCCTTACTCCGATGCCTATTAACCCCCAGCAGGAAATGATGGTGCTCGGTCTGACCCCTGGGCCCTTCCCATGAATATTCAGGATGGGATGATGAATGACACTAATGTGCCGAGTTGCTGTAGTCGGGCCCCGGTAGACCCCTGGAGAAGGAAAGGTCAGGCTGTGAGGATTCGCCACACTGTTTCCTTCAGTCAATTAAACACTTAATCACTACGTTTCGTCTATTAAGCTGCTTTTTTTATTTCTTGTGCTGGTCTTTTGAAATGATACTCATTTCAGGGTTGATTATGGTGCTCTTTGGTGTCTCTTTCTGTGATTAGGTGTCTGATGGAATAGTTCACCCCGAAATTAAAATTCTGTCATTTATTACTTATTCTCATTTCTATCCAGCTTGTATAATTAAGAAAAAATGGAACACTAAATATTGCAGGCTGTCAAACTCAAAAATGTTGTTGATGCAACTCGTCCACTGAACTTATAGGATTTTTATATAATTTGTTTTGGCCCTAAAGTCATATCATCATTTGCTGAAAATCTTCTCCTATACAAGCGTTAAGATGTTGTGTTCTTGTCACTCAATTTTCTTAGTATTGAAAGTCGGGTTTGATACCCAGGTTACACACACACACCAATAAATGTATACCTTGAATGCACTGTAAATCCTTTGGATAAAGGTGTCTGCCAAATACATAAAACATAAATGTCAGAAGAATGAAGAATAAAATATCCTCTGGGTAAGCTATTCCTTGAATTCAACTAAATTAAAATATCTAAATCGAAAACTGATGATAGATGTTGAACTTGTTGATGCAGAAACTACCAATTCAGGCTCAATTTTTTTTGTGCATTCCAATTGATATCAATCAAATTGTACTTAGTATGTTTTGATTTAAGTCACAATAACAAAAAAGTACAGCTAACTTACACAATATAACACAATAAAAACAAAATAACATCATAAAAAACATAATTTTTAAACATTTTTACAAACGGTGTTCTCTCATTTTGGAATCAATCTCATCATACATTGGCATTTAATTTTTTCGAAACCTCACAATGTCACTTAATGGGCCGAATTGTTTTCGCTTATAATTAGTCCCACACAAATTTGCATTCATCAGATCGACGTCAACCACCAAAGATAAATGTTCAGGAACTGTATATATTGGATTTCCTAAATTATCATACGGACTATAATGTAGACCATTTCTCGCCCAGATCCTCAAACTCATTATCATGCGTTCAGCCATTCACCCATAATAAACCATTCTAGGTGATAAATGGTGTATTTATGTATAACACTTACTCTTAAATTCGGATAATGACCTCAACCACATACAAGACTGTAGGTCAACTACTAGACGTTTTTGAAGATTTCTCTATGACTTTTTTCTGTAGAACATAAAAGGAGATATTTTAAAGAATGTTGGTAACCAAACAATTGAACTTCCCCTTTATTGTAGAGTGTTAAACACTACCTTATTTTTGGCTTCATTGTCAAATGTGGGCATCAATTTTTAATTAACTGGTTTAGGAAGTAATACTACGATAAACAATGACATTATGTTGTGTGCTTTTGATCTACTGGGAAACTTTGGTAAACATTTTCCTATCTAGCACACAAGGCCCCGAGCACAAAGCGTGGACCAAACAGTAATGATTTACTAAGCCTGGTGTTGAAAACTCGACTTGCCTTCACAAAGCCCAGACCTGAACCCCAGCTGAACATCTGTGAGATAAATGAGGATGCCGACTGCGAGCCAGAACCATCATCGTCTTGACATCAGCGCCTGACCTCACTGATTCTCTTGTGTGTGAATGGGAGCAAATCTCTGCAGACGTGTACAAAAGCCTCCTGGAGGAGTTGGCCAATTGCTTTGATGTTAAAGGCTCGACAAGCACACGTGTTTGTCCACATATTTTTGACCATGTAGTTCATAGTTCTTCCTAATTACGTACTGTGAAGCTTTAATCCGCAACTTTTGCTTCTCTATCGCCATCTCTGTTTAAAACATTCAATTGCAGGTTAGTTTACAAACTTATATTTACATTAAAAATAGGGATGTACACAAATGTTCAAATATTTGATCCGCAATAACTATTCGAAAATTAAAAATGCTTTTAGAATATTCATATTTTTCCTAGGTGTCCCTAAACCTTTGTTCACTCAGATCGCAAGCTACTTAAAATATTTTAAGTTTACACACCGGATGCCCCGATCGCGTGTTATGCTTCAAAACTGGTGAGCCACAGAATTCATTAACATTACTTGCATTAGATATAAAAATACCAACGTAATATTAAGGATATAATATTAAATTCCCTGTTTTTCAGGAAATGGAAAAAACAATGTCCTTTTGTAAAGAATAAATACTGTGTTGTCAAAGTTAACAAAGCACTTTTTAATACTTTTTTTTTGGTTAAACATTTGCAAAAATAGGTGACAAACATAAAGGGTGACTAAAAATAATGGTTAATTGCAAAAAAAAAACACAATAAGGAGGTTTCAAAAGGACAGCTTCAGTGATATGAAATACTTAAATTACTTAAAATTGTGTAAATTATCATTCATGGATTCCTATCAAACTTCAGACGAATTTACGAACACTAACACTTTTTCTCCCTTATTCTTTCAAGCGGCGGTCATCTTCGTAATGTTTTGAACCATGAAAACAGGCCTAATGAATTTGGGATGCTAATTAGCACATATTTAAGTCTTTCAGAATGAAACGACTGTTGTGTTGAGTAATTCATATTATTGTTGACCACAATTATTATGCAGATTTTACTGGTTCTGCTCTATAAAAATACAAAATATACGGCTGGCTGGCACATGTTCTTGTCAATAGTTAACATCCGCGGTATCCTGCTGATTTTGAAACGCTCTTTTGTTTTAGATTTCACGTCTATCATTTGTTGAGAGCAAGATCGTAGCATGTGAATATCGTCTGATTGCTAAAGCTGCTGAAAGTTTAACTGCTGGCTTTCTAATTTTGCCGGCGTAGTTAAACGCTATTCAGCTAATATGAGCCACGGGTTCATTGGATTGCATTGCAAATGCAGAAGGATGATTCTAATAAAAGAATTTTACAATACATAAAGAATTTGATTGATTACGGCCATTCAGACACTGAGAAGAGAGCAGCGGGAAGTCATTTTTACTGATGAGGATTTTGTGCCCCAGTTCGATGCCAGAAAGTCGCAATTTTCGCTCTCATGTATGAAGAGAAAGAAAGTGAGGGGGTCTTGCAAAGTTGCGTAGTGCTTGATAGTCGATTAAGTCCAGCCTCTTAAGATTCAGGTCCTAGTTCATACGACTCCGTACTTTAATGTATGTAAATTGATTTCCTGAGAACAGTAGTAGTGCATGAGGTATCATTTAAATCGGTTGCGCGAATGCTGTTTTTCAGACTAAAAATAAAACAGAGTCTTGACTTGCTAACCAGGGAGACCCTCATGACACTAAACATGAATATGCATTGTTGTAGTGATGGGAGGGCTGGTGTTGTCAAGAACATGTGCCAGCCAGCCGTATATTTTGTATTTTTATAGAGCAGAACCAGTAAAATCTGCATAATAATTGTGGTCAACAATAATATGAATTACTCAACACAACAGTCGTTTCATTCTGAAAGACTTAAATATGTGCTAATTAGCATCCCAAATTCATTAGGCCTGTTTTCATGGTTCAAAACATTTCTGAGAGCATGGTTTGCTTTTCCTGCTGGATTCTAATGTTAGCAGATGAAAAACACTGCCGTATCATTCAGGTTGAATCTCAATGGACAGTCGTCTGTTTCGCATTCTTATTCCACGTGTTCGGCTTCCATTGATTTCACAGCCTGGGACAGTATTTCAGTTCTTGACTACAAAAGGTTTGAGAACATGACGTATGTGCCAGTTGTTTCTTTTTGAACTCACTGCTATACATGCACAGTGAAAGGTTGTTATTTAATCAGTCGATTAGCACTAAACATGGCGCATCATGTCACAAAGAAGCTTTTGAGATGAAAGGCATTGATGTGCACAATGTGAGACTCATATTGTCTGGACTTGTTTAGTCATGTGGTTTGTAGATGTTTTTACTTTTATAGATTGTCTGTCAGTATGATTTTTTTTGTAGGATTGTACAGTTTGTTTACCTGTTGCTTGTATGGCATTCTTTTGTAAATGAATACTTGTTCATACTATGGTTCAGTGATATGCACTGTGAAAAAAACTTTGACTTCATAAAATGTTTAAGTTAAATTAAATTAGCTTTTTGAATAAATTAAACAGAAATTATAATGAAATTACTTAAAATCTAGTTGTCGAATAAGTCATTTCAATGAAATTAAGTTCAAATGACTCATAAAGCTATGTTATTTAACAATTAAAATTAATTAGTTCATACTTCAAAGGTACTGTGTATTTTGGGTAGTTGACAAATATACCTTACATGTGTCCGGTGTGACATCAAAATTTAGAAATCAAACAGTTTATATTAATAATATTTATTAAATAAAATAGCAAAAGACATTTATCTTCATTGTTTTTTCGTCTAAGTGTTTTAATTGAATCAGATTGTGCAATCGGAATGTAGTGTTTACATGAAAGGTACATTTTTTTTTTTTAAAGATTTTTTTGGGGTTTTTGTCTTTATTGGACAAACAGTTATTTTTAGAGAGGACAGGAAGCGAAGTGGATGAGAGAGAGTGGGTGGGATCGGGGAAAGGACCACGAGCTGGGATTCCCACTCAGGTCGCTCGGGAATAACCGGTGCCATATGTCGGAGCACGAACCACTCGACAATCGGCTCAGACACAAGAAAGGTAAATTAAGTGATCTGATTGATGTGCGTGTTTACATGTCAAGCATAAAATCCGATATAATCTGCTGACATGCGGACATGCGCAAACCTTTTCAAGTATATGTACTTTGAGTGTTTTTACTTTGGAAAAACATGATTGCGCCACATTATTAAGCATATATCATTATGTATCCTAAATACGTTATAGTTTTGTAAAATAAAATAAAATACACAAAGTTCTTCACTGATCAGGAAAAAGCAGGACATGTATCACAAATAATAAATAGGGCAAATACAATAATTGGACACAAACAACAGTTAATACAGCGTTTATTTGATTGTTTTATGGAAATTTTGAAAGATCTAACCCATCCTCTTCATTCTATGCTTCTACCTGAGCGGAGACTAAATACCCCTTTGGCTAGAAGAAATGTATATAAAATATCCTTGGTTCCAATGGCAGAATATTTTTTAAACCATATAACCATATAACTAAGAAATTTTATTGAGTTGTCTGATTTTATCTAATTTTGTGTTTCTGGAGTCATGTGTACTGTTTAGATCTATGTACTGTACCTATGCCACCAGTCTCATAGATCATATTCCGTTCTGTGACAAATAGAATGGACAATAAAGTTAATCTGATCTGATCTGATCTGATCGGTATCGGCAGATACG
The DNA here is from genome assembly GCA_029783895.1 of Triplophysa bombifrons. NCBI lineage: Eukaryota > Metazoa > Chordata > Actinopteri > Cypriniformes > Nemacheilidae > Triplophysa > Triplophysa bombifrons. The sequence goes on from CM056452.1 coordinate 27,981,352, forward strand.
CACAATTCAGGTATCTGAATCGGATCATAAAGGAAAAACTGGGATCACCCCTAGTTTCATTTGTTCCATCTTCTTGAGTTTGTTTTATAGATGTAACTTTAATCTTTTTACTAATCGTACATCAAACTTTTTTGGGTGATATGTTGTCTTGTTGTTCAATGATTCCTTACAGTTTCTCAGGATAAGACTTTGAGAACAGCATGTTGTAAAATCATTCAGTTGGTTTCACGTTTACAGCTCTCACAACATGTTATATGATCTTATTTTATAACCATACGTGTTAAAAAGTCATTTACTGGTACATGTTGTTTGGCCATGTCCTTTGTTTCAAGTAAATTAGTGTTCGCATTTATTGGACGACCTGTGTGTAGTTTAAATTTCTTTGGGCCTTATTCCAAATAACCTGCTTAAAGGGATAGTTCATCCAAAAATGAACGTTTGTTCATGAATTATGCACCCTCATATTGTTCCAAATGATTTTTCCGCAAAATACAATATTTTGAAGAATGCTGGTAACCAAACAACACTGAACCCCATTGACTCCATTGTATGCAAACAAACATTTCTCAAAATATCTTTTGTGTTTCACCAAAGAAAGTCATATACAGTATTTAAACGAAATAAGGGTGAAATAAACATTTTCCTCATTTCCTTAAACCTCTCTCTCCATAGGTTATATTAAACCTTGCAATCTGCATCCAAAATATCCCTTCAATTTCCTTTTTGTAAGTGTTAAATCAAAGTTGCAGGCTGCCGGCGGAGCTCCTTCATGTCTTCATCAGGCCTTGCGCTCTCAAAAGCACTTGAGTGACTGCTTGAGAGCCTTTCCTGATCCTCGACTCACCCTCTTCACTCATAATTTGCTAACCCTCCGCAAAAGCATCAAGTCACACATCAAGCTGCTTTCGAGAAGGTTACGGAGTCAACCGCAACGGATAAAACTAATAAAACGCATTGTGCCAAACACTCGGCTGCAATTAAAAAACGTCAACCCACACCTGGGTCCCCACCCCGTCCACCAATCAGCAGTCATCACGCCCTTCATTATTATTATTATCAATTTCCACAGGCGCCCGCCACGCTAATTAATTGTCTTAACGAATGGGCCTTTGTTGATGAGATGGTAATGAGTCTGAATAGGGCTCTTGAAATAGACGTTGTTCGTCTGGGAAACACACGCTTATCAGATATGTGCTGTCGCCTCCCATTTCTCAAAGTACGTCTCGAAGCTGTGATGGATTGTAATTATGTGTCTCTCATGTTCCGGCACAGAGTAATGATTTTTGTAACAGGGGTATTTTACATTTGATCAGAGGATACCTAGAATGTTTACTGTCTTGTTAAGTAAATTGTGTATTATGAGTCCCAGTCTCTGTGTGTTTTATATTCATCTGTAAGGGACTGGTGCCGATACGCTCATGGTTTTTGAGGCCTTACCTGATCTTTGTTGACATTTTCTTCTGTACTCTTTATGTCCTTTAGCAATTAACAGATGGCATAATCTGACAGAAAAGAACTATAATTTGTTATAAATTATCCTATAAGAAGTGATGTATGTGCATGTTGTACTTAAATTTTGTCAACTTTTAGGAGCAAACTAGGACGACCTCAATGTTAGCAGAAAGTGTTTTTGTGGTATCCAGCGTTTAAAAAAAAAAAACAGGAAATCACAAATCACAGGATCTGTAGGTTACATTTAATCTTTCAGGCTGGTCTATAGTGAATGTGTATGTGCCCTCTAGTGGTGCCAGATTTACCAAAGAGGGTAAATGTTAAGGCAGGGTTGATTTATCTCACCCTGATAAGCAAGCAGCACTTCCTATTTTTAGACAGAGTTTTTGTTTTAGTGGATTGGATATTGAGGTTAGCATTTTAATTGGTTATTAGTTTATTTGTATTTTTATACTTTTTATTATTTTATTTTAACAATATTGTGCTACTGGTGCATAAATGGTCTTGCAAAATGGTATATGAGACTAACGTAAAAAGTAAAACACTTCGATCATAATATACCAGTAGGATTCTTGTGTGCATTCCTGGAGTAGACTACAGTTCAATACAGTGAGAAAGAAAAAACATTTTAAGGACTTTCCTGACACATCTCCAAGTAATAACATTAAAAGTTAGAGAGCAGATGTAATTTGTGTGGGTGTAGAGGGAAGTGGTATTGGATAGACGGATGATCAGATTGACCCCGATGTTTCCGCCTCGTTGAGCCTTGCGAGATGCCCGATTAGCACCTTTGATTCCTCCACAGGAGCCTGTGAGCTTCCCTTTTTCTCTCTTTCCGCTTTTATTTTCCTGCAGGTCAGACTCCAGGAACAAAGAGGCCAAACATATAAAGTAAGACAGCGACTGGCTTCCTGCTACTGGGATGTCAAACGCCTTGTAGTCAATTTGTCTCAAGCTGAGCATGTGTGTGTGTGCGTGACTGTGCGTGTGTCATTATATAGCTACTACTATTATATAGCTACTACTATAGCAGGAGTCTTATAAGCAAAAAATAAACATCTTGACTATTTTAGGTGTCAGCACTGCTCCAGAAATTGCAAACCGGTGTCAAAGTGGCACAATGTGTTTTGGCCTCTGTCCTGCTGACAACTCCAAAAATGTGTTTTAATCCCCAGTTTCCCTCTGGATGTATGTTCCAACCTCTTTCGAAAATTCTCCATCTTTTATTATGTTTATTAATATGTTTATTACTTTTTGCGTTTACATTACATTTATTCTTTAGCAGACCTTTTATCCAAAGTGACTTTCTTAGGAGCCAATAATAAACAAAGTACACAAAGTAAGTTGGAATAGAGTTGAAGCTGATGAGAGATGATAAATGCATATAAATGGTGCATATTAAATAAAAAAAACGTTAAATGTTTTCATGTTTCTTAGTCACTTTGAATAAAAGCATCAGCATCTTTTAATTTTAGTAAATGTAATATAATTCAATTGTTTTTCTATGTTCATCTAAATGATTTATTTATATTATACGCGAACGTTTTATTTTACTTTTTTAATATTCTTTATAAATGACCATAGATGTTATTAAGTGTGATTTTTACAGTTCACGGCATCACCAAAACATCCTTGTCACAAAAAGTCACATTTTCTTTCTCACAAATTACCGTGAGTGACATTCAGCGGTGGTGTGAACAGAGATCTTTTCTTCTCATTCTCTCATTTACACCTGCGTATTTCCCGCTGCTAAGAAGCGCAAACGAAACATCACAGTGAACCTCTCCACCGAAATTACGTTCGCACACATTCAACATGTTTCCTAACCAGCGTGGCAGCCACAATTCTCATAAACCCCCTGAAGCCCAGATCCTTATGGAGAACGCCCCCCCTCCACAAACACTTCCATCCACTTCTACACACGCTTTGATTTACTGCAGGTTCCAGTAAAATGCAGCTGGGCTCGCTCAGCACACCCCGCGACCTGACGGGTCTTATTATTATTTATAAGCGCTCATAAAGAGAAGGGGTAAATTTGTCATTAATCTTGCACACACACTGCCGGCCCCGGGGGGATTTGGGCGCATTGTGTTTCCACAAACCAGCCTTTGCGTTAAAAAGACTGCTCATTCATCAGGAACGTCATGGGGACAGATCCGTCATGTTTTTTTGCCTTTTCTAACGGTGTAATAATTAGCTCTCTCTGGCGCTAGGCTAATGCCAGCTGCTCTCTTTTACCCTGTCGTAAGTCCCCCCCACCCTCTTCAGTGCCGCATTTACCCCCTTAGAGGCACCAGAGGGGCCTGACGCTCAAATGGAAGGATTGATTAAGAAAGATAGCGGGTGGTGGGTACCTGTGGAGCCCTGCTGCCACACAAACCATTTCCTGATTTACCGACCAGCTCTCAGTTGTGTATTATCCAATGTTGCATTCACCCCCCCCCCCCCCCCCCCGTATGAAATGTATTGGGGTCTATTTCTCCAACTTTGCTTTGGGAATTCCTATCATATTTACAGTAGGATGCAATCCTGAAGGCCCCTAATGGGTTTTTTTGGGGGGGTTTACACATTTTAAACCTTTACTGTAATATATTTGACTAATGAATCAGTAGTGGACAGTTAAAAAAGTTTTAAATGAATTGAAATTGAAAGTTGTGTTCCTGAAGATTGTATCCATAGGAATTCAAAGATTTTCTAGGATGGAGTTGAAATAACTTTATTTTGACATTTGTTCAACAATCAGCATTAATTTCACGCCAAGACACATTTGCTGGTATCTGAAAACACAAATTACACACAACACCATTATTGACCGTATTTACTCGGATGCTTCCACGATTGGATCTCCCTCGGTTTATTCATTTGCTGACTTGATAAATTAAAGACAGTTTTTTCCATTACAGTTTGAACTTCGTTCAAAGTTCAGGAGATGAAAAACACTGTATTTTTTAAATGATTAAACGCCGTTTATCTAACCAGATTATGTTTTGTATTCCCAAATCAAAGTTCAAATCTAGGTTTGGCCACGTTTTTGCTTTGTGCAGCCGCAGACTTTGGACTCAACTCTGCATTTCTATTATAACTGACCCATCTCTTTCTGTGTTTAAGTCTGAAATGAAAACTGAGCTGAAAATTTCAACAAACGACTCACTCCCCCCTCCCTAAAGAGAAGCACTACGGTGGCTGACACAGGACAAAGAGTGTTTTTCCACCATCGCGCTGAACCGTTCTAATCACAGTTGAATCTTTAATGACGCAATATAAATAAAATCGAAATTGACATTTGAGAAGTCCTTTTTAATACTTTCAATTGGTAAAATATTAGCAAAACCAACATAAAATCATCAAGGGTGACCGATATTATTAATACTTTCTTGTAAAAAATAAAATCTGGAGAAACCGTGTTCCTGTCAAACAGTGATGACATAACTGTGGTATATAGCTTTTAGTTTATATGGTACCCAAAAGTGCTTCCTTAGAATACAACGGTACTACTGAGGACCATGGATTTATGAACCATGGCTTTACCGGATTAATATACAAATTATAATTAATTATGCAAATTCTAATTAATCTGTCAAAGTCAATACTCTTACCAGACGTTGCGCTAGACCTTTTTAAGTGGTAACGCTGTTCTTGTGTTTACTCTCGGAACTTGCTGTATTTGCTGTAACTCCAAATTCCCAATAAAGCCGCTGTTGTTTTATTTACACATTTAATGTATTTGTTAGCAGACATAAAATAATAATTATGGACAAATGTTTATGTTCATATGTCAAGTAACAAATGACAGGGGCTTTTAAATGGTGTTTTAGTCACTCAACCACTCACAAAGTAAACTAAGGTTTGGTCATGAATGTGCTGCTTCTGGCGCTCACTGAACAGATAAGACACCAAGAGAGACATTTTCCACCCACAGACCGTTAAGGTTTATCCAAAAAGACGAGAGTCACTTTTCTATGGGAAAAAACTCTGTAAACACTGCACCACTGCGCATCTTTGTGTATATGTGGCACGCAAATGGAGATGGTGGTCTAGTGGGTTAAACCACTGAACTGATAAATCAAAGGTTGCTGGTTCGATCCCAGCAGCCAGCACCAGTGTGTCCTTGAGCAAGACACTTTACTCCATGTTGCTCCAGGGGGATTGTCCCTGTAATAAGTGCACTGTAAGTCGCTTTGGATAAAAGCGTCTGCCAAATGACTAAATGTAAATGTAATGCAACGCTGATGCATCTGCACCACGAATCTCCGCTGACCGCGCAGGTTTCCTAAACGGACCAGGCATTGTAAGTAAGCTAATGAATGGGAAACACACATCCCTTCGTGAGCAGGGGTAGTAGCCAACGATCACACTCTAATGAAGGGAAGTGACAAAACGAGGAGTTGTCAACCAAAAAAAATTGCCCGAATTGAAATCCGACAAAATAACGGATGGCCTTCAGATTTTTCAGTCACTGGTAAAAAGAATACGTCAATGATGGAGAATTTTCGGTTAATGCGACCTCTGACTTGCTGTAATAAAACCATGGTAAATCTTCCTAAAGCAGTGGTTCTTAAACCTTATTTTTTTATAAGGCCCCTTTGTGTAGAGTGCATGGCTTTGTGGCCCCCCCAAAAAAGACATAAACTTGGAATTAAACCAAAAACATATTCAGCTATACAGTGCTGGAATTTTTTTGGTTGGTGGTCTTATTTTTCTGATGTTTGATAGCATAACATTTGCGAAAATGTTTTCCATTTCATAAAATGCCACAAAATCCTTGGCCCCCCTGGATCCATTTTTTGGCACCCCAATTTGAGAAGCTAAAGTAGAACCCTGGTAACACCAAAGTGGTGTCTCTTTGGACAACTTAAGTCATGTTCTCTCATTATCTGACACTTACCACTGTGTTAGCGCAGGTTTTTAGGACTGGGCCCTAGTGCATATGGTAAATGTAAGTGTGTATGAGTGTGTGTGAGAGGAACAGACGCACACAGTGTTTGATTAGCAGGGGTCAGGTGTCACATGCTCTCAAAGACTGAAAACGAGGTGCTTCATTTCCTGTTCCTGTTCACAGGCCGTCTATGTGTCTCCAACACTATATTTGAAAGGAATTTAACTCCCATTAGGAGTGTTTTTATGTGTGTGTGTGTGTGTGTGAGAAAGAGTTTAATCAAGTGAGAATGAAATACATGGGAAATAAAGTTGATACTTTGCAAATATGAGCAAATGTCAAGATATATTTGCTGTGTTTTTTTCACCGTTGCGACACATTTTATACCTTTTGCATGTCGTTGTTTTTGTCTTTGGCTGTAAGCTCTCAGTCTTTGTGTTTTGGGGTCACACTGCACCCTTATTGGCGAACGCCGTGACCCAGGTGTGCAATTTTAAGAGGTTATCTCACACATCTGGAGCCCATGTTCATCCCACAAATGGTGGCCCATCACGGATTAGTCCGGCCTACGTTTAAATCCACATAATGCCAATCTTGTTTAAACAACATCACACATGTTTACATTCCATGGACTTTCCCTGTGTGTATGCATATAATAGTGTTTGCGTGTACCGAGCGTATTTGTGAAGACCGGGTCACGTGAATATATTGATGTTGATGTTCCACGGTTGGGGGATCATGGTGTGAGATTTGGAGGGACTTTTGTCAGGTTTATTTGTCATTTGGTGTGAGACTGGAGTGAAACATAAGGTGGCGAGAACATCAGGAGCTAAAATAAATGAAGCAGTATTTGGTATGAGAAATGAAAGATGGTTGGTGGTTTGGGAATGAGAGGTTAAGCGTTGAGTAGCTGGCCGTGTCTAGGCAACGGACTGGTGTTTTGATATCTTAAGTGTGTCTATACTGAAAGTAAAGCAATTAACATTCGCTAAATTAGTTATTGAATAAAATGCTACCCTATTTTCTATACATTTCTAATATAGTGACTTTAAATTTGTAGGGGTAAAACGATATATTGTGAAAAAATATGTATTGTTAAGCTACAGTATGATACATTTATCTGTTTAATCCTATTGGTTGAGCTGACAGCACATGACATGCATCAACATATATATGATGTTTTAATGTTTTTATTTAAAAAAAATAATGTTTTTAAATAATTGTTTTTAAAATATAATTATGAATGTTATTGAAAGTGCAATTTGACAAAAAACTAATCACTTTGTCTAAAAACAAGATGATATCTTGACTCTTTCACCGCCATTGACGAGTTATCTTGTCATTAAAAAAAAAACGGTTCAATGCCAAAGACAACTTTTTACGGCAATCAGTGATAGTAATGTTTTACAGCAGTTGGCGCTATTACACACCTTTGGGAAAAAGTACAGAATCACAGAACCTAGAAAGTATATGTTTTAGCGGTATTTAATGATTGTTCTGAGAGTAATCTTTGGCAACTTTTTTTTAAAGAGGCCTGGCCGCCAGATAAAAATGTTTTATCTGGACATATGCACTTAGCATTTACAATCACAACACACAATTATGCACACAAACTCATTCCTAATAATACATTTGACAAATGTTTTATAACTGTTCTCCTTAGAGTAATCTTATTCTCCCCTTTAACACTCAATATCGTAAATCTGATGGAGAAAAAAGCTTAGAAACAGATGCGTCAGAGCCTGTCGTGACCCTTGTTTTGATTGACACAAAAACAGGCACCGTCTCTCATTAGCATTCAGGTGCAACAGGTAATAGATTACAGAGGGAAGTGACATTAGTCGACATTATTTGACATCATGTTTTCTAAGGCCAATATCGGCGTATCAGGAGAGAGGGCGAGATGACTGCCGGCAGGGATCCAAATCAATTCACTTGCTTAGAAGAAAGTGTGCCGACAGAGAAGTTTTCTGCTTACAGTGGACCGAAATGGCACAACTGAGACGATAAAAAACATAAAGAGTATGCAGGTCTAAAACAAATGATTTCAGAGATAAAGTAATCTGCATTTGGGTGAATTTGATTCGAAATATTGAAGTTTAATTGAGATCTTCAATAATATTGACTTTGGATTGCAGACTTGACAAATCTCAGCCAAGTTTGAAACATTGTTGAGATCTCTTCTGAAACTCTAATGGATACATTTGTGAGATTTCTGCTTCTGTTTCCTATTGCGAGAAATATCTGAGATGCAGATGAGACGGAAGCTAAAGTTTCTGTTTGCTCTGCAATCTGCAGACTTGATGTTTAGGAGACATAAATGAGAAAAATTTCGGTCTTATGGTTACGTAGTGTAAACTGCTCCATTGTTTACACTGGGAACAGTTTATTGTTGTTCATCCAACCAGGCTTGTCTCTGTCGGTCGAAAAGAGGTGATAGGTCTGCAATCTTTTTTCTTTGATTTGTGGGTTGCCCTTTATTGTGTAAATGTGTTTATACTCGACTGTAAATCCTCTCACAGGCTGTGCATTAGACAAATCTTTCTCTGTAGAGGAGAAAAGTCATGATTGTGTCCGAGGTACGGCCCTCCTGAGAGGAGTATATGATCCGCTGTCTATTGTTAATGTTGTTCTGGATGTATTGTGAAGCATTAGGCGGCATGTTGCCAAGCCTATTAGAAGGAATTGTTCATGGTTTGGTGAATTTTTTTTTTTTTTTTGACATCTGTATGTAACATTGTGCTTGGTTCAGCCTCATAAGTCATACAGCAATGTTTTTTCAAGAATAATTCGCACCGTGTATACATGCAATGGCCGTGATGAATATCTCACTCCGTCCGCTTTGGGTTCTCCGTCGCCAGAAATAGAGTTTGATCAGGTATGAAGCACTTAGAGGAAGAAGCGAGATCTGCCTCGGAGAGGCACGGGAAAAGACGGCCATCCATCAAATCCAGCGAGAAGTGTTTCTTTGAGATTACTTTCTCTCTCCCGATCGGGACGATTTCCGTTTATTTTTCAGCGCTAGAAATGTCACCGCATTGAATCATGGGGCCCGGGCCGGGGAGCTCGCCGCAGTATTTCCCCGTGATTGATGATGCGTATTCCGGTCCCGTGTCACCAGTTATTGTTTTCCTGAAAAACAGTTACGGATTGCAGATGACTTCATACGGAGCTCCCTACTCGGCCTCCCGCGAGCGTTATGTGGCGCTTACCTGGAACCGCGATTTTCGCTCCCTGGAGATTTCCTCTTTCATTAAGCCGTAGTTTCCTCTGCCAGTCCATTGACCTGATTGGAAAGGCAAGCATGGGTAGGAGAGGAAAGTGCTAATTCATTAACGCCTAGGAAATGAATTCATCAGGCCAGCCGCGCTTTATGGTCGCTTGTCAATGTGCCAATCTGAGGTGGTCGGAGAGGGTGGCGGCGTGTCTGTACGCACGTTATTACCGTCTCTATCCTCTCCGCTCATGATGCCGGCGTGACATTATGTTTGACAGCTTCTGATTTCCTTGTCACATTTAATTTGACCGTAGATGGTTAACACGCATGCTCACAAACACACACAAGTCGACTGGGGGTTTTGCTTTTAATTTAGTTTTTGATTAGTTTGTTTTACAGATGCCTAGTTTATATGAACTGGTTTCGTTAAGGTGTTGTAAAATACTCGATTCATGGAATTTATTTAGCTGTGAAGTCTGGTCTATAGATGTCAAATTATCATTAATTATCATTATGATGATTCGGTATATTAACTCATTAATTGCGTATTACTTTGCCTTAAAATGAGACTCCTGCTCCTGCTTTAATGATCCTGAATCTCAATTGAACCACAAGCTTTCCCCAGTACTTAAAAATATATTTTTATATTTAGAAATGGAAAAAACTTTAAAAATTGGTTTGAAATAATAATGGAGTGGAGTAGGCGGGTAGAGACCGTGGTTCGAGACCGGTGAATAATTGTTAATGAGGGCCAGCTGTGCGCGCAGCGGTCTCGAATCACGTAGGAGATCGGGAGCATATAAGAGAACGAGTGACCGGACCGTCGAAGAGACCGGGCCTGAACATGTTTTACGTTTGTATTTGTATTTGTTATTTCGCCGGCGGTCGTCTGTGAGGGGCTGCCACCATTTTACTTCTGTGTGTTTGGTTTGTTTATTTTATTAAAACTTTATTTAAATGTCTGCCGGTTCTAGCCTCCTTCCTTGCTTTTATTGAACCTATCTACAAATAATCTTCAAAAAGAAGTTTTAGACATTTTTTGTTTGAAGCATGCAGTTTTATGTTCGTACACTACCATTAACTTGACAGAAATGTTTCTTATGATTTGAAAAAAAAACGATTGAACTGTAAGTGTTTGTCTGAATGTTTTTAATTAGTTTTGTAGACGAAAAGCAATTTTTCCAACATATAAATCTTTTATTTGCAACACAATCTCACAAGACTTTGTACGTATTTTACCAAGTGTCTAATTTGTATGAATTCGTACGGTCTTATTTGTACGTTTTATTATTATTACTAAACTGGAGATGCGTATTAGCGCTTGCTATAATCTTTATGTGCAATGCATTTTTTCTTGTCTTTGTCTTTTGTATTGTCCCTGTTAAAATAAACGTATAAATAAATAAATTCATATTTATTTTTCGCTCCAGTGATGTTAGGTTTAGGGATGGAGGTAGGGGAGGAGTTAAAGTATTGCATTTTTCTAATAATAGATAGTTTTTGTACGATTTACATCGTACAAACTCATACAAATAAGCCACCTCGTAAAATACATCCAAATTCCCTTGAGAGTAGGTTGCAAGGTGTGACCTTAAGAAGCTGCTTGATAAAATGCCAGGAATTTTTATTTTACAAATTCTAAGCATGAAGCGACTACACTGAAGAAGATCAAATCTAAACATCATTTAATGTTATTGAATATTTTTTTTGATGCAGCATATTGAACAAAGTTACATTTGTGTTCATTCATATTTTAAATAGTTAACAATTCTAAAATATGGGAAAAATTTAAAAAGCATAAGTGAGTGACCCTAACAGCATGTCTACACTGGATGCGACAGACGTGAGATGACACACGGCTTGTTCTATTGGGAATGTCACACAAAATGTATTGCGGTCTATTGTCTTTTGCCGTGTCGCACCACGTCCTGTGTTGATACGGTGAACTTTTGAACTATGTGGTTGACACCACTGAACACTGAGGACGATCTCATACAGTAACTCAAAATCACCGTAGGTCCAATTGGTGACGTTTAATTGCAAAATTTGCTCTGAAGCGTGTGGTTTGTGACACTTTTACGTGCAGGGTAGGGTGACAATATGAGCCACATGGGAATGTGCAACTTACTTTTGGAGTCAAAGATTTTCACAGAGCAAGAAGAAACCGCTAGCATTCTTTCCAGACACCTTCGTTTTCCAAACATCTATTATTTATATTGGACGGTGTTTTCAATCAGAGCTTTGTTCTTGTGAGAATGAGCTATCAATATTTCATTTCCACTGTACCTACCGAAGCACTAACCTTCCAGCTTGCCACATGCTATTGCTTTAACAGATAGAGAGGAACACAATGATATGCCATGCAAAAGGTCTATACTGTAATTTATCAATTTGTTCATATTTGTATTCAAATGTTTTACTTTTCTTGTGAAAAGGAACTAAACGGTTATATTTTCCTGATGTCTGATATGAGTGTGTATCTCTGTCTTTAGCTCATCGCTGTGTTCGATGCAACAGAGCTCCAGCAGAGGGCGTCAGTGAGTCCCGGGGGGAGTGAGGCATCCAGTCGCTCCAGTCTTGACCACTCTGAACCCGAGCTCAACGCTCTGCAACCCTACTCCGGCAGTGAGATTGAGGTCACCTCCTCCACCCTCAAATCAAGTATGTTTCTCTCCCATGTCTTATCTATTGTGTGACAGAACCCAATTCACATGCCTCGATACCAAATGCATCTTATAGCTGTTGCTATAAAAGTGGACTGATTGAACACTTTCATAAATCTCAACAAATCCGTTCTTGGTTAATCAAGGAATTATTTAGTGTAGTTCTTAAGGCCACTTTTGTAGTTTGGGATTTTTTTGTATGTTTAAAGATAAATTGTAATTTTTGCTAACTCTTAAGGGGATCAACAAATAAGCTGTTTACCACAAGCAAAAGCACAAGCGTCTGTCATTCCCAGCAACCACACACTGACTAAATGGAGAAAACATTTGTGTGTGTTCCACACCAATTGTGTGTGTGGTTATTTTAAAGCCAGTGTGAGGTTCAGAGTGGCATGTTTTGTTTTTATAGTGTGTGTGAGAGTGAACTTGAAGTTTCATTAGTAGACTTGGCAGATGAAAGCTTTATAAATGCACCAAATAATGTCATATGTTCCGTGTTAATATACCCAGACTTTAAGGCCCTTCCACCTCATGAACAATACAGTAAGTCTAAAAATAAATATACTGTTATGATAGTAGCGACAATAATGTTTATTATGCGCAACTACAGTCGATTATGTTATGTTTATTCTAAGCTTACGTGCTGCAGTTTAATTTTAGAGTCTGAGCCTTTTAAATGGATTTTCATTGACTGTTAATGTTTAGTCTTTCATTAGCTGAAAATGTGAAAAATGCTCTTAAAGCAATCGGAACAAGATTTTCTGTATCATTATACGTTTTTTTACACCACTGTGGCTATTATGCTGTTAAATGTAGCTTTGGCAGACTCGCTGTGTGCCGTAAACGAAATGCTATGGGTTATTTTAAAAGGGAAGGGGTCGCTTGATATGTCTCCCGCTCTCTGCATTTTTTCAGTTGAAATTACAATAACATATATATATAACAAATAATGCTGCACGTTCCAAGGCGATTCACTGGGACTTTAACAGATGCAACATATAATTTTTTTGAATGTATTTGGAAATGCTGAAATCAATATGAACCAATATTAATAAATGCTGTAGAGGTTTAGGTTATTGTTATTTCATGTTAGCTGATGCATTAACTAATTTTAACAAAATGTTAATGTACGGTCTTCTAAACTATATAACTTTGATTAAATATCAAAGTTGCACAGCTACTTTCATGTCTCTGGGCTCAAATCAAAGTACTGCACAGACTTTGTATAGTGATCAAAAGAAAAGCGATACTGCCCCGTTCTCTTATCTGAGAGCTGAAAGAAAGCCTCCGGTAATAATTGCATCCGTTCTCACATATTACGGACCCTTTGTTTGAGCCACAAGTGTGTCATTTTGTGTTTCATTAGTCGCATATTAACTGAAACAGGAATCCAAACATGCAAATCGTCATAAACTGTACGTAACCTGAGCGGACATGGTTGTGACTTTTATGGGGCCGATAAAGAAAATCCTTAAACTAAGAAGCTATATAAATATAGTGACCATAATGTTGTAGAAATTTTGGGATAGCACTTTTGTCCTAGTAAGAAACCATCCAGAATGTGTAGCAACCGCATAGCGCCACCTTGGCATCCTTACCTACCCGAACGGTCGGTCCGTTTCCAGGTCACTTTTAAATAAATGTAAACCTTTCTTGTTGGCCTTGCCACTTTTGATTCCAGTATTGGCTAAACTTCCCATAATGCCGTTCTCTAAAGCCAGACAACAGGCAGATGTCCCTATGTGTACACCTCAAACACAGCGATGTCATTACATTACAAAAAGGCTCACCGTCAGCTGCGCACACAATACTCGTCTCGCTCATTTATCAATTAAACGGTGCCGCCACAAAGGAACCGTGCTCAATGTAGTTTAGAAGTCATTGTGTGTGTGTGTGTCAGCACTTGGGATATGCTGTTTAAACGCGGCTGGGGCGACAGGGATGTCTAAAAAGAGACTTATTGAATCAGTCACACTATAGAAGGAAAGGCCTTCATGGGATCAGGGTTAACTTAATTACTGTGTGTGTGTGTGTCGGAGGGGTGCAAACAGGAATAAAGGAAGCATTTGAATGGGTTCATGCTTGGTCGAACCTGGGTTGAATTTCGAACCGTGTGCAGTGCTAATGTGGTTACAGACGTGTGTTTCTGTTGGGCCAACTCTGGTTAAGTGTGCTTTCAAAACAAGTTTAAAGTGCTTTGTTGTGGCTTTATTGGTGATGTCTTGAATCCTGTATGGCAAGAAATCATTGTCATGAACATGTTTTCGGTTACACTTTAAAAAAAAATGTATTTTGTTAAATAAATCCGTTAAAAGTACAAAAAAGTTTAGTATAATCAGAAGTTCTATCTGTTAACATTAGTTGATGCACATGAACTAACACGAAGAATTGTTTATGCATTATCCTAGATTAGCTAAGATTTATACATTATGAAAAAATTATACTCCATATGTTAACAGATATAACTTTTCGTTAGTGTTTTTCCTTAATTTCCCAACAAGGATATATAACGTTAGTGGTGTAAGGAAATATTTGTCTTACAATTCTATATTCTATATATACAATGCAATATTATTTTAATAAATGTAATAAATTAAACAAAAATTTAAATTGTAATTAGCAGTTTTATTTACAAAACTTTAATAATTTTGAATTCCGTTTTTTGTGTATAGTAAAATCTGTTATATAATTGACAACATTCAATGTTTAATTGGTTTTAGGTTTTGAAAGTAAAGCTGAATTTTAACTTTAAAAAAGCTATTCTTAACTCCTTTTTTATTTTTTGAGAAAACCCTCATTTGTAGGCAGCTCAACTAAAAGAATTAAACAGACCTCATACTGTAAAAAAAAATGTCTTGTATCTCTATAATACGTATCATACATTTTTGCTTTACATTAAATTATGGCAACAACAAAATATAAGACATTTTTTCTGTTAAGCTGATTCCA
Source organism: Triplophysa bombifrons (assembly GCA_029783895.1). Taxonomy (NCBI): domain Eukaryota; kingdom Metazoa; phylum Chordata; class Actinopteri; order Cypriniformes; family Nemacheilidae; genus Triplophysa; species Triplophysa bombifrons. The sequence continues at coordinate 27,996,509 of CM056452.1, forward strand.
CTTTAAACCGCCTATTTTAGAAAATTCTACCTTTTTTTAATATTTTGACCGTTGGTTATCTCAGAATTTGTGCAGCTGAATTCTTATTACCAGCTATAGGACAGTGATAAAAGTGAAAGTAGTTTAGCGCGTAGCTCAGTCAAATGTTTACAATCTCTGATAACTGAACACTACTCCAGCGGCTCTTCCTCTTCTCTAAAGAAGGCCTCGCCCCTTTTTTGCTATATTCTTTTGGGCAGAGGTTATTAAACTGTCGGAATAGTGACATCATGTACCCGGGAAGTAGAGGGCTGTAGTCCGAATCCAGCCGTTCTATGTAGTCCTTGAAAAGCGAATTCTGTTAAAGACAATATCTCGTTTGAACTTTGAGCTTTATCATTTTGCAGGTATTATTTATGCTCTAACAGCAACATTACACACTAACTAAAGGTTGAAAAATGCGATCGTGGGGAATGGGATCTATAATTAATTTTGCGTTTATTTAACCTAAAATTATAGTTGGTCTCACAGAAGTTGGCATTTATTCTAGTGAGAGGGGGTGGGCCATAATCGAGTGAGTGACAGGTTGCGACTGCTAAATGAAGATGGTTTGAGTGGGTCAGTGGGTCACAGTCTCAGACTGTGGGTCAGAGACATACATTAAAGCAGTCAGCAAAGAGGAGGTTAAAAAGGAAGGGATGACACACTGCATGATTGACGGTATGACAGATGTCAGTCAAAGCTCACGGGACCACCTTCGCACCGGCCGCGATATGGCTACATTGTTGTCACGTGACATTGCCATGTTTGCTCCGAGTAGGCAGCAGATACCAGGACAGTTTAGCAGTCAAGAATCTTACGTGTGAGCACGTAAAGACTTTTAAATCTGTCACTTTCTATTTTGGTTAGGGTGCCGTCTTAGACAGCAGCTGCCTATGTAGACGGCAGACGGCCAGGCAGCTCGCTAGATTTCGAAGTGATGCCATCGTGTAATCAATAAAGAGAAATATACTATGACTATATCAGCTAGAAGTATGATATATATATATAAAAACTAGGAAGTACTTTCCTAATGTACGCCATACAAGACTTTGTAAATAGGTGATTGGTATAAATGGTTTGAAGTTAGGAGCGTACTTAGAATTTATGAATTAGACAAACCGCTCATGTTGCCTTAGTAAACAAATGAGAAACCGGTTGAGCGAAGAGTTTTTTAATGTTTACCAAACCACAAGTTTGTTCGTTTTAAAGCGTAATGGTCCTCCGAAACGGGCGAATCCGTCTCTGCTTGGTTTGTCTCTATAGACTGGCGGTATGATTATAGCTTCATCGATCCCTGACATTCCCCGGTCTCATCTCACACATACTCTCTCTAGTACTTTACACAGCGCTCTCATGGCTTCTACCAACACCTGAGGCAGGGTCGCTTATACCTGTCATCCTGATAAAGTCATCGATTAGAAATAGGACAAAATTACAGGTTAATGGGATACAGATATCCAGCCTCTCTCTCGGACTCTGTATCCGTTTCTTAGTTGTCTGTTCGGTAATGTAATGTCTTTTTTAAATAAAAATAACGTTGTTAATGTTTTAAAGAACATAGGGGGGTAAAAGATGACGAGATTTCTTATTTAGGGGAACTGTTAATAAGGTAAAAAAGGTCAAGTTTTGTTGGCTTTATTTAAATATTAGTTGTTACACATTCAAAACCTCTCTGGTTAGCGTCTGCATTTCTCCGATTGTGTCTCGGCACAGATGAGTATAAAACCAAGCACAGAGCCGTGACCGGCAGACGAAGCGTGACTGCAAGAATGTGCCTGCTTGACCCCATTTCACATGACAGACCTCTCAGGGGTCAAAGGTCAAGAGGATTCACCCTTCTGTCCTCTGTCCTGAGATGTCAGAGCAGATTTCCTGCTACATTTATAATGCTTAGGAATTGAAAATGACTTCGGGGCAAATCTGGGAATTTGGGAGCATTAATGCACAGTTAAGAATTTTCATGACCTTTCAGTCGACCTTGGCAGTAACATGTAAATTTTTACGCCAAGACCACGTTCTGCTGAAGGAAAGGGAATCTCCACCATGAATAATTTGTGTTGATGAAATCCAGGCGCCGAATTTTCCCCACAGCTCCACTTTACATCCTACTAGAGATGTTTAAAGTTTTTGCAAAATTTCCATATCTGTGTTAGCAATGCAAATGGGATCATTTTGAGTTATTTCTTTTTTTAAAGGCAAGCAACTAAATAGTGTTTAATGATAAAAAATTGATCTTCCACTTGATGATGTATTTGCCATTAATGGTTGGTTAACCATATTTTATGTAATTTTGCAATGCATTGAAAAGCACTTTAACATCATTTTGTTTTACCTGCAATGTATTTTAAGGTCTGTAAGAGTTTAACCTTCAGTTTATTATCAGTTTATTATTCTCTTTATTTTGAGCCGATGACTGATGTTGTGGGTGTAATCTTCTGACTCTTTCTGTATTTATACAGCTGAAAAGACACACTCATGACATTCTCCAAAAATAGGTACTTTCCTGGAAGGTGAAACCCAGACTTGTTCCACCCCAATTGGCCAGATAGCCAGCAATTAAAGGTTTTACCTAGAATTACCTTTGTCCTTAAAAGTTTCCCACAGATTTTGGCCTAGTTTCACAAGGGCCCGAAACAAAAATTAACACCCAAGTTCAGTTTGCGTGATCATTTCTTTGGAGAAATGTAACCGAGTCTGTAAACTGGTACCAAGCTCCACTAGGTTTTAGTAGATTGTGGTTTATAAAGACGATCACCTCAACACTGCTCAGATCTTATGTCTTCTTGAGAATTCGTAAACACAAGGGAGGTTGGAGAATGTTTTTAGCGCAAATGACCTTCATGAGGTCAGCAAGACATACTTAGTGGGTGGTTTTGGAGCTCTTATGGTGTGGAGAACTGATGATGAATGTTATGGGAATGGGTGGAGGAGTTTATCTACGCACAGAACGTGTTCTTGGGTTTGAACTGGTTGACGGAGTGCAATAGATTGGACAGACAAAATTATTAAAGGAATGGTTCACACAAAATGAAATTGGAATTTTTTTGCAATTGAACACGTTTAGCCAAACTGAAACCTAAACACACCCAAGTGTTAAATTGTAATATGATAATATGATAATTAGGGCAGTCAAACGTTTAATATTTCGAAATATTTAGATGTATTTATTTATATTTATCAATGATTGAAATTATATATATATATATATTGAATTTTATATATTTTTTAAATATATGCGTGTATGTTTGTTTCAAAATATCAAAATATGATTAATCATTACATTGCATTTATGTATTTGGCATACGACTTGCATTACATTATACTCATACTGTACATTTGTTTTCCTGGGATTGAACCCATGACCTCAGTGTTGCTAGCGTCATGCTCTAACCACTGAGCTATCCTTGTGACTGGGTGGGTTTGGCAAAATCCTAACCTAATAAAAAGTGCTTGCAAACTTTGAATTTTTTTCAGTATTTAATCATTTTTAAAAAGAACATTGTTTTTTCAATTTCCTGAAAAACGTACAAAGTTTTGAAAGGACAGTACCATGTATGTTAGAACATACTGTAGGATGGTTAATAATATATCATAACTAGATCGTTTAATGACGATGTTTTTGCAGTACAGGAAAAAGTCAAGTCAGAGGGAGGAAATAGTTTAGTATAGTTTATGTGTACAGGGTACATTCATCTTTATTATTTAAAAAAAAAAAAAAAAAATGCTGTAGAAGTAACTTTTACAAGTTTTGACCTTGCTGCTGTGCCAGCGTTCGACACGTTTACGTTCTCAAGATGTCAGAGTGTTTCCAACCTTATCTCAGAAGGTCATGGAGATCCTCTCCAGAATGCACAAGGTCTGTTAGATAGCCCTAATAAAAAACTCCCCCATTGCATTTTTCCATGCAGTTTTATTTGGTAGCTGTAAAAGTTGCAGACGTTTTTGATGGATCTAGCATCCTGTTCCCATCGCTGTTTCTGCTGAGTCCGCCGATGGCTTCAGAGCTTTGGCTGTTGTGTCTCTCGTGAAGGCCAGATGAATGGAGTTTGCGTGCGACGAGAGATGTCTGTTCTGATTCACTGGTTTTTGTGTTGCGTGAGATTATATTGTTGTGCTTCCGTGTGGTAAATTCAGCATGATTTGAATTGAATATGTGTTTACGTGCGATGCAGTGTATGTCAGATATTAATCTTTTGAAAACGATGTAATGATAGCAAATTGGTTATACAGAAAATTGCTGTAATTACTTATTGTACGCAACATTCAAAAAAGCCAATGTGTGATCAGTTGAAAGGACAGATGGTTTGTTTGATTTGGCTGATAAATTCACCTCATTTAACTTTGTTAATACAGCAAAGTCCAAATTTTCTTCTCTAGCACATTTTAGCTTGATCCCATTGTATAAAGATTTGTAATAAAGCACTCTGGTAAAACGATGGTTATACCATGGTACCGCCACACTACTTCTTTCTAAGGGTTAGGTTATTTTATCTAGCGTTTATAATTGAAAATAAAATTATTTATACTGCCATTTTATAGTATTTATATTTTTACTTTGTTATTTTTCCCATTAGCTACTCCTCTATTGGTCAGAAGCAGCAGTGACCCCACCCTCGCCCCCCCCCTGGATGTGTTTTCATTCAACCCTCAGGAGATCATCAAACCCCAATCAACAGTAAGCAAACCCTTCTGATGTGCGATTCATGTTTGTTTGTATTCTTGTTTTTTCAGACTGGTTTTGTTTTGTTTTGTGTATTGTCTTTCTAAACTGTCTTGATTGAGTTCTGATGTATATAACTTGACCTTATCTATGAACATTTGTGGTTGTGTCGCAGTTGGGTTTGTTTACTTGTTTACTTTTAGCAGTCATCCTTTTTGTCCTCTCCCGCCCTTCTGTTTTCATCCTCAATGGTCTCTCTTTTTTTTCTTAATCTAAGGTTCAATTGTTTTTTTATTGACAGGTACTTTTAGAAGTGGTTTTCGTTCTGTAGACAAAATATTTGCTCTGGTACGGTAGACAGGACATTATCAAGTATGTTCGAGTATGCATCTGGTTTCATTGCATTCTACTTGGTCTTTTGATTTTTATACAAAAAACCTGTTACACACCTACTGGAGCTCCCAATTTGTTTACTTGTATATATTAAGTTCACTTTTGACGGCGTATTATTCAAGGAGTAGTTCACTGTAAAATAAGGCGCCATTGACTTTCCATAGTAGGAATAAAAATGACTACTCCTTTAAAGGGATGGTTCGCCCAAAAATGACAATTCTGTCATCATTTACTCACCATCAAGTTGGTCCAAACCTGTATCAATTTCTTTTTTCTAATGAACAAATAAAAAGTCATTTGGAAGAATGTTAGCAATTTTTTGTTTCCTCGAATTATCATTATAGGAAAAATGAAATGGTAGTCAAAGATCCCCCAGAACTGTTTGCTTGCCTAAATTCTTCAAAATATCAAATTTTTTGTTCAACAGAACAAAAAATATAAAAGATGTTTTTCTACTATGGTAGTGAATGACGTCCTAGAACTGAAAAAGGCTAACATTCTTCCAAACATCCTTCTTTGTGTCCAACAGAACAGAAAAATGTATACAGGTTTAGAACAACATGAGGGTGAGTAAATGATGACAGAATTTTTATTTTTAGATGAACTATCCCTTTAAGTATCAAGTAGGCAAGTTTGTTTTTGACCGGTTTCGTCTTACCAAACATAGCACACTATCTGGCCACATTTGGCATACTTTTTATTTTTAAGCATACTATGATTTAGGATGTGACATAGTATTTAATATATGAATTTAGATTTATTTCTACCAGCTTTTAACTGTCCTAAATTTTGTACAACTCTCAATACTTCACAGAATGGTTTGCATTTGGTTTTGCATTTTAATTCTGTCATTATTTAAAATTACATCATTCTCAGACTCTTGAAAATGCTGAGAATATCAGGAGTACGTGCATTAAACTGTCCCATATCTCAGAAATAGTATCATCAGAAAGGCAAAGAAAGTATGCCGAAATTGTTTGAAATTCACAAGGCGTCTGCAGAATTACGGCTCGCACACACCCGTCCTACATGGCAGTGAGCGACAGTAATCATTGCGGTGAAGTTCTCAATGACAGGGTGAGAGCACACTAATGCATCACGCCACAGCACTTTTCAGACCAAGAGAATTTATAAATATGTGCGTCTTCTCCTGTCACCCGAATAAATATCTGCTTCCATCAGTGCCACCTCTGCAAATTTAGCTTCTTTTCTCAGGCGTTCTCCCGCAGTCAGGTGTAGAATGATTAGAAATCACGATCAGAACTCAATTCCGACATGGTTTTGTTTGCTGGCCACTGTTGTTCACAAATAGGATGTGATCTTGGGTCAACATGGAACGTTGAAAGGCGTTCAAATTGATTTTGATTGGATGTCTATGTTATATCGTTCATATATTGAAAGTCATCCCAGTGATATGGCTCCTCTGTTTCTTCATTGTTATTCTTTAGTTGTGGTGTGGACTATTTTGATATATTTTCACAGACTTTAAAAACTTCAGGGCTCTAGACTAACTTTTTGCACTGGTTGCACTGGTGCGCCTTACTTTTTTTCTTGGGTGCACCAGCAAAAAAGTTAGGTGCACCCAAATTTTTGACCGCATTCTGTTTAACTATCAGTATTAGGCTCCTCACCTCTCTGTCTCACTGCAGAACACGCATTTTCAAACGTACACACCAGAGGTTGCGCTAGAGTTTTTCATTTTGACTGACATGCTCGTAAAAGCTCCGTCATAATCTGTTATTACCCGTCACTATGGTTCAAGGTGGCGTTAGGTGGTAATTTGTATGTTCGTGACGTCATCACGCTGTACTGGCGTCTCGGAACTTGTTGTGTTGTAATACAACCGAATGCCCAATAAAGCCGATACAAATAACTTTTTATTTTGCTCATATCTTGTGTATGTAACAAAAGTTATGTCTGATGTCGGCTGAAGCGCTGTGATTTTCAGGAACAGAATTTGGAGTAAATCGTGTTTAAAGTTCAGTGATGAAAGTAAAAGCACAACATTCCAGTATCACAAGTAAAAGTCACTTTCCAGTGGTGAGAGACTTACTCTATTAACAATTTATTTAAAAAAAGTCTAGTGTTGAAGTCTATAAAATACTCACAAATGGTGCACATTTAAAGAACGAGAGCTCTGCCATTATCACTACACAAGGAAACTAACAAACATTACGGACAACAACTAATAAGCAGCGAAGCAAGTTTTACGTTGTTTATCATGTACATAGTGTGTGGACTTTTGATCATCTCTTGTATGTTTTGCGATCGCGGTCCGGCTCGCGTGAGCAGCGATAACTGCTGGTGCTGCAGAATGGGAGCTCTGTCAACTCACGAAAACATTGTAAGAAAAAACTTTGCGTGACAGTTTACACAGGACTGGCAGGAAGTGTGCAGTGATACTCCTTCATTCTTCATGTTATATGGTTCACTTTGATAGGTGAAATGTCTTTCCCGCGTCCCAGCGCGACATCCGACGGGTTTTCCCAGATCGCATCATATGTCTAGTCAGTAACAATGTTCTGTCCTCACTAGACGCGTCACTTTTTTATCCAGCTAGACAGACAGTGAACAGACGAGATGTTGGTTCATGGCTTTTAATCTTCCAATAGCTTCCATGAATATTTCTCATTTAACGTAAACGTTAACATTGTAAAACTGTAAACAGACATATAAAATACACCAATTAGAATAGTACATATTCACAGTGCATAGTTGGCTTAACAGAATTTACTGCATAAATAAAGCATTCAAATGAAACAGTAAATCAACATATTAAACGTTATATTGTCATGTGCATTTGTTCCTTTGTTAATTTTACTCCCTGGGTAATGACTTGTAATCACGGAATTCAAATTAGCCTAATAATCAAAAGATCGCTAGCATACGGCACTTGCTAAAGCTAACGCATCGCACAACACTTTACGTTTCGTTTTAAACAACATTTGCATCTCTGAATTAATGCATTTACTGATAAACATATTAACCTACTAAACATCATATTTATATGACAAATAGTAGAGACTTACAGTCTTATGCGTGCCACGACATTACCGAACGAACCGCTGTTCAGCCATTTCACTTCACAATGAACTCCACTCACACAAGACTTAAGAAAGTTCACGTACACAATCCTCCCCACAAGAGGGCGCTTAAAGGTCAACATATAACCATATCAAAAACTTTTCTTACAATTAAACTGAACCATAACAAACAATGACAGGTGAAAACACGCAGGTCGCTTCGCGAGCATATCACGCTGAAGGGAAACAGGGATTTACAAATTGCACTCATTGTGATCCGACAAAATGACGGACGGCCTTCAGATTTTTCCGTCACGGGCAAAAAATCCGTCAATGAAAGAGAATTTTCAGTTAACGCGAACTCTGGTGTACACACGTGCAGGAATATATTGACCACAGCCAATCAGAGGGGGGGTCCGCCCTTCACTATCATTGATTGGTTTAGACCACGATATGAGCCTAATGTGTGTCTGTTATTGAATCACAAGAAGACTTTCAGAGTTGCGGAGACTTTTTTTCCCCTCGAACGGCTGGTCGCACCGGTGCGACCTCTGATAATTTTAAGTCGCACCATTGAAAAATAAGGTCGCATGTGCGACCAAATTAGTCGCACTCTAGAGCCCTGAACTTTGTATAGTTATTGTTTTCATCCCTATTGTGAACGGACTAATCGTAAAGTCATCCGACAATGATCGATGGACATTGATGCTGTTTATCCCATTTCTAAAATCAGGGGTCATGACTGGTTGATGGGAATATTATTTCAGGACCGGGTAAGGATGTTTAATTATGTCCTTTTAAGGCAAAATGTTGAAATACAGTAGTTTGATCTAAATTCCTATAAAGCAGTAAACATCAATCAATCAGATTCAGACAGAATTAGGCTTGTCAATTAATCCGTTTTTGATTTTAGGAGAAGGTCTACATTGTGAAAAAACCTGTATAAACGGTAATATTCCAGCAGTGGGGCGTCAGATAAAAACGTATAGTAAAATTACATTACCATTAAAGGCGCAGTTTTTGATTAACAGCAGCCACTAGAGTTGTGTTATAGATTTGCAACGAATCGCTCAGTCCAAATATGACCGTGACCGTTCTTATGTTGATGCATGGAAGAGATCAAGCGGCCATTAGAAAGAATGTAGAAAGAGCGATTTCTTATTTATTACATAAAATAAAAGTTCTATGGATTTTAAGTATAAAAGAAGGATAAAAGTCAGGCAGGAGCTAGGAGCTGCGTTAATATTATAAAGTCTTTCCAGCAGAGACATGTTAGGACCCGCGGTACTTGGACTTTTAGCGGAGATACTCATAGATATCTATGGAGATACTTTCCAGCAGTGAGTCCTTGGAGAGAAAGATTGTCTTAAAATCACCCTGAGGAGGTGCTTTAATTCGGATCAGTTTGTGAGTAACATTGTTTTTCTGTTTGTTAGATCCAAGATATGTTGTTGTTTTTGTTCTAATATGAGCTGTGTGAAAGAACAGTTTTAAGCGTCATTGTTTATGTGGAACCGCTTTAATACATTTACATTTAGGCATTTGGCAGACGCTTTTATCCAAAGCGACTTACATTGCTTTATCCTATACATTTTACATAGGTATTTGCAATCCCCTGGGATCGAACCCACAACCTTGCGTTGTTAACGCAATGCTCTTACCACTGAGCTATAGCTATTATTGTACTCATCCAGATACTGGAGAGAGACTGTGTTTGTTCTAAAACTGGAGCGAGAGAGTGTGTTTTACTCTCTTACTTAATGATGAATAATGAACATTTAATCCGCGGGTCACATGCGTTTTGAACTGTGGAGTACAATCCGTACGGATCACAGATCACCTGCGATCAGTTTCACCACTATACTAATGGGGCGCGGAAGAGGAAACGAGTGTTGTAGAGTTTTGTCTGTTTAGGGCTCCTGTACAAAACATGGCGGCAAATTCAATGTATGCAGGGCCGCTCTATATGTAGATATAAACAGCTTATTGTAAGGTATTAGAAACATAACGGTTCATTACGTCAGGTCTATATAGACCTCTGAAGAAATAGTTTTGTACATTATATTGCATTTCTGTCAATAGATCCTACTTAAAGCCTTGTATTGTTCCTTTAACATTCTATTACAATATTTTCAAGTTGCACTAAACTTGTACATTTGTAGTCTATTTCGGTAATTTGACAATTTTACAGCATTTAAAAAAACTTGGGAATTCTGTAAAATGAGAGAAATTCCAATAACAGTTTCTTTTAACATTCAGGAATGCTTAGGAATAAGGTTTGGTCGATGATCGGTTGATATGAGTTTTGTTTCCGGTCAAAAGTCCTACTTTGATAAATCGCAAAGATGTAGTTAAACTGGGCAGCACCGAGAGAGTGACAGTCTAAAGAAGATTGAAAGGAGGGTCTTGTGCATCTTGAAAAGTCCCTTGAGGACGTGACCGTTAAACCCAGAGCGCCGCCTTCACAGGTACCCCGACTGAAACTGAGGATTGAGACCCCGCGGCACCCCAATCCCTTATCATCAGTCCCAGAAGCCCACGCGGAGAGCTGGCGGTCTACTCCAGTGAGCCACGACACAGCATTAAATGAGGGAAGGTTACGGTGCTGCTGGCCTGTGCTGAGTTCAGATGTATATACAGGAAAGCATTATAGCTGTGAGAATGTGAGATGGTAATTTTCTCCCTGTTTATGTCGGTCAGAATTGAGATGGTTATTAAATGTATTGGTGATATTGTCTTGTGCATATTTCTGTACACTTTCTTTCTCATTTTCTCTCTTTCTAGAACTTTGTTTATGTGGTATTTTATCTGAATGTTTTATGTAAATATAGTTGCTGTTGGGTATCTTTTGAGTTATCATGTACAGTACGTAGACGATCAATCTTAGCTGTAATGATATCTCAGTCAGCTCGAGCGAGATAGACGGACAAATGAGATGCACTGAAAGGTCACAGAGAAACACATTTGTGCTAAAGACACAGACACACAATGCAAAATGCAAAATCTCATACAAACTCTCGTTAGGCTTTGACGTTTATTCAATTACCGCATTCCCCTGAGCTTTCCAACTGCTTATAAGTCTCGTGTAAACAGCCTGCACGCCCCCAGAGTCAAGGACACACATATTTAAGAAATACTCTGCCAGCCGTCCTGATGGGTTTGACCATGAATTTTTTACTGTGTTTACTTCACGCATTAACTTCATCAAACAAAAATAAAACTAGCCTTTAACAGTTAACATTATTTCTGATACACTTACTTGCTTTTTAAAGCATTTTTAGTTCATTTTATATATTTATATTTCATTGTTTCAAGTTAATAAAGCTCAATTTACATCTGTGTATTTTTGAGTCCCATTCTTCAGGAAAATAAGCATGATTTTATTATAGTAAATGTAAAGTAACCCTTGGTTTACCTTAGTCTCAATACGATATAAAAATATAAATTGTTGAACTATTTTAACGATAGTGAGACAATGGTGTATTTGTGGTTACAATAGTAAATAAACGATTTGTTAGGGCTTGGCAAAACATGCATATATCAAGTACCATATTCATCATCCATCACAACAACATTAATACATCACAATACCGTTTTCTTTTAAAGGGCGTGTTTTCTAAAACATGGTGATGCTACGATATATTTAGGTCTTGACTTTTTATCACTTTATCTTTTTGAGTTAACGCAGGCTTCTGTTATGTCATCCAGCCATCTTTCCGTTAAATGTCCCGCTCTATAGTCCTGGTGTACTAAATAAAGACTGAAGATGCACATTAACAATAGCCCACTGATTTCGTCGCCCCACGGCCTTCTGGAGCATGTGGCCTGACGGGGGGATAATCACTCACCGCTCTGATAATCTAGGTCACTTTTTGTGTGTGTCCCGTGAGTGGGGGTCCCATGTGTTTGTGTGTGCCGTGGGTGGAGTACAGGGTACGTTACCGGACCATCATTAGAGACAGATCCACGCTGAGAGAAGTGGATGTTTCTCTTTCCTTGTGCTTTTTTTTTCGTGATTATGTCTGCTTAATTTTCATTTTGTCTTCTAATCTATCGCTATATCCAGGTGAGATGCTAATTGCTTCCAACAACAGATAGAAACTGAGAATGAGCAATAACAAACACACAGTAAAGTGACTCTTTGGTCAACTATGTTTATTGTAAGGGACCGGTTTAATTTGTGCTATATACGGGACATTTGGATTCGGTGTTGTTTTGGGTCCTCGGGGGAAAAAGGGAAAGTAGTGGTAATTGTATATTTTGTTTTGACAGGAAACCGGTCATGCAATGACTTTGAAGGGAGGGGCCATGGACAAACCCAAAGTGGATGTCCCGAACACCATGGCTGGACAAATCGAAATGAGGTGAGAGAGAGTCTGTGTGTGGGTATAGGTTGTGAAAGATCGGTTTGCAATAATCTGTCATGAGATTATGTGTGGCCTTTGTTTTGAATGGTTCTTTGTTGTTGGATTAAGATTACATTTGTATTAATACAAATATTTTACTTGTTTTTTTTATACTAGTGCTGTCAATCGATGCTGCATTAATTTCATTAAATATTTAAAAAAAAAAAATCTCATGCTTTATTAATGTTGATAGCCTATACATATATTTATTTTGTTATATTTATGTAAATGTACATGTTAAGTGTTCACATGGATATTTATAATGTACCAGAAAGTGCGTTTCAGTTTTCATTATATTTTGTGTAGGGCCGTGCAGCGATTAATCGCAATTAATCTCATCCAGAATAAAAATTTGTGTTTACATAATTTAAGTCTGTTTACTGTGCATATTCATTTTGTGTTTATAAAGACATGCAAATGCATGTATATATTAAAGATAAATATAAAAATCTTTACATTTTTATATTGTATAGAATTTTAATTAAATATAACATAAATAAATACATGTAATTATTATCTAAATTGTATGTTTGTTTGTGTACCTGTATGTGTTTATAAGTACAAAATGAATATGTACTGTACACAGACATATTATGTAAACACACATGGATGTGATTAATCATTGCACAACCCTAATGGTTTATTAATGTTTTTCCACTGTATTCAACTGATATGATTACCCATTTTTTTAATCTAAATGGAAGATGCAATAACTTATTTTGTTTTACGCTGTATTGGGCTTATACAATAATCATTATTTAATGTTTATGTCATTGGCCAATATGTACAGTGCCCTCCACTATTATTGGCACCCTTGGTAAATATGAGCAAAGAAGGCTGTAAAAATAAATCTGCATTGTTTCTCCTTATGATCTTTTATTTAAAAAATCTACAATATTACAACATTTTATTAAAGTAAAACAATTTGAAGTAGGGAGAATATCACATTATGAATATTTTTTTTCTCTTGCACTCCCTGCTCACGATTATTGGCACCCTTGTATTCAAAACTTTCTGTAACCTCCATTTGAATGAAAAACAGCTCAGAGAGTCTTTTCTTTTATGTCTGACAAGGTTTGAGAATATATGGCAAGTCATCCGAGTCCATTGATTCATGCAGAATCTTTTAAGATCCTTCAAATGTTGGTCCTCCCTCCTCTTTGGTCCATCCCACTCATTTTCTAAAGTGTTCAGATCAGGGATTTTGTTTCTGATGATTTGAATGTTTGTTTTGAGCCAATGTGCTGATGGAACATCTAACCTCGGCCCATTATAATATTACTAGCAGAGCAAGCGAGGTTTAATTATTTAAATTTTTTGGTATTTGATATAAAACATGATGCCATGTATCTGAACAAGATGTCCAGGACCTCTGGTATAAAAGTAGGTTCACAACAATAAAGATCTGGCGACATATTTAACATCTTATTATAGATATTTAATATCTTGTGTTATTGCTGCCAAAAAAACTATTTTTTTTTTCATATGGCCATAGAACCCAGTCCTGGTTGAAGTTCCAGTATGGCAGATTAATATGGAGTAGTTTATTTTTGGATGAGAGCAGAAAATTTGTTTCTTGAACAAGCAACTTGTGGTGATGGAGGTGCAGTTTTCCTTTTTTATTAAATGCTTTCTGACCCCAAAATTGGATTTTCCATCTGTGCTCTTTGGAGATTCTTTGGCCAATTTAAATTCTTCTGCTCGCTGTGTATATTATTTTATTGTTTTAACTATTTCCTTGAAGCCATTCTGTGTAGCACAACAGAACTATATTCTTTGGTTTTATCCATTGTGATAAATGATTAAGGGGGTTTGGGCTTAGTGTTACTAATATCAATTCTCCTGTGCAACAAGAAGTCATGACCGGACTACATCATGTTTCTTGTCACCTTGGTGTGCTAAGAAAATGTAAATATCAATGGGAATATACTTGGGAGACATTTTACTCATAAAAATTGTGACCAGGGTGTATTAGAATTTTTTTTCATGTGATATTCCCCCCACTTCAAATTGTTTTCTTAATGAAATTTTGGATTTTTGTAGAGTTTTAAAATAAAAGATCAAAACGAGAAACAATGCAGATTTTTTTTACAGCCTTTGCTCATATTTGCCAATGGTGCCATTATGCATCTCTAGAGCAGCTTTTGATAACTAAAACTGATCTAAGATCCAAGTGAAAAATAAAACTGATTTCAGTTCACCTACTCTGATGCTCAGATGTGGTAAACTGCTTTAATATTGGAAGGCTGTGTGTTTGTTCACGTTTCATCATTTTGATTCCTAATTTGTACACTTGTTGCCATAGTCACGGCGCAGCATACGTGAGCACAGCACGTTTTCTCCAGGGGCTGGCGCCGTGGCTCTTATCACAGGTCATGTGACCTCATCTCTTCTCCCTGAGAGAGGGATGGAGTTTATCTCCTGCCGCTCTTCACTGCTTCTGTCAATCAGCATTACTGATACACACACACTTGTTCAGCTCATTAAACACTGAAGTGCTTTACAGTAGAGCATCACCTTGGCTGAGAGGCTCAAGCGTCGCCTGAGTTTCCTTCACCATTAAAAAAAGCCTGTTTTACACCAAGGACGATTACGGTATCTTTTTAGAAATGTTGCGATACAGAGAAACGATTTTGTTGAGCCCTTAAATTTTTCATGATGATACAAAATTGACAGCCAATTAAATTCTATTTGAACTGAAAGGGAGCGCATGTCTAGCATGTGAAACATCTGCGCACAGGCTATGAATAAACAACATTATTATCTGTTGGTGTTGATGCTAATATATTTAGCGTTATTGTTATCATTCTTGGTGTGAACTGGTCTAAAATGTACTTATTGACCCTTTTTCTCTCTTTTTAGGATTTTGGTTCTCCTTTTTTGTATTGTTAAAAAGATGCAGTCAAATTTTTACTAAACTAAGGATACAGACGGATATCGTCAGTTGGCGTCTGCAGCTACATTTACATTTATGCATTTGGCAGACACTTTTATTCAAAGCGACTCGCATTACATTAAACTATATATTTGATTCTGAGTATGTGCAATACCTGGGATTGAACCAATGACATTTGTATTGGTAGCAAGGTTATTTTAGTTTACTAATATTAGAACTCTGAAAACGTTCCTGTTCATTGAAATAAAATAAAGTAAAACATTGACCTAAAAATTGTTGTGAAAACTTAACTCAAGGAAAAATGTAATTGTTGCCTCAAAAAAAATCTCTAAAGCAGTAATGTTATAATAATAAACAAAACTAATGGTAAATATAGCAACAATAAAAATAAACCAATAAATTATAAGTTGACTAGAACATATACCAAAATTGCTAAAACTTCAACAAAAATTAGCACAAAACTAAAAATCGAAAAATACAAGCTAATTAAAAATATTAATATAACTAAATAAACGTAAAATCAAAACTATAATAACTCTGGTTGCTAGCGCCATGCTGTAAACACTGAGCTACTGAGTTACTGGAAAATTTTTAAAAATTGTCTCAAAATACTTTTCTTTGTAATGCACCAGGCAGATCAAAAAAGGAATGTTACGCTTCTCACTAGTTGTGTAATTGGTTGAATTTGTTTGTAAATGTGATGTCACGCTGACAACCGTAATGAAGTCTGGTGCACATTGAACTTCTTGAGCCAAGAAACAAGGTATGAACCCATAATATTTTTTTTCAAACGACTATTGGCCAATTTTAATATTGATATTAAGCATTTGCTTACTTTTTTGAAGTTAAAATAAATCCATGACTTAAAAAATAGACAGCTGCGTCAACAAATCATTTTAAATGAACATGAAGTAAATCTATTTAAGAATCAACAGGTCATCATGAAGAGAGGCATAAAGACTAATGAAAGTAAGAAAGAAAGAAAGACCTAGAACATGTCAACCTTTAACATGTCAAATTGGTATGTTACAGAGATGGACAACACTTAAGGGTTTAACTCTCAAGTATCCGTACTTGGTGTAAAAAGTATGCTATGCTTTGTATCTTGAAAGGACAATAAAGTCATCGTCACACTTGACTTTTCATTCCATTGAAATACATTCATTCGCATGCCCGTACAAACATATTTCACAGTTTGCTTCGTAGAAAAGTACTAGTTTGGTGAACTCTGACCTACGAATTCGCGTTACGTGAGTGTCATGAGACAAATTGAAGATCAAAACGTCACAGCGTGACCTCTTGGTACAGGAATGTTAAAGATGGAGGAATTGCCCCCGCCCATTTTCGCAGCACCGTCCGATGGATTTTCGCTTGCTCAAAGTCTAGTCTGACCGCGCCCTAAATTGTTTCTTGTACACTTCATGAAAAGAGTACAAGTAAGGATTCATTTTAGAAAGCAAAATTTGCAACGGAGCTCAAGTGGGTGTCAGGACAGTGTGTAACTGTGATTAAAGCTTTCGAAAAAGTATTTTCTCTGGCAGAGACGGACGATTTGAATCATCTCTCATCTTCTAGCTTTTATTAGGATGAGAGATGCAGGTGAACACCTTTGCCTTTGGCTCTCCTCACACTCAATGGTGGTGACTGGAGCTTTCAGGTCATTTATTTGGCCATTAATGTTGACCCGCAGGATAAAAGAGCAAATGGGTTTTGGTATGTGTGTGTGTGTGTGTGTGTGTATGTGTACAAGATTACGAAGCGGTGGCAAAAAACTGTTTGTTAAAGGTCAATATTTGCCCCCTGGAATAGATTATTTAGACCACAGAACATTTCTGAAATGTTTTTTTACTTGTCTTATACGAGTTTGTTCAAGAGATGTGATCAAAACGGGGTAAAGATCCTGTGTGTCATTTTAGGAGGATCTCTTGATAGAACTGCAATGGACTATACATACTAAATGTTCAGAGGTGTATACATACACCGAATGTCGCCTTTTTACAGTAGCCCTAAAGGGACAAACTGCTCTATAGAGGGCGTTGTGTAAATACATGTTCTCCTTTGGCAAAGAAGCGAAAACTTGAAAACATCTTAGTCCTTTGTCAGCCACCGTAGTGCTTCGAAAGGGGGGGTGGAGGAGGGGGTGAGGTGTTTGTTGCAATTTATGACCTTTCCGCTAGATGCCGCTAAAATTCACACACTGGGCCTTTAAATGATATACATTGCATTATTAAATGGTATTAAAGCATCACACCATAAAATGGGTTCAATCCCGCCTTTATTAACAAGAACGTGATTTTCTTTCATGTTGACACCTTTACAGATCATCACTAAAATTTCTTACACTTGTGTTCTTAATGGGGTAATAAGGAACGAACACGTGTTTTTCTGTGTCTTTGGTGTGTTATAAGTTGCCAGTACATGTATTAGACACGCAAACTGACAAAAATGAAAGTATCGAGAAAAAAAATGCATTCTATCTAAAAGCGAATGCTCACCAAGACCTGCCTGAAACGCTTATCGTGTAACCACACCCCCACATATCTACGTCAGTTTGTGGTGTGATTTAACAAAGACCGCCCAACTGTAAATAAGTAAGGTGGACGTACCTGTCAGCACGATTGCTTTGGAACCTGATGTTCCTAATATGGTAAAAGGCGTTAAATTTCCTTCACACGCTTGCAGTATTTGACCAATCACCATGCAACGTTTAACTGGCCAATCATAGCACGCCTGGCTTTTCAGAGCAATGAGCTTGCTTCTGCGTGTTTCAGAGAGGAGATACAAACATGCACGGTATGTGGAAAATACAGCATTTTAAACCTTATATCGTCTATACGCATTACATAACATCTAAAACAAACGATCATATTTGTTTTAACCGTGTCATATGACCGCTTTAAGGGTTAAATGATTGATCCAGAAAACCCTAGCAACTGCAAAGCATTTTTCACAAGCACAGATGAGACACATTTTTTTTTTTAAACTTACAATTTTGTTCATTTCATATGTGGAGGTGTGTGTCTACAACCCACTTCCTGGTCAGGGGAGAGCTGACTGAACGCTGTAATGTTACACACACACACTATTCTTTACCTTCAAGCCTGATACATGCTGTGGGTTGCTCTCAACCTGGGGAATTGATGCAGTTGACACCAGAACCCACTCCATTGATATCCAAGACAGTTTCCAGCGTAATGACCGTTTGCCTTGTCATTTTGACATGTGACTGTAATTCTGCTAATGTAATTGTGTTTCGCCCAAAGTTTCCACTTCCAAAGTGTATTTTTCAGTTTGTTGAAGTTGTTTTGCACTGTTCCGCCAAGAAAAATGCTTCCGTCATGACCAGATGTGTTTGTTTTTCCGCAGCAAGCTCACCCGGCCTGTGGTGATCTCGGGAGACATGGGCCCTCTGGGAATTAAAGTTATACCCTATTCTTCATCTCTGAGCGGAAGGTAAACTGCAAAAACACATTTACTCATGTAAAGCTCACACACTTAGGTGATGACGGATAGATATGAGGTGCACTTTCTTATGTTCCAGTTTAATGTGCTGAGGCGGTTCTGAGCCGGCCATTTTTAGGTTGGCTTACTTAATTCAACCAAAAATGAATATACTGTCATCATTTATTCACACTCATGTCATTTCAAACCTGTATGAGTTTCTTTCTTTCTTCTGCAGAACACAGAAGATATTTTGAGAATGTTGGTAAGCAAACAACATTGGCCCTCATTGACTTCCCTTGAATGGACACTAAACCAATGAGACATTTTTCTAACTACCTTCTTTTGTGTTCTACATAAGAAAGACTTGTATACAGGTTTCCAATGACATGAGAGTGAATAAATGATGACAGAATTACATTTTTGCATTGGCTATAGTGGTATAGTTTGTTTGCATGATTTGACATCAACTTCTGGTCCAACTAGTGGCGTTACTTTCAAGACGAAACCGATATTGAATAATATTGAAGAAATTAATTTGCTGTACTGTAGTACACTTTTGTGTTCATTTAAATGTTCAATCGTTTTCGCCAATGATTAACACACTAACACACTCATGGACACACACAGGAAGTAGGAAGGTGTAGGTCAAAAGCTCAGGGCTTGGGGGGCAAGGACGCACACACACGCTACGAGACAGGAAGTCCTCCCTCGGTGGACGGTGACCTACTTCCTGTTGTTGGGGTCTGTGTGTTCTGGTGTGGACCGGACGGAAGTAGACTCACTCTCTCTGTAGGTGGGCAGACATGGTGAACTGCTCCCGGTCTGGGGTGTGAACGTCTCG
Organism: Triplophysa bombifrons; assembly: GCA_029783895.1. Classification (NCBI taxonomy): domain Eukaryota; kingdom Metazoa; phylum Chordata; class Actinopteri; order Cypriniformes; family Nemacheilidae; genus Triplophysa; species Triplophysa bombifrons. The sequence goes on from CM056452.1 coordinate 28,016,193, forward strand.
AAGAAAGCCTTGAAGTGTTTAAAAGGAAGTCGCAGCATATTAAAATCATGTGTTTAGGTGATTTGCGCTGTGGGTATCACTGATACTGTTAGTATGAGACATCTGGACACAAAACAGGAAGACTAAGAACTTTGATATGAGAAAAGACAAATGTGATGTAGATTTAGTGATGCACAACGATGTTAAAGGGATTGTTCACACAAAAACGTAAATGTACTCGCCCCTCATGTCATCCCAGATGTATATTGGATGTAAATTGAAATGCTGTCATGTTATTTTCTTATGTGGGCACTAAAATGTTGATGCTCTTAAAAGTACATGCAGATATATAAAAATATAAAAGACTCCAGTGTCTTAAATGATATAATTATATATTAAATGATATTATATTATATTAAAATTAAAAAATATATTATAATGAAAATAAAAATAAAAAAGTATAAATTTTTAATATATGTTAATTTTATTTAATGCTGTTAATAGCCAAAACAAGCACATCTGAGTTGTGTTGATAAATTTAAAATCTTATTGGTTCTTGCGTGTCAAAATATTACGTGCAATAACTATTGACGTTATTGATGTGTCGCCATATTTGACTTTTGGCAATAATAGTTATTGTTTTTATTTATTAGTTTTATTTTATTATTTATTTTGTTTTTATCGTTCATCAAAGGTAAAGCTAGTGAAGAAAATGATGTGCCAACCACCAGGTCTCAAATCAATATATACCTATTCTATTTAAATATTACAGCTATAAAGCTGCAGTGTTAAACCTTTAATACAAACAAGATGGAAGTTTTATTTACGTTTTAGTTTAGATTATTAGTATAGATTTATTAACGGTCGATCTTTAGGGAGATAAAACTGAAATATTTTAAATTGAGATATTCATAACCTTTTAACCTACATTTCTGTCATCAGGACTCTGGGTCTACACATCCGATCGGTGGAGGAGAACAGCCGCTCTGAGCGAGAGGGCATCTTTAGAGACGACGAGTGCATCGTTCAGATCAACGACATGGTGTTAATAGACAAGTCTTTTGCTCAGTGAGTGTTCTGCTCTTCCATCCATCAAACATTCATCTCCCCACTTCATTCTCTACTTTTAACATTTGTCTTCTGTGTCATTTTCGTTTTCATACGAGGGTTTTAGTGCTATTACTTCTCCACGCACCGCAAGTGTGGAATTGCTCTATTAGGTGACATCAACGTATCGGACAGGCTTCGAAAAAACACGTTAAATGAAGTGCCGCTATTAGAGAACACGTCAGAGAAATGTTGTTGATACTTCAAAGTGTTAGAAAGAAAAAATAACACTGTTACAAAAGATGGTGGATTTTATTTATTTTTGTCATCCTCAAGTGAACTCTGAAAAGTTCTTCTTTCTTTAATCAATGTGCAAATATATTGATAATAGATATTTCCTTTTTAATATTGTTAGAATATTTATAGGATCTATTTTTTAAAAGACTTTATGTGCCATAAACATGAGCATAATTTGCTCTTGACTTTGCAGGTCCCAGGAGTTGTTTCGTCAAGCGATGTCCTCCTCTAAAGTGCGTTTGGAGGTGCTTCCATCTTACAACAAGCTCCGCTATGAAAAGAGCTTAATCGGGCAACTTTTTAACAACACCGATCCTAACCTAACAGTCCCTAAACCCAGGAGTCCCTTCCTGGTCCGAAAACTCGGCAGTGCCACAACGCCGTCTCCTGAGCCCCCTTTTTCACAGACCCCGCCTTTGAAAGAGGAGGGGCCTCCTCTCGCTAGAAACACCCTAGCGGAGATGCGCAAAGACACGCCTTCTCCTACTGTCAGCGTGTCGCCAACCCTGAAAGACCGTAGCGAGAGCCCCGCCCCAAAAAAGACAACAGCCCTCGCCACACTGGGTAATACGATCAACAAAAAGTCCGGGAAGATAATGAAGATCGATTTGAAGAAAGGTAAGTTTGAGTGTGAAAGTAGAATACAAAAACAAATAAAGTGAAGCACCCTTTTTAAAATAAGGTCCTGTTTTAATTTAATTTATTGTCCTGTGAAGTTAAACAAGGATTGTGTGTTTGAGCAGAAAGGGTTAAACTATGTCCGAAAGGTGCAGTGGGGAACAGTACCTTTGTGAAAAGTGCTGTGTATCGACTCAAATTCTTATATTTCCTTCCGTCTCTTTCTCGCTTTATCTCTGCTCTCAGCTGATTGACAGCTGCTATTGTTTCAAACTTTAATGCCGCATGTTCTTCTGGGAAATGAGATTTCATCGCTCTCCATCTTTAGTGAGCCGGATTGGCCTTTGTGCTCTATGACAGCTTACAGTCAAGAGTGTGTGTGTGTGTGAGAGAGAGAGAGAGAGAGAGAGGATCGAGGGATCCACTGTCTTAGTATGACATTCTGTAATCGTTTGCTTAGGTTTATTCTTGCCTGTATTTGTCTGAAAAAAATCTTGCAAGAAGTTCACTCCGAAAATAAAAATAAAAACCATATTGCAATAATAATAAATGCATACATATATTACTGAATTTTACATCATGGTTGTCCACGTGGCCTTAAATTTATGCAAAAAATCTCTAGAATCAGCTGTCTTGAAATATTATTTTTTTAAACCATTTTTGTTATACATTTAAATACTTTGTAATATCAAAACATGTAAATACTATGTTTTAAATTTATGCAGATTTAAAGTCATTGCATAACTGTACAGTTTTTATTCCAGCTCTTATTCAAAATAGATTTTATTTTGGCAAACGCAGCTCTTATATCAAACGTTTCCGATCTTCTCTTTGGGGAGTGTTTCAGCTTCACTTTAACTCCATCTCTCTCTCTGTCTCTTGTCCTACCTTCCTCTCTTTCGCCTCCTGTAGACGTGTTGGCGTGTGAAATTAAAGTGCAGGGCTGTCTTATCTCTGTGAGTAAGCATTTATCAGTGTTCAGGGCTGTTTCAGACATCTTAAGAGAAATCCAGAGCTTGAACAAGAGTGTAGAGCACCAATCAGCATTCAGACCTGATCTTGGATCAGATGAGCTGGATGCTGTCAATAAAGATCTTAAAATGTTGAAAGTCAAAATTTTGGAAAATATGTATAATCACTTACAATTGATAACATATCCCAGAGCTGAACACATACAGACTGTATGGTGAAAGCCAAGGTCACTGAATTGATTCATATTTAGAAAATAATTAAGAGACAATTTCAAAATTATTTTCAGTTTTTCTGAATTAACTATGTATGAGTATGTGATGAGGTAAAATGATCATTTTTGTTTCATTCTGTGAGCTACTTACAATATTCCTCCCAAATTTCAAATAAAAGTATTGTTTCTATTTGCATTGATTTGCCAGAAAAAAAACTGGAGAAACAGGTGAAAATAAAAGAAATGATACTCTGTGTTTTTTCGGACCATAAATAGGGCAAAGAAAACAAGTTCATATTCATGTTGAAGCAATAGAACAGTAATATTTCTACATGTATTTAAGAAAAATTCAACAATTATTTTTTTTATGTGATAACCTTGATTTTCCATGTGTCTTTTCATATGCTGTCAGTCTTTCACATTGTTGTTAAATGACTTTGTCACTCCTGAGGTTTGATTTTGTTGAAATTCAACAGAAACCTACACATCTAGAAATTCTGATTACATGCAAATTGGAATGGTTTATAATTAAGACAATTTAGCAATTTGACAAAGTGATTTTTTGCAAAAAAAATGTTGGTTGCCCTTGTCACTTCAAATCAAAATCTCTCCTTAAAAATAAATGTCTTTCAGTTGTTTTGTTTCTACAAATCACTCTTGTTGTGAAGTGCTTTACTGCCTTCAACATTCATCTAAATGTAGCTCAGCTGCAAACAATCCTTTCTTACAATCCTTAAGCATTCTGATTCCAAACAGTAAAAGGAAATTGGTTGCATGTAAGTTATCACAGTCTTATACGCCGTGAATGCACACCGGTGAAATCCATAAGAATTCCATTTCCCATGGGGTTCTGGTTCACGGGTTCATCTTAATGGCACGTTTAATGTTTCTGCTGTCCGTCTGTCTGCAGGTACGGAGGGTCTGGGTTTCACCGTGGTAACCAGAGACTCGTCTCTTCATGGTCCGGGACCCATTCTGGTCAAGAGCATTTTGCCCCGCGGAGCAGCCATTAAAGACGGCAGGCTCAAATCAGGAGACCGTGTCCTGGAGGTATTACATGTTTCCTGCATCGCTGCGGTGATGAGAGCTCCACCTTATTTATAGAATGTTAAATGCCATGCTATGAAAATCGATTGTATACAATGCAGTTTTAGGACATTGTTTTAGACACACTATTGACTTAAAGGGCCAAGTGACCGTTGTGTTGATGGGGAATAAAGTCCATCTCGAGGCATTGGCTTGGCAAAGTGGAAATTCGCGTTTTTACTTTCTCCAGGTAAATGGAGTAGATATCACAGGACGGACGCAAGAAGAATTGGTTGCTATGTTACGGAGCACCAAACTGGGAGACACTGTGTCTTTGATAGTGGGAAGACAGGAAGATTTCATGCCCAGAGAACTGGTAAGACCACTGACATTGTTCGTATTAAACGTTTTTCAACTCATCCTGTGCCATTCTTGACGGTACATTATAACCCAATACTAATGAAATTTTGGCATGCATTGAGACACGAGTAACATAGAGACCTGACTTTTGGACTATTAAGCATCCCTTAACATCCTGAAAGCTGCCCATCAAGGTCCCAAGGCACTTTTAACACATTTTGTCACTAAAACATCCTTATAAACACTGACTGTCGATTCAGCACACGGCAGGAAGCGGTTTACACCACCCAGCGGTTTGACAGGAAGCCTCGGGCCAATGCAGGTCGTACCCTCTCCCAGATGTTTGCATGGGGGCATGTTGATAGTTGACCTCCTTTAAACTTTAAAGCATCTCTGTTCTTCCTCTAAAACTCAGACGGCCCCCCATAGATGAGTAAAAGTGCAGTTGTGACGCTTCGTATATACCTCATCACAGGAGGAGAAAGCACATCCCTTCATTGTGTCTCTGTCTATCCACAGTTAATTTTCAACTCCGTGTCTGCGCATCAAAGACTTTAAGTTTGGAAAGGTTACAGATTAATAACTGCCGCAATCTTATCAGAACCGGAATATATTTATATATTGGCAGAAATGTGTCAGATGGTAGAGATTTTGCTAAATGATTTATACCCTTGTGATCCGATTTTAAACCTGAAACACTGGAAGCAGTTGTAGGTTTTATTAACGATTAATAGTAATTCTTTTTAATACGGTTCCATTTGTTATCGTTAGTTAACATCTTAGGTTAGCGTTAATTTTAACATTCTAAATAAGGTAAAAACTATTTTCAACTTTTTGAAACTGAACAAAAACCTGTTAATTTGCAAGTGCTATTGGTACATATAAAACTAATGGTTTTCTTTCACAGTTTACAGTGGTTAGCTTATAATAATATTTTTTATGTTCCATCGGATGGTCTCACCTAGCCTGAAGTTAACTTCTGGTCTGTGTTTGGTTATAATATAACAATGTATATCATATTTAATTTTGATTGATATCCATTTATATTTTATTGTATATTAATTGTATTAAATTAAATTAAAACTACTCAACAGTTATAAAAACGATTTAGTTTGATGTGATTTACGTATTTTTCTTTACTTGGGTTAACTTCAAAGTAACCTGCATTTTTATGTTTCTAACAGAGATGGCGATAGAGAGGCAAAAGTTATGGATGTCATCTTTAATAAAGCTAATACACTCTGATCCAAGAATCAAACGTATTTTGTATCTGTGTGAATGATAATTCAGAATATTGACGTTTGTTGTAGGGTTGGGCGATATATCTCGCGATTCCCCCTAACTGTACATGTCTAAATCGATTCTGAATTTGATTCTGTGTTTTATTCAGCTCTTCTGTGAACTACAGCTCTTTGATAATTAGAGAGTACTTAAAGTTGTTTATAACGTGCATTTGAAAAAGCAACACTCGTTAAACATCATCACTATAAATATACTTTTTATCATGATAATACCTAAAAAGGTTTGAAAAACAGCGATAGAAAATGACCATTGGCGTTTCCTGGAACTAATAGTTCTTCTTCTGTTTCCCATATTCAGAGTTTCTGCACAAGAGCCCCCTCTGGCTTTCGGACGTGGAGGCATTTAACCATAATTGATTGAGAAACTGAGAGCAAATGAATCGCAGGATATATCGCCCAGCCCTCGTTTGTTGGGATTTATTGGATCAGTGTGAATTAGCCAATAGACAATAAACTAAACTTGTTTTTGCATTGACGTTAACAAAGGATAGTGAGTTTGCGTTAGCAATTGGCTTAATGTTGTTGAAAAACGGAACCTTATTATAAGGCGTTAGCTAATTATTTATTTTAGTAATATTCTAATAATAGAACGGTAATAATAATAATAGTCTATTTATATATTAATTCAATGTAAAATAAGTTTACATAAGAGGTTTATTTGTTGATAAAGTGTTGCATCCCAGATCTATTCAAAAAGAGCATCTGTAGGTCATTGACAAAATATGATTTGTATGATTTGACAAACTAGATTTCATGTTTCCAACAGAGGTCACAATGTAGAGGCAAAAATTAAGAATTGAACTTTAATAGATAAGAAACTAAACAAACAATTGCATTATAATTGAATTTAAGGATAATGAGTTTGTTAGCAATTGCATTAAGTACTGTTGACAAATGGAAACTTACTTTAAAGTGTTAATTATTATTAACACTTAAGTGCTTATTATTTATTAAAAGTAAAATAAGTTTTAAATATGAGGTTTATCTGTGTATTATTTGTGGATTAAGCCTTGTATTTAGTTAAATCCTTCTATCCAGATCTATTCTAAAAGAGCATCTTTATGTCATTGACACAGACTATTATTGGCACATTCATTCTCATTCGGCACAACAAAAAACGCCTTAAAGAGCTTCTCTTCAGTATCTATTCACAGAGAAAAACTCCTCTATTTTTCTTCTCTATTCAAATTCAAAGTAGGTTAGCTCTGCCGCTGCTTAGCCAGGGTAAATTTGAGCAGAAATGCGATGGCTGGCGAAAAAGAAAAATGTCACACTCAGGAGAATTTTTTTTTTTCTGGCGGATGGATATGAAAAGATATAATGACGGCTGTCACCATCTGCCTCTTTCGTGTGTGTGCTTGTGTGTGTGCGTTTTTGTGTGCGTTTCATTCTAAGAAACCAACGCATCCAACTCTAAAATACCCTCTATAAATACCTTCCTTCATTTCCGTCAGTTTATTGGATTACGTCTTCAACCACCCACCGTCAGTTACAAAAATACATGCTACCGATTGAATTCCTTATAGCAGATTTGGCTAATGATCAACTATTATCAAAAATAAAACATCTTTTTATAACAGCCTGCTAAAAATCAGACGGAACTTTAGGGAGGAAATGAGGAAGGAGATACCATACATGTCCATCCTGTTAGGAGCTGGATGCTGTCCGTGTGGATGCAGACAAGAGATGCAGTCGTTGACAGAATTAAGATCTTGTTTTTCTGTCTCGAACCCTTTGGGATTCGGTCATGGTGCTAATGTGTTGGAGACTCTGATATCCTTGTTCTGTGTTGAGGTGGTTCAGGGCGGTTTTAGCTGGACCATGATGGTCTATGGCTGATAGTTAATCAAACATAGACAAAAAGGGCTTTACTGTGAGCGACGTCCCTCTGAATATATAATAGATGACTTCTCTTACCTAAATATGATATAATAGAAAAATGACTATAATTGATAGAATAGATGACTTATCTTACCGAAATATGATTGTAAATTTGACAATAGTTGCGTTATAAGATAATGCTAAATTCATGTGTTTAATAGCATATTAATTCATTAAACCTTCAGATTGTTGCTTCGTTGTCAATAATCTTATATTATTTTGGTGTTTTTCTAGCAGGCACTGCAAAACTTTGTGTTATAAAGTTAAACAATTTTTTTAATTGTGCAGTAGTGGTTAAGTCAAATTTTAATGCCCCCTCAGGTTACATTATCCCATCCGCATAAGAGGTGTCTGGTACAAAATGGATAAAAAACTATTTTTTTTTAATGAAAATCAGACAAAATAATTTAGCAAAAAGTAAAGCACAGCATATCAGGGAATTCGGGTTTTATTTTTATAAACGAAATATACATGAAAACGAAATGCTGACAGGAAATAAGCAAACATTGACTACATTTTTATCTGTTATTAGTATTGGTTGATCTTCTATTGTGGAATAATATTATTTTTCTAGGCTGTACCTTTGTAAACTTTTACTTTAATTGTATTTTTTATCAATTTTAATTAATTTATTATTTAATTTATTATTTATTTTATTAGTTACTACAATTATTTTATTTATATTATTGTTTGACTGTTTTTTGTTTGTTTTTTTCTTCTCTAAATTGAGCTTCAGTTTATCCTCCAAACTTTACAAAATTTAAAATGCATCTTTAATAAAATATTTAAATTTAGAGTGGAAATGTGATTGAACAAAATTGGACATCGCTATTGGCCACTACTGTATATTGAACAAATCTGTTTTGGGGTGGATTGCTAAAATATATTTTCGCATTGAGTACAAAGATTTCATTGCGAGTCAGTTTTTTAGGAGATATTGTTGATGTAGACGTGATGTACCCCACCCGTCAGTCCGGACAGAGGGGTCAGACAGCACATTGCACACAGGATGAGAGGTCGGGTCACGGAGCTGTTGAGGCCTTTAGGTGTCCTTGAGTTTTATTAGATAATCATTCTCTATTCTCTCACGCAGGATGTGTTCTGCTTTGTCATGCCATATTTTATATTTGTTATTTGGGTCATGGCTACTTTTTTCCTAAACCATTGGTGCTCTGTGTGTGTGCATGACTATTATTATTGCTCATACTTAGTATAATGCTGTGTTCACACCAAACGCGAACAATCGCGTTCCTCGTTCTTTATTACTCGCTGGTATAGTTTGTTATTTTTCGTGTGAATTATGCAAGCTGACAAATATTTTCAAATTGCACTGTCCGTTCGCCTGCCACGAGTTTACGTCTATTCGCGTCTTTGCATTGACTTTGGATGTTATTGACTCACTCAAATCGCTTCATTCGCGTTTGGTGTGTACCCCCCATAAGAGCCTTGACACAAGATTGAATCCAAGAGATCACACTTATGATTTTCGATCTGGTGGATGACAAAGCTTTATAAAAAGTGTCATATTTGGGGTCCTGAATAACATGGAACTAATAACATTTATGTTTTACATTTATTTATTTAGCAGAAGCTTTTATCTAAAGGGACTTTAAATAAGGGAGCTTTCAACACAGCCTTTTTGCTCAGCTTGAGTTCAAACAGTGTTATATTGTGTAAAATGTGTATTAGTATTTGCCTCGGGAGGTCCTGGTGTGAGATCTGAAGCTCAAGTGTTGATAGGACCACCAGAGCAGCCCATGTGATATTCTCACAGAAACCAAAGTTTGACCTCACTCACAGACACTCGCTGTATTGTGCTGGAAAAGTACGATTTGTAAGATGCCTTGGGCCATGTAACATTTAGTCAAAATGCCACTCGAAAGGTTTCTGATGAAAACAAACTACTTGGACTCTATCTTTACACCATTGGCCTTTTTTGTATTATTTGCTTTTGTGTGCTATAACAAACACATTAAAAATTTTGGGTATTTATCTGATAGTTAGGTGACCAAGAGCCGTTGAGAGAGAGTTGCGTCAACTCCGTTGACTCCAATGGAAAGTTTTTTCCCGGCAACGGTGGTAATGGAGCCTCTCAATAGCTCTTGGAAGTTATAAGTAACGCATTGAGCTGTGGCTAAACCGACCGATTGTGAAGAACTTGGAACAATCTGAAGGCTCCATGAATCATAGGACACACGAAAATGTCCGTAGTCGCTACTCTCTCTCTCTCAACGGCTATGAGGTGACCTTAATCCTTAAAAAAAGCTATTGTAACTGGGTTGAATTTCCATAAAAAAATATACCATTATTGTAATGAGACATGACTCTATAGTTCACTTCTAAGCCTTGATGCATATAAACAAAAACAGAAAGCAGGTGACCTAGTGTAAACAGAGAAGCTCATCTTTGTGTGCGTGTTATTTTCAGCAAGGAGAAGCGTCTGGACCGCTGCTGTCGGAGGACGGCCGAGAGCAGTTGATGTTTGAAGTTCCTTTGAGCGACTCCGGCTCAGCAGGTCTGGGGGTCAGTCTGAAGGGAAACAAATCCCGGGAGACCGGAGAAGACCTGGGCATCTTCATCAAGTCTATCATCCACGGAGGGGCGGCACATAAGGTAAAAAGCAGCCAGCCTCAGTGCCCCCCATGCACATTTATGTCAAAACTTCACAGGCCTCTCGGAAACCTTGTGTGTGATGACATAGACACGGATCGAACAGATGTCACCTACAGTTTAAACACAAGATAAATGTATTTTTGTTGCACGTTATGATTTTGGGGAACTTTTATGCGCCACCTGGTATTAAAGATATTTCTTTTACGGCAAACTTCAGTGAGGCTTATTTTTTAGAGATGCACACACTCTTCTCTTCATTCCCTCCAGGATAAAAGAGGGCAGCAGGTGTTGTGTCTGTGTAGATAAGGGAATGTCTTCTCTCCTCTATCGGTTCTGTAATCAAGAGTGGGCTCACAGACGGCCTCTATCAGGACTTCAGTGCGATCGAGCTGCATCACAGGACCCGTCAATGGCGCTGAAAGAGACGCTTAAAGATATAGACATTTTCTAAGGCTGAGCTCTTCATTCCGCCTCGGTTTCTCCTGCTTGTCACTCTCTACCGTTTATTATGTTAAGATTATAAAACATGGATTAATACATAAAAAATTATGTATTAAAAAATGTCTCTTTAACCGTAAATGTGTGAGCTGTTGAAACAAAGAGGGTCAATATGTCCAGACGTAATTCTCCAGGGTGTAAAGGCTAATACTTCACTATTCCCTATATAGTGAATGACTTGAGTTCACTATGTGGTGAAAAGGAAATGTAAATAAGTGAACGACGAGCAATTATCTGTGTGTGTTTTCTTAGTAGATGGGCACAAATGTTTGTGTCCGCTCCATCAGTGATCCGTTCCTAGGTTAGTGTCAGTGGTCTGCGGTTAGTGACCAAGCCCAGAGGTCTCGCACCCTCAAGAGTCATTTAGAGGCTCTGGTGGCTTTTAGCCGCTAATCTCTTTTGTTCCTCTTCAGCTGAGTTTTATTTAGAGAAGCACAGCTGTGAAACCTAATCCTATTCACTCCCTCCTGCTTGTGTCACACTAATGATATGCATCCATAATTGTTTCTGAATTCATGGTGGGAATGCATTAAAGATCGAGCTGTGGATTTAACAACGATTGGAAATGACACTGAAAGCTGCTTCATCTGTAGTGTTGTGCAGTTTTTTAAAGTAACTAAACGTAGTCTGGCAGGAGCTCATCCTTTACAAACAATTGTTTGCTTTTTGTTTATTTACATAAATATGTTTCTTTATATTTGTTTTTAGGATTTATTGGAAATTGATTTGTTTATTGATTTCATAGTATATTCTATAGCGGCATGTTGTCTATATCAAAATAGAAGTGTTTATTTAATAATAAATAAATATATTTACAAGTAAAATATTTTTTTTTTATATAATTTTATACTGCAATTTAATAATTATTTATTATATTCATACACATATTTTCAAATATACCTATAAATAAAAAAAATTATAAAACCTAAATTAAATTTTGTTATTCTTTTTCAATTTAAAATGATAATATATGCTTCTAATATAAAATATATTTTTGATTGTTTAACTGAAATGTCTTCAAATGAGTCATGTTCCTTGCTTTATTTTTCATGATTTATTATTCTCATTTTAAATAATTTCTGCTTTTGTATTGTTAACAAGTGCCAATTGCTGTTAGTACAATATTGTCATCATCTGTTGCTTGCAGGACGGTCGTCTGCGTATCAATGACCAGCTGATCGCTGTCAACAGCGAATCCCTCCTCAGCCGTTCCAACCACGACGCCATGGAAACCCTGCGGCACTCCATGTCCACCGAAGGGAACGTCAGAGGAACCATCCAGCTGGTGGTTCAGCGTTCTATGGAGAGATACCCAGCACAGGTACGCCCAGTTCTCGTACCGTACCTTGAATACATCTACAGACCGCTTCCCCGCAGGGCCTCTGAGCCCCGGTTACTGGCCTCGGTCCACCGGTATCACAGCTATCACCATCGTCGGCTGTCAGGTGACCTCTGAATGGTATTGTGCACCCAGACCCCGCATGCTCAGTTACATTTATGCGGATGCTTTCGGAGTTGCTTGAGATTTCTGCATCACAGAGTGTACGAGAGATCAGAATTGGTGTTTGAAACTTTCCTTTTGACACATTAAAGATTTATTTTCCATGTTTCTCCTTGACCTGGGTTTCTAATCGGTTTCCTCCTTTTGTTCTTGCATTTTGCATATAAACCCTTTTACTCATTTAATAATGATTAATCTAATTGATCCTGTCTGCTTTTACTTTGCCTTGCTCTGTCTAATTTAACACAAACTGCTTCCTGTATCACTGATTCTACTTTTTTAAATAAAGAACCTGAAATCTTTGCATGCTTCTTGTTTGCTGTTAACCCTGTGGGCTATTCCTGGGTCTTTTCTGTCTTTCCTTGCTCGTGATTTACTCTGATTTTATATTCAATGAATCCACTTCTATCCCCACAAATTGTAATATCACTGTTGGACTGAAACCTCAGTTTTCCTATTGGTCAAGCATCATGTCTGTCTGTGGGTTCTGCAGAAAGTTAACCAGAAAAAACTATTAAAAAGTGCTTTTCGATTTTGAAAACACAGTGTTTAGGTATTGAAAAAAATCGCTGTGTCTTTTCACTTTCTGTAAAGTGGAAGATTTGGAGAAATTAGGTTACAGTCTGACAGCAATGATATGTTCCATATCTTTGGAACATATCATCTTGAAATTGATTCAGATGTGTTGGAAACATAGTTTACTATACATTTGAGGCAGAGAAATGCAGTGTTATATATTGTGTGTGTGTTTCAGGGGGTTCGCCATGTTCACTGGGGTCCCCCTTTAGTTAATGTAGTGGTAAGTTGAGGAAAGAGTTAGTTTGTGTTGTTATAACCCCGCACAAAGATCCCCTCAGTTCATCACAGAGATGGTTTCACATGGTAAAGATACTTTGGTGGTAACACTTTACAATAAGGTTGAATTTGTTAATATTAGTTAAAGGAATAGTTAACCCAAAAATGTCAATTCTGTCATCATTACATCATTTCATTCCAAACCTGTTTGACCTTTTTTCTCACGCAGAAAGCAAAGATATTTTGACACAATCGATACGATACAATCGTTTTACGGCACTTTATAATCTTAGTTCATATTAATTTGAGCATTACTAATGCATTTTTTTAATCAAAAGATGAACTAACATGAACACTGGTACAGTCATTGACTTACATGAACAAACTGTAACAAATATAAACTTATGTGTAAATTGTTTGACATTTTGTTACACCGCTTTAGAATCTGAATGAAGACGCATCTTTGCACTGTATGATAATGAATTAATACGTTTCTGAACTTCAAAGAACTGTCGAAGAACCTTGACCACCTCAGACCATTATCAGACAATGTGTCTTTGTTAGCTAAGCATATTTTTTGGCATCCGTTCTGCAGAAATAAACTTGCGCTAAATGTTTTTGCTATAATTATGATGATCTAATGTTAAGGTTAATTTGTTGGGGATGGAAGTCAATTCCCTGCATCAGCTTATCCCTAAAAGGTCTTTTTTTAGCCAAGGGATAATGGCAGAATGTCTGTTCTTGGAGCCATGGATTTACTTTCGAGTTTCAAGGGTCAAATGTTGCTGGAGCATTTTTGATCAGGCCAAATAACTTAAAAAGAAACTCCCACTTCCCCAAAAGGTAACACAAATTTACTTGATATGAAATTTTGGTAACACTTTAGTATAGGGACCAATTCTCACTAGTAACTAGTTGCTCATTAGATGCCTATTTTTAGCATATTTGCTGTTTATTAGTACTTATGAAGCACATATTCAACATGACCATATTCTACTTCCCTAATGCTACCTAAATCTAACAACTACCTCACTAACTTTTAATAAGCAACAAATTTGTAGTTTCTGACGCAAAAGTTATAGTAAATGGTTTATTAATACCGAGAATTGGACCTTAAAATAAAGTGTGACCCAAATTATGCGACGAACACATCACTTCATGAAAAATATATTTAGTCAACTGCATCTTGATTTCAACTCAGAAAAGCTCAGATTCTTGGTATTCAAGGTGAAACCAGGACGGTTCATCAATTCCGACTCGTCTCCTCGTTGCTGTCCAATGAAAATGAAGACAAATAGTTATCCACTCCAGCTGCGGGAGTCTAACTTTTGGTCGGGTGGGGTGTTATTGAAGAGCATTAGACTATCCTCAACCCAATCTAGTCTCAGAAGGATGGAGATCGCGCGGTTGTTAATGGCCGCTCAATGAAAGGTGACGTGTCGCCGCGATGTGTTCTTTATTAATCACATGCAGATCAATACACCATTAATCACACGGACAGAGTTGAATGATAAGGAAATGGATGGAAGGTTAGAAAATCAAAACAGAGTTTGGAGACTAAACTCGAGGGGGTGGGTCATGATTCCATGTGAAACCACCATCTTTATTCTTCATGTTCCCGAAACATGTTTCTTCTTTCTTCACCAAGAGTATCTTCACCCGCCCCACCCTGTGCAATCTAATCCCGTTACTTTGCTGGATCTCCTCTCGCTCGGCAAATTAATCAGATTACACCGTGGGCTCCTTGAATGAAAGGCGAATTTGGGGTTTAATGAAAGAATGCCTGGGGCTACCCTGAGGGTACCTAACCTCAGCTCACCCTCACCGCAACCCCGTGTGTGGAGGGGGCGGAGAAATCTATAGGTTTCGGGGTGTTGTTTTGTTGTTCCTTTGTTAGGTCTTTGTCTTCGGCGGTAGACCGCCGCTCCCTAGTGATTGTCTGATTAAGACGTGCCGAGCGTGCCCCCCTTTGACAAGAACGTGTGTCTTTGTATGTGTGTGTGTGTTGCGCTTTTAAAATGAATGTAATTCGTACATTGATCAGAATAAGTATCTTTTGGACAAACTGGTTGATGTATGGATGAAACTAGATTTTTTTAGGGGTGCTTTCCCAATTTTGTCAGTGATATTATGTCCCTCTTGGCGCTTTTTTTTTATGATTTTAGCTCTTCCATCACTTCCGAGAGTTGAGAAGCATTCAAGTAAAGATCTTTGCACATACAGTCTGAAATTTTCGTATGCCTTTTGTTTCGTAATTGCCGCTCGTTTGTACATTGTCTCTAAATTGTTAAAAATGCCTCTCAAAATGATTTTTTTTTTAAGACTGACGAAAATATCGGAATGTGATTGACACAACATGTCGTATTTATTTCTTAATAAGCTGAAATTTCGGACGCAAATTTCGGACTCAATGGGCTTTAGCCTCTTTATATCACTTCTTTTCCTCACATTATCACTTTTATATGTTTGTGTCTTGTAGCTGTACTCATACTGAGAAATAGTTGTTTAAATCGGGATTTATTACAATAATTTGACGGAACCTAACAGTCAAGCTTTTGCCATGGCTATGACATCACCAGAATGGTCAATGCTTTATGGCACACTAATTTACCGATATCCATAAGCTTAACATATTCATACTAGAGATGCACCGATATATCGGCTAATAATTGGTATCGGTCGATAAAAGCAAGTTTTTATACTATTGGCTATCGGCCAATGATCCAGGCCGATATGTCTTGTCATCACAAGAGGAAAGAGATTTGTGCTCTGCATATATAAAATGTTAAGATACATCTTCAGTTTGATGTTCAATATTAATAGTCATTACATGAATTAACAACATTCAGAAAGTTAATAAATATTCATTTAATCTTCAGAATCGGTATGGGAATTGGTAGATATTACTCTGAATGATTGGTTGTCGGTTTCGGTGGAGATATTTAATACATTAAGAAAAAACATTCAATTTAATTTCACGGGGACTTTAAAAGACAATTCTGGAGTGGAAATAAATCAATCAATAATATTGGCTGTTTAAATGGACATTTCATTTTTTCGATTCCCTCTAGAGTTGCTCCTCCATCATTCATCAAGGACTATTTGACGTTTTCCCGCCAGCTCTGAAATTTCATGAGTTAGACGCACAACTACAACAAGAACATGCCATTCGCTGTCAAAACACAGATCATAGCAAAACACGCTAGAAAATGTCCCTCAGCCATTCACAATCCCCACATAATCTCTAAGGAGAAAGACCCCATGAGAATCTTTTTGTTCGTGTCGAGAGACAGAAAGCGAGGGAATGACAGCGACAGATGACAGAAATGACACGTCCATGTATAAAGAGCGGTCGCTAATGACCGTCCTGTGACTGAAATTTAGCATGTGAACAAAAAACGGCGCTTTCATCTCTCTCGTCACGTCACGGAATAGTACGGACTGAAAGCGTTCCCACCGCTTTGATATGGTGATATCCAAATACCTTTCATCCAGTCAGCCTGCAGTTTTTGCTGTTTTGTGTGTTGTGTGTGGTTTGTCTGACGTTGACAGCCGTAGCTTCTTTTTCAACAGAGAAGAATCCATCAGGACGTCTAACCCCACGGACTCACGTCTTCATATTGACGCGTGTTTCCCTAACTGTCTCGACTAGTGTTGACGGAGTTTCTTTCGGCTCTTGAATGTTTGCTGGTTGCTTTGTTTCGTTTAGCATTAGCATATTTTTTATCTCAAAAAGCATTTTGAGATTGGTATGTTTGTCGTTCTATGGTCACTTGGTTCCCTTATCTCATGTCTGTCCTCCTTTTGTTTACAAAAACTATTATGTATTCCCTTTTGGCAAAAACAATAGAAACCATCACAGAAATTCTAATGGATTTAGTGGTTAAGGTGTGAATTGGTATGATTTGAATGGAAACTATAATGTAATGTTTGGGGTTCTGTAATCCGGCGGATGGGAAAAAACAATATAAAAATCAAAGTCCTATAAAAAAAACCAAAGCACGCTACAAAATGGGATTTTGTAATGGTTTAAATAATAACAAGAAATGGAAACCATTAGAATTTCTATTATCATGTCATTTCAAACCCATAAGATTGTTTATCTGTGTCAGTCACGAGATGTTTGGCAGACGTTTCTTTTCCATATCATTAAAGCATATGGTGACGAGCTACATTTAAACTTCAATAATATATGCAGTATAAAATCATAAAGTTGTACATATGTGCTCAGTTAGCTCATGCCATACGGTTGGTTTGTGTGAGGAACATATGTCACCAAAACATGTATCAGATGGTACGAGGCATATTGGCACGTTGTATTGGACCGTATGGAACATATGTTCCTCATATAGTACAATGCCATCGTATGGTGTTGGAAGTTTTGAAAAATAGTGCACGTGTGAATTATGCTACTCTAGATGATTTACTTCAGGAGTCTCGGGATTTACAATCATCACTTTTTGACTTAACTTTTTTCTTTTTCAGGAAAATCATGAAGTTAGTCAAACTCCAATGAGGAACGACTCTCCCGTCCATCAACCTAACGGCAACCATGCCAACAGTTTCACACCGCCAGCCATGATAAATAACCGCAATTACGATTCGTCTACTGGTAAAAACATTTCACTTGTTCATTTATTAACCTGTGTGATAAATTTACTGCCGTTCAAAGGTTAACCATCACTTGTATATTTTTTATTAATGTTTCCACATTTCGGATAATAAACTCTTCATGAATGAAACAAACGTAACTGGGAACAAAATAATCCCAAATATAACCAACCATGTTATATTTTATCATCGTACATGTGAACCATCTAGAATTTTATCAAGCAGATTTTTGAGCTCTCACACTGAGAGGATTGAGTTCACATCTATTCAGAACACCTATCAGTGGCTTTATTCAGTTTAAGGCATTCATTGCAAAAGCATGTTTTGTTTTTCATCCGTCTGGTTAGAATCTTTGGTTTCAAACATTAAAAGCGCTTTGGTGGTGTTCAATGTTAAGTCATCCAAAGTCTCTCAGCATTCACAAGCAAATGAATCGGATCGCTTCTCAACAAAAGCAGACATTAATTCATCGCCGTACTTCTATACGAGTTAATTTTTTACGCTAGCTTGGTTTTCCATTAAGTTTTCCAACTTATACAAGTTGGATATCTGCCCGTCTCATCATTAGGGATGGAAATGATGATTTTTTTTCGACGTTCCCTTTCGCTTTTATGCAATGAGGTCTGACCTTGAAATCATTAAGCTGATGAAATGGATTCTAAGTGGGTCTTATTAGCATAGCGGCGATTGTGGCGAGCGCTCGGGAACAGATAACAAACTGTTTTAAATTCACGCAATTCTCTCTCCACGCTCTCCAGAGAGTTGCCGCGAAGACACAAAAGGCTCTTTCTGTGTTATTCGCAAAGCATTGTTTACTGATTAGCGTCTGTTGTCTGTCAAAGTATCCCACTTTACTTCGGCGGAACAAAGTGGATTGTGATATTTACACGCTAATTTTGCATTCAGATTACTTGACGCGCCCGCTACAGTTGGGCACAATCTGAAATAATAATAAAAATACTGGCGCGTGCATGCATATGTTTTAATGAGCCGTGGTTCCTTAAATTTTGGTCATAGTTTGATGCACCGCCGTAGATTTTTCATGCAGTCTTGAATTGTCGTTGTTGACTGTAGTCTGACTGCGAATTTTGCATTGACATTAAATGGCTAAATAGTGGAAGAAATGGGGACAGCAGTGCAGAAAATTGAGCAATAATGGCGATTTCTAACCGGTGCTACTCACAGTGATCAAAAGGTTTTGCGGTCCTTGAAGTCATCACAAACACAGCTGTGTGTGTCATTGATACACACACACACACTAACAGAGATCATTCACAAATGAGTGTACAAGGTCAAGTGACTCTTATTTCATATAATGGAAAGATTTTCAGTGCTTTAAAGAAATAGTTAGCTTAAAATTGAAAGTGTGTTCATTTAGACATCATCACATCATGAAACCTCTATAAATAATTGCGTAGAATACAAAAGACTAAACATAGTGATGATGTAGTATACAGTACCGTTCTCAAGGTTACAGTCACTTCAACTTGCTAGAAATGTTTTTTTACTATCTTAAAAACATTTGAAGGCACATATCTGAACGTTCAAATGGATAGTTCACCCAAAAATAGAAATTCTGTCATCATTTACTCGTCCTCACATTGTTGCAAACTTGTTTGAATTTCTTTGTTCTGCTAAACACAAAGGAAGATATTTGGAAGAATATCATTAACCAAACTGGTCATATTTTCCCTACTAAGGCATTACATTGGGGATGAAACCTGTTTGGTTACTACATTCTTCCAAATATCTATCTTTGTGCTCAGCAGAACAAGGGGATTTATACAGGTTTGCAACAAGCAGATTTTCATTTTTGGGTGAACTATTCCTTTAAAATTGGTTGAGTATGGAAAAAGTAGTATTGATTTACAAAAGAATTAAACAATGTGATGACTTGGAGCACGAAATGAAGAAGAGCTCATAGCAGATGTGATAGTAAGTAGAAGGGCCTAAAGACTGACTACATTGAACACGCTTAAAATAAAAAGAATAAATCATAAAAAAAAAAAACATAAGGCGATTGTCTTATTTTATAGTTTTTTATAATACTAAAATGTGGAAACAAGCACATATAAATACATGTAAAACAAATAACACATATAAAAAGTGTACATGAGTCTTGACCTAGATTCCACATTTTCATGATCATTCTTTGGTGGTTGTTGATGTGTAAATCTTTTTAAACAACTTTGCAACTCCTTTGTTTGATTGTATATAACCATCAACCCACCTGTGATTCCCAAACAGCTCCGTACAGATCAAAAAGACAGGAGCTGCTGGAAGCTGACTACAGCGAAGACGACTTCCCTCCTCCACCTTCTGAGATGGACCTGCTTGAGGCCAGCTCTCTGCGCAAGTACCCGCAAGAACGGTTAGTTCTAGTATAAAAACAACACTGCAATGTTATTAACTCTGATCTTAAGTGTGTAAACTGATCGTCTGGGGCTTTGATGTGCTAGAAAAAAGTCATATATTCAAATATATATTTGACTGTTATGTTCAATAATAGGGTCGAGAAGGAGCCTGTTGCTTTCATGGGCCACCCTAACAACCAACAATATCCTCAACGACAGAATCACCCTGCCACCAAGACCTCAAAGAGCATGGATTTAGGTATGAAAACACACAATCACAACACAGACCACATACCTTTACGGCAGAAATCCAGAGCTTTAGAGTCTGGAAAACAAGTAGTCTACCATAATCGTAACCCCCTTTCTGATCACAAAAGAAACCGAGTGCCTCCATCGTCAACTAAAGCCCCATAGCGTCACATTTACCGGTATTAGCTACGGATGACCCTGTTAACTCGTCCTCTCCCTCCTCTCAGCACCTTCAGGAGACTTGAGGGATATTTCAGCGCTCCGCAACGGGAAGTTTTTGCCCGTTTCCAATTACATTTCATTAGAGTGGAGTATTGGCTTCTGCGCTGGCCGACTCGGCTAATCTTCTTGCCGCTGAAAGCTGATTGGTTTTCATTACAGACGTCTGGTAGTGTCGCGCTTTGCTGCCATCTTTTATCCAACTCCTAGACCTTTTCCCCTCTATTTATTTCTTTATCTCTCTTTCTCTTGTTTTCCATCTTTCCGCTGTAGATCTTAGGGCCTATGATTGAGTTGGTTTTATTGCCCTTTTTAATAGTTTTGGGAAAATGTGAATTTGGTTAGTGTTACAGAATTTTTTTACGTTGACTGTTTTGTTTTCTCTCTTTGTTTAAACTGAAAGAATCCTTTAACGTCTATTGGAAAAGGACAAATCGTAATGTCAATCATTCAACATTTAGTGGTAGATCCCTATCTTGCTGCACTATAGCTGTTGCTCATATTTAGAAACAAATAAACTAACCCTGTGTATTAAACTTCAGTGTTTAGCTTAGCTTAATCGTGTAGATTATTTTTCAAAAGACAATACTTTTATATTTACAGTACATGTATGCATTTGGTATTACTTTTTTTTTCCATTTGATTTTTAGCATTTGAGCTACAGGAACATATTAAAAACCTTGTCGCAATGCTTTGGCATGCGATCGCAAATTCTTCCTGGACAGGCACCATTGAAATGTGTCTTTAGAAAATGTAATATACCTAGTTAAACACATTCTGATAAAAACCCATTTGGCTCTAACCATGCACTTTAAAAAGGAAAGGTAAATGGCCTGAAAGCGTTCGCCAAATGAGAAATCGAGTATTTTTCACATGAACTCGTGCCCGGAGAAACACACACGGCTGCTAATGATGCGACTGGCAGTAGAAACTCTCTCGAGCCGAGCCAAAACTCTGAACTGCAGAGCTCGGCCAAACACACGTTTTCACACCGGCAACGCTTCACTGAGGAAAACCTTTCGTCAGTCAACGTTTCGCAATATGGCTGAGATGAAAACATGTTATCCAGACCGATGTTGTGGTTATATTGCGTGTCGATGGATATGTTTCATTGATGTTTGTGAAAGGTCTGCAAATGAACTAAAATACATTTGGCTATTTGTGTTGGTCATTGTTCCATCTATAAATAACCAGCAGGTGAAATGACCTGAGCATTTGGATAACAGCGGTTCAGGCTGCAGTGAACAGCTCCAATTGTATGTCTCGCAGTGTTACTGAACTGTTACTGGAAATGTTGTTATTGAATCACTTCCACATTTTTAGGCGTCATTACTCTTCAGTTTCTTGAGACTGCAGGAAATATTCTACTTTCTTCTTTTAAGTTCAACTTTTTTCTTTTGACTACTTTTTTGAGAAGTTCACAATGTTTCATTCAAAACAAAAAACAAAACTTATGACCAGCTGTCAGGATGTTGCTATTAGGTTGCTAAAGTGTTGGTGGGGTAAAATATTTATATTATCATACACAAAATATTTATATTTAATAATTTGTCATATAATACAAAATACATAACGTTATATTTTTTATATGACATAGAATTTGTAAATATATTATACAATCGTATGTATATTTTTTATATATTTTTATATATTTAAA